>VZSF01004200.1:145782-199024 GCA_013398295.1 Chionis minor | reverse complement strand
GGGGGGGGGGCTGAGCGGAGCATCCCTCCTGCCTCCTTGGTGTCCCCGCATTGCCCAAACCCCGCTGGGGAGGAAAGCACAAATACAGGAGAAAAAAAAAATTAATAAAAAGAATTTTCTAATTATTTCTAACTATATTCTAAAAATTTTATTTCTAAATGAAAAAAAAAAAAAGATGCGCAAACATTGTAGAATCAATAAGCCAGTCATCCAGCAGTGGCCCTGCCAGGTCTGGCTGGCAGAAATTGTCTTTTTTTTCCCCTTTAGTTATATTTTTTTCTAACTCAGCCTGAGTGCTGTCAGCGTTGACAGTCCCATGGAAGAAGCACTGGGGGTTCAAGCATCCAAATGGCTGGATCAGAGTTGGGGGGCAGCCTGGCGGGACGTAGCGCAGGGTGGATTCTGCCAAAAAGTTGGCATTTTCCGACTTTTGATTTTTTTCAACTGGGTTACTGTTCTGTGTGGTTTTAATGTAATCTGTGCATGGTGTTAGGTTTCCAGTTTTTAAACCTGGAGTTTTTTGGTGGTGCCATTCGTTGCTGCTCGGTGGCCGTGGTCGGTCGGACTCGCCGTCGGACTCCCCAGCATTTACGAGTCTATGGGTTGGTGCGTCCCTTTGTTGACTTTCTCTCCCTTTATCTGCTAATTTCCAAATTCTTTCACATTTTTCCTTTCAACGTAATGTTTTAATTCTGGTGCTTTATTAATCCATCTAATTATGTTGAGTTCAAGTTGTTTGAAATCCACTTATGTCAGTATAGGAAGTACTTAACTATATTAATCAAACGATCCAAGGTGGCTTCTTCTCTGAAGTCCTTAATTTGCGCTATACATATTCCTCCTAATAACATCGAAGTTTGTAACAATGCATGTTTCCTCCATGTTCCCAAGGAGACACTGAAATACGTTAATTCTGTGATTATTTTTCTTATTCTTTTGGCGTACACCAGTAATTCATCCAGGAGCGTGACGTTCCCTTGCGCAGCCACATCAAATGCCATCGGTTTCCAAAATCCCAGCAAAGGTCTCGGTGGGGTCTGCAACAGGCTGTAGGGAAAGAGCTGCTTATAGCATAAAGTAGCTTTCTTAAAGATTTTAAATACAAGAATAGTTGAACTAATATATTGAGTATTGAATATTTGACTAATATAATAAATATAATAAAAAATTTTCTTAAAGGTTTGAAAATTCTGTTTAAATAAGGTTTTAGCAAGGAGCTTAGGCGAGGGAGCGGACCTTGGCAGGGCTCTCGTTTTGGGTGGAAAGCATCACTTCTGTGATCACCATTTTGTTTCTCTTTCTGGGAAAACAAGAAGATGGCGGCGCTTGGGTTTGCTCAGCGTGTGTTTCTGAGCGAATGCTGTGGATGAAGATTCACTCCATCTCTGCGGGAGCAGAACGGCGTTTCCCACGTGCGTTTATTGGATTTTCGTGAGTGTTTTTTCCCTTGCTGGGTCATACGGGCAGTGAAACCTCTTACAGGTGGCCGTGGGGTTTTCCCCCAAATATTTGTGTCCCCACGCACCCCAGCTCGGTGGTGACTGCTGGACAGGGGGACGGTCAACAAAACCTGCAGAAACCGAGTTTCTGAGTCAAACTAGAGGTTCACAGCATGGGATTTAGCTCTGGTTAGCGCCGTACTTTAAATAAAGCAGTCGAGCCGGTGAGGGGAAGGCGGCACGGAAGAGCGCTAAGCTTAATTCTAGGTCTGACAAAACCTGGTGCCGGAGAAACTAAATCTATAGGGTTTAGTTAGAGGAGCCCAAAAGCGCTCGAGAAGCAGCATCTTGGTCACCGAGGCCGTGGAGACAACACCAACCGTGGCGGGAACCAACACCAACCCCGGGAAGACAGGAGAAACGGTTTAAGTGGAGGCATTTAGGACCACAAATAGGAAAAAAACACCAATTTTTGCTGATGCCTTAAAAGCCATTCCTCGTCCAGAGCTGCGCGATGCCGTTGGTGACAGCGTGGAAGCGGCAGGACCACCGCGTGGCTGCCTCTCCGGCCTCCAAAAGCATCTTCCCTGTGCTGTTTCTGGGTCTGGCATAAAATTAGTTAAACGGGGCGGTGTAAAGCTTTGAAGATTTAGTTTAGCATTTCTAAATAAATGCAAAAGACGGCTTGTGCATGGGGGGGAGGGGAGGGGCTGGCTCAGAAGGGGTGATGAGCATCCCTCTGCCTTCGCGTTTTGACACCAGAGTCTTGTTTTTAGACAGCGGCTGTTGGAGTAAGGGCTGGGTACCAATTTTTTTCTCCCCCTTGTCCTGTTCACGCTCCTCCCTGTGGAAAATGGTTGTTTGCCCGTGGGATGGTTTGGGAGCAAGAGTTTTCCCAGTTGGGTTGGTCCTTGCAGCATCGGGCACGTACCACATAACAGCCCCTATCCTGAGCTTAAGTGTGTCGCGCCAATAATAGCATTAAGGCTTCGAACTGAAGGAGGGATACTTTTTTTTTTTTTGGGTGGTGGTTAATAATTAATTAGGTCAAATTCTCCAAAATTAGACTGCTGGAGAAGGAATGGGCCAACAATCTGCATTTTGACAAAACCTTGTGACAGAAACCAATGGGGGCTGATTCCACCTCCTCCCCCCGCACGCTCTGTCCCGTGCCCCAAACTCACTTCTCCCCAGAAGAGGTTCATTTTAAACATTATATCCATTAATATCCCAATTTCCCTTTTTTCCCCCCCTTTTCAAACCTTGCATTAAACCCCTGTAGATTCTGCTTTAAGTAGGCAATTAAACTAACAACATAATTATATCCCTTAATGCTCATTTTAACCGGTTTAGAGAAGAAACAAAAGGGGAAAGCCGCTTCAAATATATGGAAATAAAAGTTCTGTTATAAAGATATTTTTGATACTCGTGATAATTTGTGCAAAGTGCGGAGTTTGCCCATTAGTGGCTGCGGGGGAGCCTGGAAGTCACATTTAAGAGCCTGACCGGCACCGTGGGTTTTTACCTTCTGCATGTCCTTTTTCTGAACCCCCTCCCGGCTGCAAATTTCGGGGAATCCCAGGAGACTTCCAGAGTATGACCACTTCATATTGCAGTGTAGCGGCTGCATAGCTGTGGCCTTACAGGTTTTTATTTTTTTTATTTTTTTTATTAGCTAGGCAATTAGTCACCAGAGACCAATACACTGAGTCTGCGAGCCATACCGCCTTACCATATGTATGGGCAGAAAATAGAGCACTGCAAAATAACATGGATGGAGAATTATTGTAGCGAATCTGTGCCGATGGAGTGAGGCTCCTTTGCTGTCCGTGCCGAGGTGGACCCGAAGGGTAGCTGTGCCCTCATGGTAGGACGCAGAAGAACTTGAGTGGTTTTCTGCGGAGTATGTGACGTCTGCAAAAATCTCTTTACGAGGCACAAAGTTTTACGAAGACCCTCTGAACTTAGAGCTTTGGCATCTCAGGTCTTGCTGAGGAACCCGAGGGCTTGGTTGGAGCTGGGCTTCCTGAGGTTAGCTGGTGACTCTGACAGGGTGATGCTGCAGCAGAGGCACACGTAGTTGTGGATCCTGCTGGCCTTTGCAGAGACGTGTGTTCATTTTCGCTCTCCTTTGCCCACATTAATTAAAGTAAGGACATAGAGGTGCCATGCAAGCAGTTTGGCCCATGTTTGTGAATCCTGGGACAAGCATATTGAGCCAGCAATGTGCTCTCATGGCCAAAATGGCCGATGGTCTCCTGGGATGCATTAAAAAGAGCGTGGCCAGCAGGTTGAGAGAGGTTGTCCTCCCCCTCTACTCTCTCCTTGGTGAAGCCACATCTGGAGTGCAGTGTCCAGTTCTGGGCTCCCCAGGTCAAGACAGACAGGGAAGGGCTGGAGAGAGTCCAGTGGAGGCGACGGAGATGATGAGGGGCTGGAGCATCTCTCTGATGAGGGAAGGCTGGGAGAGCTGGGGCTGTTCAGCCTGGAGAAGAGCAGGCTGAGAGGGGACCTCGCTGATGCTTCTCCATAGGGAAAGGGCGGGTGGCAAGAGGATGGGGCCAGACTCTTTTCAGTGGTGCCCAGTGACAGGACAAGGAGCAGTGAGCACAGACTGGAACATGGGAAACTCCAGCTGAACATGAGGAGAAACTTCTTTCTTCTGAGGGTGGCAGAGCCCTGGCATAGGCTCCCTGGAGAGGTGGTGGAGTCTCTGACTCTGGAGCGATTACAAAACCACCTGGACGCCATCCTGTGCCACCTGCTGTAGGTGACCCTGCTCTGGCCAGGCATTGGACTGGATGATCCCCAGAGGTCCCTTGCAACGCCTGCCTGTCTGGGATTCTGTGATCTCAGAGCTCTAAGGATCCCGTCTCAGTGTGCGTGTGGCAGTGATCATCTAGATTTAGTGAGGAGCACCAGGTTGAGCATGTTTTCTGGATCATTCAGGTGGGCAGAAAACAATATTTATGTCTCTTAAGAAAAAGAGTTAAAGCAGGTGGGATCCTTGCGCAGAGCTATGTGCATGCCACCATGGCTGTGTTGCCTGTCTGCTCACATTGGCCATGACCACTGTCTGCTCACATTGTAAGCACCTCGGTTTCTGGGAGCAGGGAGCTTAAACAGGACGATATTCAATCACTTCTTCAGGAGCTGTGATTAGACCTGCAGGATGTTTTCTCAGATGTTCACTAGGCCCTGGAGGAGCCTGTGGGTGATATCAGCAGATACTCCCCTGGACAGCCCGCTGTTTGGCTTCTCTGCGGACGCTGCCCACCAGGAGTGCCGTGGGCATTGCTTGGAGCTGCGGCTTCATGGGCTGGAGCTTCTGTTGGCTTGAAGGAGAAGGTGGCTTATAGTTTAGTTTTCTTTACACCAAGAAATAACCAGTAGTTAATAAGAATTTTCCATTTTTGCTAAGGCGATCTGGTTCGAAAGCGCCAATGTAGGAATTGGAAGTTGTCTGTATCATTCCTAGTGTTTAGGGAGGTGGTGTACCTTACATACGGGGTGTTCGGGGTGGTGGTTGGCAAAGGAATACAGTATCATTAACGGGATATCGTCAGTCTGCCTTTAAAACGAATGCTAGATAAGGAAGGAATTGGATGGAAGGATGGATGTTCCTCTGGTCTGCGATCATCTACTGCGTGACTTGCTAATGTGAGAGGAGGGACTGTCTGAAGTGTAATGCCCTGGGTTATCTCCAGCCCCAGTTCAGTCACCATCCCAGCAGGTACTCAGCTTGTCTTGGCAGGTTAAAGTTGTCTGTGGGACATTTCCTGGGCTCTTGTGCAAGTTTGACCCTACTTTTTCTCTGAGCCCGGACACGGGTTGCCTGTTTATTTCCTCTTCACGGAAAATACGATGTCACAGCTTATTGCCAGGTGTCCGTGGGCCCAGAGCAGATCTCTGACCTGCTGTAGCTTTAGCAAACGTTGTCCATAGCTCCAGCCTGGGGTGTCTGCGCACCCCTTCAGGGATGTGCTTCAGTGGGTGAGGAGATGTATGGCCTTTTTGAAGAACTGGAGATGCCCCAGTTATGTTGCCAGCTTGACAAAGCAGGGAAGGGCTGAAGTGAAGATGCTTTTGAGTGTTTGTAGTGGTGAAGCTCTCCAGAAGGCTCTCCATACTCTGTCCTGCCCTTGTCTGGGGGGGTGCATCTCTCCTGTGCCCTCTCCAGCCAACCTTCTCCTAGACATAGGAACATCCCGTGTCCTCCTTTGTTTTTAGGACAATGTGGGGGCAAAGTGCATCAAAGTTGAGGTCGCTCACCCAAGATGAGTTTGGGGGTTCAAGAACAGTCCCCAGTATTCAACAGGCTTTTACATGGATGCCCTGAATTGTCACAGCTTCCCATACTTTTAATCCCACACTTGGAGTGTTATGTGCAGAAAACAATTCTTGGCCTGAAGAGATTTTCCAAATGTTCAGTAGAATACTTTATTGGAGATGATGTGCTTTAATCCAGCCCTGGAGTTTGTGGTATACCATGTTCCTTGGGTACAAACCAGTTCGTGTAGAAGATATCCATGGCTGCTGCTCAGGTTATTTATGATCCCGATGGAAAACAAGGCACCCAAGGTGAATAATTGGGGGGCTGCCACAGCATGAAGTGTAGGTGAGCATCATTTTTTTGTTTTAAATGGAAGAGCTCGTGGTAGTTGGGCCGCGGGAGCTTTTCCCAGCCCTGCATCTTCTGCAGTTGGTACTCGGGGGGGTCTAGAGCAGGTTGGTGGCCGGACGATTTTGGGTGACACATCTGGAGGGGGAAACAGCCCTTGGCGTAAACCTTTTTTTTCGTGGAAAGGACCACAGATCCATTTCTGTGGGTTCATTGCTCCTTTCTCGACTCGCAGGCAGCACCAGCCTGTGCTGGGGGAAACCCGGACTTCAACTGGAAATTGGGCTTCAACGCTTGCGCTCGGGGATTTCTCTGGAGTTCTCAGCCGTGACCCAGGGCTGCGTCTGCATTTTGGGGAGGTGATCTCACCTACCTGCCTTTCCTCTCACAAGACGTTGTAGAAGCTGCTGCCCTGCAAGCTGGCAGAGGATTAATAAAGCCGCCTGCAAAATTCGCCTCCAAAATGGATCCTGTAAGAACATTTGTACCTTTTTTCACATCACAGTGGCGTTTCTCCCGCCCTGCTCCGGCACGTCTATCTGGTGGCAGGGCTGTGCAAATAACAGATTTTTTTGGTTTCCTTGAAGGTCTGACAAATTGAAAAATTCCTTTTAAGATTGAGCCCAAAAAAGAAAAAAAAAATTAATCTTTGTTGTAGAACAGAAAATAAAGAATATTATTTGAAGCTACATAGTTATGAGTTGAACAGAATCTGGGGCTTCTGAATGCTTCGTTTAGATTTTGAACACATCTCGCAGTTCTTGCTTTAAAAAATAAATAGGACGGATATTTTGCCCGTATGAATCGGAAAATTTTAAATGTCAGACTGTGTCACTTCCACTTTTTGAAAATGAGTGTCATATTCTATTGTATGAATGGTTCAGCAAAAAATGACACTGATCCATGCGATGGTCGGTCTCACTATAGCTCCACTTTTGGCTGAAAATAATTTCCCTGCAGCTTCGTGCCCTCGTTTCTTTCAGCTCCATGAACTGGAGAGAATTGAAGGTCGCGCAGGTCAGGTCCGGCTGATGTTTGTCCCATGCAAACTGCTTGGAAAATGGTTTCTTTAGCCCAACTGAGCTCGGAATTGTCGATTTGGGAGTGACAAAAACAACGGTCAATGGTAGGGGGTGACACCCCGCTCCTCCCAACGTGGTGCCCGGTTTGAGGACATCTGAGTGAGGGTTCCCAGGTCACCATCCCCTCTGCCCTGGGGTGATATTTGGGTTATCTCCAGGTGCTTCTGCACCCTTCACAGCTTTGGATATCCCCAAGAAAGCTTGGTTTTCCTCTTCCCTTATTTTCCAAATTGCCAGCGTTCTTGGGAAGCTGGCAAACCCCACCCGCCCTTGCTGAGAGCAGCCTGGCTTTTCTGTGGTTTTTTTTGGTCTTTTTTTAATTTTAGTTTCATTTTTCTTTGCTTTTTTTTTTTTTAGTCTTGGAGGTTTGTTTGTTTATTTATTGATTTATATCTGCTTGGGGAGTCGATCTGGTGATATTTATAGGATTTGTGGTTGGCTGATGGGAGTTATTTTGCAAGCAGAATTTCTAAGATTTCTACTTTAAGCCTGCTTTTTCTCCAACTTCCTTCATTCTCTCCCTTCCTTCTCTTTTCTCTTTTTTCTCTTTTCTCTTTTTTTTCCTTATTTCTCTTTTTACTATTTCTTTTCTTGCTTTTTTTTTTTTTTTTTTCATTTTTGAGGGAGCCAGGCAGACTAAATTCTTTCTGAATCTTCCCCCCTGTAATTACTGCTCTTTTTAAAGTTTGAAAAAATTACCCAGCTTTGTGTGCCTTCCCCCCCTTCTTACTTTTAGATCGGTGTGGTTTGACTTTTTTTTTTTTCCCCTTTCCAAAGTAAAATTACCACCGTTTCATGCTAGTAAAAAAAGCCAATTGTACAATACTGGGAGAGAAAGAGAAGGTGATGTCCTGCAGTTAACTTCCCAACGGTGAATGTTTAGTTTCATCCTCTTAACCCATCTCTAAATGCTGGAAGGGTTTGTAAGGATAAAATCCATGTTTTGCAAATGGACAGCCTTCCCCACTAGCATTGGGAAAGAGTGTTGTGTAGTCTCAGGTTCCAACCTCACTGAGGACGCTTGGTCCATGCTGGACCTTGTTATGGCTCTGTTTCTAACACCATCTCACTACAATATTTATCAAATTAAGCTGGTTTTTTAATTCTAGATACTAATTTCCTGCCTTGGATGATCATGTGTTTGACAAAGTTTAATTTTTATTATGTAGCTCGTATTTAAGCTGAACATTGTCAGCAAGTTGCTGTGCGGTGCTGTTAATTATGGAGGCACCCAAAGTGCTCTCCAAAAATTACCAAAAAAAAAAAAGGAGGTAAAAACAACTCCAAAATGTACAATTCTGCCCAGGGATCACATTACTCCCACCAACACACAGATGACTTAACCATGAGCTGGAGGAGCTCCTCTGGGAGATGCTTCACAGCCTCTGCAGATTTAAAGGGCAAAGTTTTAGTCTTATGAAAGCTTCTTCCAAGAAGTGCCTCATCACAGGGCTCCTTCTGGGCTCTGAGATCCCCGACGCTGTGGCCAGTGGATGTCCCACCAGTGCGAGCGGACCTCTGAGGTACTTAACATGGGTTGGTTTTGGTTTTGATTTTAATTTTCCCTCGTGTCTTGGGTTGGGGCTTCTTGAAGGTCACAGACTCTTGCGAGGGACCATCAGGGTGATCTGTGGGAGTCCCTATCCTTCTCACGCTGAGAAGCAGCAATGGGACTTTCAGGTTTCATGGGCAGGTGGGAGACACCCAGTTCAGAGATGGTTTTTCCTCTAGATGCAGGCTTGGCTCCCTCTTTCTCAGCATTCTTTTTAATGCTCGGAGAGCAGGATTTGAGCATCTGCAACAGCTCGTGATACAGGTGGGCCTGTGTCTGATGAACCATCTTGCTGTCAGGTCCTTGACCTGCTTTGATGTGCCTCAGGAGCCATGGCAGAAACGCTCCGCGTAGTGTCCGTGTTGCAGTGTTGCACCTGCAGGTGTGTTTGGATTTGGACATCCTGCTCTCTGAGAACTTGAGGTGTCTCCTGGCTGGTCTTTGCTTTGGCCAAAGCGTGCCAAGCTTGATGCCCACCACCTCCACACCGGCGCTTTCCAGGAGTCTGTGCTCCCCGCCGTACATCTCCCACCACTGCGAACCCCTGCTCTCCCTATGGTTGTACGGAGATTTTTTTGGGGGTAGATTAAGCTGTCCCTGGTCAACTTCCCATCCGGAGGGACCCAGACAAGCTGGAGAAGTGGGCCCATGTGAACCTCATGAGGTTCAACAAGGCCAAGTGTAGGGTCCTGCACATAGGTCAGGGTAACCACCAGTATCCATATGGGCTGGGGGATGAAGGTATGGAGTGCAGCCCTGCTGAGAAGGCGGGGGTTACTCTAGGTACTGGTGGGGGAGAAGCTCACCATGAGCCAGCACCGTGCACTGGCAGCCCAGAACCCCCCCATCCCCTGGGCTGCATCCCCACAGCGGGGGCAGCAGGGCCGGGGGGGGATTCTGCCCCTCTGCTCCGCTTGGAGGAGACCCCACCTGGAATCCTGGGTCCAGCTCCGGGGGTCCCAACAGCAGGAGGACACGGAGCTGCTGGAACGGGCCCAGAGGAGGCCCCAGAGATGCTGGAAGGGCTGGAGCACCTCTGCTGGGAGGACAGGCTGGGAGAGCTTCAGGGTTCAGCCTGGGGAAGGGAAGTATCCGGGGAGACCTTCCAGCTCCTGCCAGTCCCTAAAGGGGGCTTCTAAGAAAGATGGGGACAAACTTTTCAGCAAGGCCAGTTGCGATAGGAGAAGGAATAATGGTTTTAAACTGAAAGAGGGCAGATTTTGACTAGATATAAGGAAGAAATTTTTCCCTCTCGGGGTTTTGAGACTCTGGCCCAGGTTGCCCAGAGAGGTGGTAGATGTTGAACACCCCAGATCCCTGGAGGTGTTCAAGACCAGGCTGGATGGGGCTCTGAGCAACCTGATCGAGTTGAAGATGTCCCTGCTGATGGCAAGGAGGTTGGACGAGGTGGCTTTTAAAGGTCCCTCCCCACCCAAACTATTCTGTGATTCTGTAACTTCTGCCGAGTTCTTCCACGTGTGGTGGAGATAAAATGGTTCCTGAGGTTGCCTCCCATCAGCTGAGCTGTGGTGAGACCCCACGCACGTGCTCCCAGCCCGCTCCGTTTGCAAGGTGGTTTGTCTTGAACTTGGCTTTCCGGTCTTTCCCGCCGCGTGGTATGGGCTCCGGCGGGGAAGGGCTGGACCTCAGCAGGTGGATGGCTCCTGGTGGCTCCTGCCGGGGGTGACTGGCGTGGTGGGGAGCTCTCGCAGCCCCGTCAGACGTGGCATTTCAAAGCCAAGCCTGCCTACGCACAGCCAGGAGATGTGCCGGCTCACAAACGCCCGAGCAAAATGTGTTCAACAGCACTTCTGGAGTAAAATGTGTGGGATTCCCTGTATAAATAAGTCCCATTTTTCTCCACACCCCCCACCCCCCCCGCCGTGTGCTCTCATAGCTTGTTAGATATGTTTGTTTTATCAACTTGGAAAAGTGCCTGTAACAGGATTTTTGAAAAATTGATTTCCTGAGAGTTTCCTGTGAAATTGGAAACCTGGAAAAATGGGTGGGTTTCTGAAATGCTATTGCATGGTTCCTTCTCCCCCCCTTTTTTTCCCCCCAAGTAAAAAATAATAATCCCCTCCTCCCCCCAAGGTTTCATTCTATATACATTTATTCTTTAAAAATATTTCCAGCTGTTTCTTTTGCTGGGAAACTCATACCATCTGTAAACAACTGCTTGATGCAGATAATTCTGTTGTTTTGCCCGGTCACTCTTATTTTCCAGCTTTTATAATATGAGAGTTCAGAAGTAATCAGTAATGCCTTTTCTCCTCTTCACCCTCAATTTGATTATTTTTCTCATAAAGAATGGAGTAAGAGCACTGAGCAACAGGAGATGGAAAAATATTTTGATTACTTTGCGGTTGCTTATAATCAAGGAGTAACTCTTTAAATCCAGTCCAATTTGCTGCATTGATTTAATTCATAATTTTAATTTCATGACTGTTTTTGGGGGGAGGGGAAAGGTACACGAGGTTGAAGCTTTTTCATACTCGCTTGAACCTTTGTAGTTTTAGGTTGAAATTTATTTAATGTTCCCTTTTTTTGGTCTGCTGCTGCTAGTGTGTGCTACTTGAATTTCCCTGGGCTGCCATGGGAGAAAAATTGAAATTCAAAGCGCAGATTCTGCCAATACTTTCAGCAAGTTCATAAAATTACTCATATGAATATTCCCTTGACTCAAAGGCAACTGCTTACAGCCCTTAAACATGTCTGCGACTCTCTGAAGTACGGGGAGCCGAGGGGATCGGTGGGTGACATGGAAACCTTGGGTCCTTCAAAAGGCAATTTTTTTTCATTTCAAGAGGGAAACTGGCGTGGTTCAGCACCTGGCCAGGCTGCTGGTGATTTTGGGATGGGATTTTTCACTGCCTCCATAGTTTTGGTGGTCGCACAACTTCCCGGTTCGCAAAACCCCACATGTGCCTTTTCCAGCAGGGATGCCACCTTTTCAGTTTGAAACTTCTTAGAAGAATTTGTAATTAGGAGTTTACTGAGACAGCTTGGAAATTGGGCGGCTGCAGGCAGCACACCCAGGTTATTAAATTATAAAATGGGAAGATAATAAACAGTAGACAAGAAGTAAACACAATGAAACAGAATGAGAATAATTTCTAGATTTTAATTGTGATTTTTTTATTACTATTATTCTCCTACTTACAATTTTCACCTCCTCACTGCAACTTTCTCTGCCCGAGATAAGAGTTTGGGGAGAAGTTTGAGGAAACGCAATCCTTCTGTTTGCAAGATGAAATAATGTTGGGGGACTGGGGCGGTGGGGGGGGAGAAGGAAAAAAAAGAAAGACGTTAAAAGAAAAATAATTCTCCTGCCAATACAAAGAGAATTGAAATCAGCATAGAGAGGGCCCCTGGGTGAAGTCAGAAGTGAAACTACAAGAGCAGAGGGGATCATTCCCGTCTCGGCTTTTCCAGTGAAATCCCGTGCTCAGCCTGACCTTGTGCGTTGGGCTGCTCATCCTCCTGGCTGGTTTCGTCATTAGTGTTTGTTACTAATTAGTATTTGGGAGGCACCTAGCGGCTTTGCGGCGACTGGGAGCCTGCGAGAAGGTGAGCGGTGAGAAATGTCCTCGGCTGTTAATTCTCCCTGGCACTGCAGGGACGGGCACCGCGAGAGGGGGTCACTCCACACCTCGGCGGGTGGGACTGGAGGAGACAACTGGTGTCACCTGGGATGGCCGGATGGGGGCCAGAGCGTCTCCTCCACGGCTGCGGTGGTCTGTTGTGGTGGGAGATCCTGGGTGTCCTTGCCAAGCACGGCCATCTTGTGGTACCGTTGCCCTCGGTGGTGGTGGTCGCTGGCTTAAGGTCTTCCTTGACGCGCTTTGGCCACCAGCAAGAAGGGACGTGACCAGGGCATGGCCAAGCTTGGGTGGTGCTGTATCCCCATCTAGAAACAATGCTGATTTCTTTTTAGGCTGAGCAACAGTCTCCAGCAGGCATTTATTTTCATGCGTAAATGCGGTGGAGGTGCTCGTGTAGGTGAGGTGGCTTCTCAGTTCACCTCATGAATTTTTGCTTGCTCAAACACGCTGCGGACATGGTGGTTCAGAGCAGCCGCGTGGGGAATGATGGGGATCCCCGTGTCCCCAAGCGTCCAATGTTGGAATGCTCCATCTGACCAACACGGGCGCGCTGGGGACAGTTTGTCTCCCTGCAGGTCACAGTCACCTCAGCACCTTCCCATGAGTGAACTTGGGAAATCCCAAGGTTAAAATAAGCCTTTCTAAAGCTGGGTTTCCGTAGCGCGTATGGCCGGGATGAACGAGCACCCTCCTCTCCTGCTGGAGGCTTCCCCAAACGCTGCGTTAGCGCCCAGACGAGATCTTTGGTCTTCACACTGGTGGGTGGTGCGTGGGCTTTTAGTGCCACCAGATCTGAGGTGGCCCCGTGTCGCCTGCGCATGTCCCCGGCAGGTTTGGTTTATTCCCATCGTCAGCGCCTCCGTCATCCTTCTCGCCGGCTGGGAAGCTCGTCCCTGGCTTGGCAGGAGCCGGGTGTGCTTTTGTGGCCGGGGCGGGCGTCACTGCCTTTTCCTTCTGATGACCTCAAGAAGAAAACGCTTCTGCTGTTCTCATCTCAGAGGGTTCAAAAATCTCACTTTTTTTTTTTTTTGGCTTGCTGTCGGGTTTTCCCCTTGTGCCGCAGGAAGAAGCACTGACCGCAGCGCATCCGCGTGCTGTTTTTTCCCCGCGACGAGACTGCTGCTGAGAAAAAGGGTGAAATTCCTCACAAATAATTTTGACGCTACAAGTTTTTAAAGCTGCCACCGACATCCCCGCCCCGTCTCTCAGGAGGGGGGGTGTTTGCAGCCCCCCTGATGGGCAGAGGGATGGGGGACCCTCGTTCCCAGGGCTCAGCTCTGCCGCGGGGCCGGAGAAGATGCCTTGGGTAGAGCTCAGATTTTTTTCCTTGCAGATATTTTTTTTTTTTTAAATCCATTATTATTATTGTTTTGGTTATTTCTTGAGGGGAAGCTGCACCTGAGGAAATAGGCAGCGCATTCCTCCGGCGTACTTGTTCCCTGGTGGAAAATTCATCCCTTTTTGAAGGCTGCCCGTGCAGATCTGAGGTGGTGAAGGATGAGGACGGGAGGAGGCATCTCTCTCAAGCACAGGAGATGATTTTCCTTTGGACAGGGAATATCCTGGCTCCGGGAAGCGCCCGGGCACGGCTCCTGCTCAGCTCCCCCAGCGGCTCAAACGCTTCTCCCTGCTTTTTGTAAACTTTGGGGGACATCGCTGAGCTTCGGGGGGGCAGGGGAGAAGGAGGAGGTGGAGGTGATGGAGAGGACTGTGGGGTGATGCAAAACCCACCCCGGCTTTTTTTTTTCGGTTTCTTTAGCCGGAAGCAAAGACACCTCCTCCCTCCCCACCCGAAAAAGGGGGCACAGAAATATTTAGGGATCCTTGTGCTCTGCAGATGTTTCAGTGTGATGTGGAGCTTGCTTATCTATCTATTAATTTATTTATTTTCTCTTTAATGAATATTAAATCGGAAACTGCCAATGTCTTGGCCTTAGTTTGAAAAAAAAAGGTGGGGGGGGAGGGAAAAAGGGCACTTCCTGCATTTTCTGTTGCTCTGAAGTTAATAATGCCAGCCAGCGCAGGTAGGCAGGCCTGCAGTTATTTTTATGGCGCATTCCTTTGTGAGACCTGTTTTCAGTCGTTTCTCCCATTGCCAGCTTTTAATGATTTGGGGTGAAAATTTTCCCCGCTGGGTGCTGCTGGCTTGTTTCTAAACGAGATGTGGGGTTTTTTTGGTGTTTCGCCGAAAATTATTCAGCTGCCGTTGGGAAGGTGGTCAGGGAAAGTAGGTTGTGGGTTTTGTTTGGGGTTATTTTGTTTTTCCTTTTTTCCTCAGGTAAAACAAACAATTCATCTTTTTTTTACAAAGCATCTGGAGAGTAAATCTGACTTTCTCTGCTCTGGGAGAGGAGCTGGGGCGAGCGACTTCTGTTCCCCCTGCAAACCCCGGGCAGACTGGGGGCGTCTCCCCTCGGCAGAGCTGGGATGGAGTTTGGAGGCAAATCATGGAGAGGATGGCTGCGGCCGAATAAATGGATTTAAACCCTTTTTCTCCCTGGAGAGGGCTTTGGCGGTGGCGGATGGGGGGTCCTGGCACCCCGGTCCCGCGCTGGGCGTCACACCCGTGGGAGCGGATCTGCGCGTGGCGTATGTGGATGCAAATCCAAGTGATTTGAATAATTGTTTTTAATCACCATTTAAGCAATCAGGCAGAAAGCCCGTGCTTAAATCTTCTGAAATCTCATTTAACATTTTTATGGTTTTTAGTTATTTTGCTGTTTTGCAGTAACTGTTAAAAATGTTGAGGTTTTTTCCCAATATAGCGTAGCCTTTTCTATAAACATGCGTTTCTCAGGTCAGTTATACATCTGCTTGGACTCCTAATTTTTGGCAGTTTATCCTGTTGGGAGAAGTTGACTGATACATTTCTTAGTTATCACATGATTTACTTTTCGCTTACGACTCGACTCGAGGAGCATATGGCCAGAAACCACATTCTGCTTTCGTGCATTTTAATTTAATAGATATTTATTAGCGTTAGTTAAACAAAACTACCTTAAATGTACCCGATAACGTACAAAAGCCGCTTTAGGGAATCGTATTTTGAATTGTGAATTATTTTAGGTGAGAGATTGTGTGACTAATTATCCCGCCTGTGTTTCAGAGCCCCGCGTCCGTCCTCCCCTGCTCGCCGACCGGCAGGCAGATGCAAACTCTGCTCCTGTGCTTTTTCAATTATAAATGAAGAAGTCACCGAATTAAATTACCTGGGTAAACTGGTGCGCAGGAGATTTCTCTTCACCCTTCCCAAAGATGCTACTTTCTCAAAAGCTGCTCTGACCCTTTTCAGCCCAATCTGGTCACTGGCGCTTAAATGGTGATTTCCAGCAAATTACTGCTTCGACTCGCTGACGATATTTGTAGTCCTTAAATACCACTTTTTACAATTTAAATGCAATGTTTTATTTTAAATGGATTAATAGTATGGCCTGCGAAAGGCATCATCCCTTCACATTTGATTCCACATGGACTTACTGCAAAATAAAAGGAAAAAAGCTTCTTTAAGTCAGATTTTTAAAAATCTGTGCGTAGGCATCTCCCATTTTTTCCCCGTGCTGAAGGTGAGCCTGAGGGGAGCGGGAGAGGAGCAGGTCGCCTTTTAGGTAAGGTTGCAGACAGGAGGTCCAGGTGTTGCCACCACGGGGTGGAGATGTTCTGCTGAACATTGAGGTTGGAATTTCCCAGGCTGCTCTAGGGGGGTCCAGCTGGGTGCGATGGTCAGTTCTTGGGGCAGTGCAGTGGGTGCTGCCACCCAACCCTGCCCCAAAGACGTGTCCACTGATTCGAGTCCATCGGTCGTTGGCATCGACGTTATTTTTGACCTTTCCTTTGCAATTGCTGAGGGCTGGAGCTGCCTAACAGGGTCCTGGGCATCGCGCCGCAGTGGCCATGGGAGTGGCCATTTCCATGGAGAGCTGAGGGCCATCACATGGTTCACTTACAGAACCACAGAATGGTTTGGGTTGGACTTTAAAGCCCATCTAATTCCAACCCCCCTGCCCTGCGCAGGGACACCTCCCACCAGACCAGGTTGCTCCAAGCCCCGTCCAAGCTGGCCTTGAACCTCCAGGGATGGGGCAGCCACAGCTTCTCTGGGCAACCTGAGCCAGGGGCTCACCACCCTCGGGGAAAAATTTCTTCCTTGTATCTAGCCTAAATCTGCCCTCTTTCAGTTTAAAACCATTATTCCTTCTCCTATCGCAACAGGCCTTGCTGAAAAGTTTGTCCCCATCTTTCTTAGAAGCCCCCTTTAGGGACTGGCAGGAGCTGGAAGGTCTCCCCGGATACTTCCCTTCCCTTCCCTTCCCTTCCCTTCCCTTCTTTAAAAAAATTGAGAAGACAACTATGGCGCTTCTTTGTCACATGTCTTCACCTCTGCATACCCTGTGCCACGGGAGGAAATGACCTTCCCGCGGTGCTGCTGGCCAGGCCGTGGTCTCGGGCGCTGCGGGTGCCAGTGGTGTGAGATGAAATCCTGAGAGAGCCTTAGGACCGGCTGGGATTCGCTGTGCTCGGCGCTGCACAAGTGCTGAACACAACAGAGCCGCTCCTGAAGAGTCAGTATCCAAGACGAATGGCTGGCACGGAAGATCTGCCAGTTAACTGCGTGTTTGGAAACTGGAGCAGCGTGGGAAGGTGTCTCCTGGTGGCGCCTTTGGTGAGGATGGGCTTAGTTAAGCATCCAGAAACCTTTATACGGCAGCGAGATGTGATTTCCTTCAGGCTTGGCTTTGCTGTTTAGGTCTAATTCATCCAAACAAAGTCAGCCTTGGGCTTGCAGGGGCCCAAAACCAACTGCACCGGCTCTGCTTGTGTCCATCAGTGGGTTTGGAGTGTTTCCCCCACAGGAGATGCCCAGGAGATGCCTCCTCATAAAGAACATCTTCGCTGGTGTGAAACCATCTAGACTGAGAGCTCTTATATCTTGCAGTTCCTGCTTATTTTTCTTCTTTTCTTTTCCAGTAAAGGAGCCCCCCAACGCTGGTGAGGTCGCACCATCGCACCTCCCTCTCTCTGCTCCTCATGGACGTCTTGTCCTCTGCACTGGTATGTGCTGTGTCTCAAGAGAGTGGTGTCCACAAGCTGCTCGTGAAAAGAGGTCAAAAAGCCCAAAAAATTGGTATTAGAAATTTTTTTTTTTTAAAAAAAAGGACAGAAGGGGAAAACTGGGCAGGGTGGACACACCCAGAATGGGGAAGGTAGGGAAAAAAAGTAAATAATAAAACTGCGTCTTGGCCCCGGAAGGTGCCATGCAGTCGGTTGGCAATGGTTGGGAAGCGCAGAGGCTGTGGTCACCGCGTCATTTATTTCCAGCGATTCACTTGCTCAACTCCAAATACAAATATGAAAAGGAGCATAAAATGAATTACACGCGTGATCCTCCGCAGAGTAATCCTTGCGTTAGGTCGGGCGGTAAATCACACCACAGGCACCAGCTGACACGTGTGTGTGTAACCAGGAATAAAATACGGCATCGGGACATGGACATGCTTCGTGTCGGGAGCGCAATCCCTGCACCGTACGTTCCCAAAATGAATTTGTATGGAAAGAAATTCTTGCTTACGTGAGGGGTGAATAACTTTGCAAGCTCAGTTTTCCAAAGTTGAGGTTGGCTATGTGCTTCCCGGAAGGAAATATTTGAATTTTTGGTCATGCTTAGGTAGCGCTCGGTGTTGTGGCTAGAGTGCTCCTGCACAGTCCAGGTGGTGTCTTTAAGCTTCGGCTTCTGTATTTTGCGGCTTTCCCGAGCGCATCCAGGGGACCTTTATATGCAGTGGGTGCTTTTCGGGTGGAATTACAATGGCAGGAGCCTGGGCAGTTTCCCTGTGACTGGGGAATGTGGCTGGCAGGGTGACTCGGGAGGTTGGGTCGTGCAGAAAGCTCTTCAAACGGACGGGAATTGCAGCGTGCCACGTCTCTGGGGAATCTCGGATAACACTGGTGCCCCAGCACCCCACCAGGTTTCTACCCTGGCTGTACATTAAATCTCCTTTTACACCCCCCCCCCCCCCCTTTTTTTTTGGTCTTTTTTTTTCCGTACACACAGATCTAATCTTCTAGAAAATGCCCCGAAGGTTTGAGCAATCTACCAGTTGCAGGAACCCATAAAGCGCCTTTTTTTTTTGCCTTTTTTTTTTTTTTCCATTGTGTAAGCATGACAAATCATTAATTTTTGATTGATTGCTTTGAATTATGGGTGCTCTGACATCCTTTCTGTAGCTGAACAGCTGTATAACAAATGAACATATCAGTGCTCACAAAAGATTGGAGATCTAACAGAAGCAATTACATTGTCAGCTCCTCCCTTCTGGCTTTTCCCAGGCAATGGAGGGAGGAAATTTTTTAACAGAAATTCCTCAAGTGGCTAACAATAATAATAATAAAAAAAATACCTTTTTGTAATTGAATTAGATTTTTATCTCTTCATTTCCAGTGGATTTCTTAATCCTTCAGAAACCAGGACGTGTCTCTGCTTTGTGTAACTTGAAGAATCCCTTTGAACAAAATTTCACGTGAAGAATTAAAAATATAAAATGAAATTGCAATTTTTGGTTGCTATTCCTTTAAGATTTCAGAATTGCACCAGTGCACTAAATGTGACCTCCATAACTTTTAAATTAAGAATTTATGCTGGCTTGAAATTTATGAAATATTTCAGCATGAAAGAAAGCCTTTTTCCCTCAGGAAAATTGAGCAATAAATCACAGCACTCTCGATTTACTGCCCTACAGCCAGCCAAAGATAGGATTTTTTTTCCTTCCCCCCTTCGTTCTGAAAAAAAAAAAAGAAAAAAAATGTAATCATATAAGACAGCTTAGCTGCTATCCTCCCACTCTCTAGAATTTTTAATTTCAGCTGTTTCTGCTTGGATTTATTTCCAATATTCCTGCTCGGCTTTTCAATTTCCTCAGTTATTAAATTTTAATTCAGTGCATTAGCATTTAAATTAAAAAAGGGTTTATTTTATCGAAATCGTTGGCTAGCCCCCATCCTGCTGCACATGAATTGCCTGTTTCTGCCATTTGCACAAAATGTGAAATGCAGCTAATATCTTTTAACTTGTATTTGCACAAATTCAGAAATAAAATTTCTGGGTTTGGAATAATATTGTCTTTCCAAGGAAGCCTCTCATCAGAGAGCCGGGGGAAGGAGGTGAAAAGGAGGAGACCCTCCTTACTCCCTGCCAAGGGCCCGGAGGGGCTTAATTAGGGAATTCATCGCTAACGAAGGGAGGTACGCTGGACCCACCCCTCTTATCCAGGAGCGGGGCCGTCTCAGCTTGGACACAGCATTGAATTTGGCTATTTCTGCCTTATTTCTCTCCTGCAAATTGCCTGGTTTTGCACAGGAGGGATCGATACTTTAAACTTCAGTAAAGCGCGATAAAATAATTGCCCGAGAGCGAGCGGAGGGATTTGGCTCAGGAAGGCACCTCCGTGGTGGGGCTGCGGCTGAGACCCGGCCTTGGGGCCACCACGTGTCCCACCAACACGGGGCACGTGTGTAACCCAGAATGGAGAAACTCCAGGTATTTTGGTGCAGTGTGCTAGCAGGAAGAGTTTGGAGGACAATTTTGCCTTTCTCAAACTAAACAGCCCTTTCTTTTTTCATGTTTTTTGCCTTTTTAGGCCGAGGAGAGCAACAGCAGTGGGCGGAGGAGCTCTTCCAGCAGGTAGGTGGATGGTTTTCTCTGCTGGGGTGTGACGTGGTGGGCGGTTGTGGGTCTGCTCCAATGGGGCTCTCCATCTTGGAGACAGGTGAAGAAGAGTGACCTCACCAAGACGGATGAGTTGGGAGCTGTTGGAGCACAGTGTCCATACACCCGTTTTTGGAATTTACTACAAAGATAGATGCAAGAAGGGTTGTTTTGGCCTTGGGGGCGGCGAGGAGAGGTGGGTCGTGTGCGGGGTGGTACAGCTGAGCCCCTCCTGCCCACGCCGGGGTGCAAAGACTGTTGCAGGTTGAGGTTCTTGGATGGAGACCATGGGCCGTGCCGCGGCGGTTGGGTGCGGACCCCCCTGCTCCCACGCGAGAGGAAAGGAGAGGAGGGGTTGTCCCCCCACCCCAGCCCTCTCTCATCCCACACGGGGGTTCTCTGCAGCTCCCGCTCTGCTGGGTACAGGTCAGGTCCCACGGAGGGGACTCCACTCCAGAAGTCCTGTTTGCTCCCCCGCACCCCTGGTGTCCGTGGAGGTGGGCAGTCCCTGGCTGGCGTGTCCCGGCAGCCCTGCGTGGTGTGGGCAGGAGCCGCGCAGCCCCGGTGCCGGCAGCAGGAGGAAAGCCCGGCACAGAGGAGAGGGAGGCGATGAGGCCTCTCCGTGTCCCCCTGATGCTGTAGGGTCTCACCTCGCGGGCGGGCTGGGCTGCGCTAAAGGTGGTGCTTCTTGGTCCGCCTCTGTCTGGTGGAGCCACTCCAGGGCTGTGAAAGCATGGAAGAAGGGGCAGCATTCCTTCCTTGGCCAGGGAATTCCTTGTGGCTGGGTTTCCACTGCAGAGCAGCGCTGACGTGCCGGGCGCTGGGGAGGTGGTGGGAGCTGAGGGTGAAGTGTGGATTTGGTGACAGTAGGATTTACCTGGTCCCAGGCGTGCTCGAAGCCTGCTCCTGGTTGTGGCAAACTCACCTCCTGGGTTAAAAGGTTTTGTGGTGAAAATAGGTGGAGATGTAGGAGATAGAGATGCCAGGCTGGAAAGAGGAGGAATGCTGAAGATGCACCAAGGAGGGGAGCGCATGGCCCAGGATGGGGAGTGGGCTGCAGCCGAGTGCAGAAACATCCACAAGAGTTGGAAAAGGTGGTCGGAAGATCAGGGAGGTGCCATCAAGTGGTGGGACGATGCACAGCTCGTTGAGGGGACCGCCGAGCACCTGAGGCTCGTTGTGGGTTACATCAGCACGGACGGGGGACGACGGACAACAGAAAACCAGAGCCGGTTTGGCTGCCGTGGAAAAAAGTCTGCATGGTGCTGGGGGCCACACTCCGTCCCGGCATCATCTCCATCAGCATCACCAGTCCCTTCCTCGGCGAGGGGGCACGGTGGCGTGGGCAGCCCCCAGCCGCCGCAGGGGCTCGAGCAGTGAAGCTGTGACGGTGTGGCAGAAGCCACTGTCTCTGCATTGGCGTCATCTGTGCGGAGCGAGCCCACCGCCGGTGTACCCGGCAAGGTTTGCCGGCTGCTGCTGCCAGCTCGGTGCCTCATTCCAGGCCGGGACCACCACAGGCCACCGGTGCTGCATGGAGCAGACCCCAGGGAGACGCGAGGCTTTTCTCCGGGCACCCGCAGCCCTCGAGAACCAGCGCTGCCTGTCTCCTGCACAGCTCCCCTTTGCACCCCAGCGATACTGTCTCTCCGCTAACCATGTGCCAGAGCACCCTCCTCTTCCCTCCGGAAACTTGGAAGCGCTGCTTGAGTTTTATCCACGAGGTGAAACGCATCCTTCCGTGATAACACCCTGCTCCGTTCTTCTGATCTCCGCAACGCTGCGGTGCGGGGTCCTCCCCCCCCTCCTGCTGCCGAACGTGCACCGAGCGCTCCCCGCTGCGGCAGAGGTCCCTGCCCGGCGCCCCGGCTCTGCCGCCGGGCGTTTCAGGATGAAATACCTCCATTGCTGGCAGCTTTTTGGTACAGCAGCACTGCCCAGTGTGGAATGCCACCGGGGTGCCCGCTGGGCTGGGCTTGGCCGGGATGGAAGGGTGGGCAGGCAGATTTTGGCAGTGGGGGGCCGTGGGGAGCAGTGCCAGCATTGGGAAGGAATTACAGAGAGGAAAACTCTTTTCCCAGTTTTGGGGTGGTTCACCAGTGCAGTCAAGCACTGGTGCCATCCCAGCTCAGGACACTGGGAATTAGCCTGCACAAAGCGCTGGAAGGAAAGGTGGGTGAGGAGCAAGGAGCCAGGCATCGTTTCCTTCCCCTGAATTCCTTATTCTGACTTTTAACTCAATTTTTTACCTCTCACCAGAGGGTTTTGCAGAGCAGATGGGTGAGCGCCATCCCTACGTGGGAGCTGACCCTTCAGGGTGTCCCCTGTGGGCGCCCTCCCTTCCCGGGCAGGAGGTGCTGTCAGGGCCGAGCGCCGGAGCATCCTCCTGGGCACGAGCGGTCGCCTTCCCAGAGTGGTACCTGAGCGCCCACCAGGGCAGCAGAGCTTCCTCCAGTTACCACGGAGATTTTGTACCCACATAGAGAACGGAATAAACCCCCCATAATCCAGGAGGAAGCAGTTAGGGACCTGCTGCGCCAGCTGGACAGTCACAAGTCTATGTGGCCGGATGGGATCCACCCAGGAGTGCTGAGGGAGCTGGNAAGCCACTCTCCATCATTTATCAGCGGCCATGGTCAATGGGGGAGGTCCCAGATGACAGGAGGCTTGCCAGCATGACACCCATCTCCAAGAAGGGCCGGAAGAAGCATCCAGGCAACTACAGACCTGTCAGCCTGAGCTCAGTACCAGGAAAGATCATGGTTCATCCTGAGTGTACTCACATGACATGTGAAGGACAACCAGGGGATCAAGCCCAGCCAACATGGGTACATGAAGGGCAGGTCCTGATTGACCACCCTGATCTCCTTTGATGACCAGGTGACCTGCCTGGTGGATGAAGGAAAGGCTGTGGATGTGTCTACTTGGACTTCAGCAAGGCCTTTGGCACAGTCTCCCACAGCATTCTGCTGGAGAAGCTGGCAGCCCGTGGCATGGACAGGTGGACTCTGCACTGGGTTACAAACTGGCTGGATGGCCGAGAAAAGGGAGTTGTGGTGAACGGTGCTAAATCCAGTTGGCGTCAGGTCTCAAGCGGCGTTCCTCAGGGCTCAGTTTTGGGGCCAGTCTTGTTTAATATTTTTGTTGATGATGTGGATGAGGGGATTGAGTGCACCCTCAGTAAGTTTGCTGACACCACCAAATTAGGTGGGAGTGTTGATCTGCGGAGGGCAGGAAGCTCTGCAGAGAGACCTGGACAGGCTGGATCCATGGGCTGAGGCCAATGGGATGAGGTTCAACAAGTCCAAGTGCCGGGTCCTGCACTTGGGTCACAACCACGCCAGGAAACACTACAGGCTTGGGGAGGAGCAGCTGGAAACTGCCTGGCAGAAAAGGATCTGGGGGTCCTGGTGGCCAGTTGGCTGAACACGAGCCAGCGTGTGCCCAGGTGGGCAAGAAGGCCAATGGCATCTTGGCCTGTATCAGGAACAGTGTGGCCAGCAGGAGCAGGGCAGTGATGGTGCCCCTGTACTCAGCACTGGTGAGGCCGCAGCTCGAGTGCTGGGTTCAGTTTTGGGTGTCACAGTGTAGGAGGGACATTGAGGTGCTGGAGCGTGTCCAGAGAAGGGCAACGGAGCTGGTGAGGGGTCTGGAGAACAAGTGTCCTGAGGAGCGGCTGAGGGAGTTGGGATTGTTCAGCCTGGAGAAGAGAAGGTTGAGGGGAGACCTTCTCGCTCCCTACAGCTCCCTGAGAGGAGGGTGTAGCGAGGTTGGGGTTGGTCTCTTCCCAAGTAACAAGCAATAGGACAAGGGGAAATAGCCTCAAGTTGTGCCAGGGGAGGTTTAGGTTGGATATTAGGAAAAACTTCTTTACAGAAAGGGTTGTGAAGCATTGGCAGAGGCTGCCCAGGGCAGTGGTGGAGTCGCCACCCCTGGAGATATTTCCCATCTGGGCAGACGTGGTGCTGAGGGACATGGGTTAGGAGTGGGTTGGGCGGTTTTGGGTTGACGGTTGGACTGGATGATCTCAAAGGTCCCTTCCAACCTAGGGGATTCTGTGATTCTGTCAGAAGTGTGAAACTGGCCATCAGTTTTTCTTTTAGAAAAGTGGAAACAAAATCCGCTTCAGCATCTGCCTGATTGAACCAAAGGTGGTCAAAAAAAGGAAAACGACCAGGTCTGTTTAAAAAAAATAAAACGGAATAAAAAATTTAATATTTCTGGAAAGCTCTGTCAGTGACTGAAGGTTGAAATTTGGCTGTGATGAAATCTGTGGGGCTGTTAGTGGCTGGAGGTACAAGGTAGATGTTTTTCAAAGTTGTTGCTGCTTGAAACTCTCACTAATTGCAAACTATCGAGGGAGCTTTTACCAATTAATTTCTATCGGTAAAAAATACAAGCAAAATAAGGTTGCTAGGACGACTCGATCTTGGCGCAACTTTTTTTTTCTTTTACCATAGCATGCTTGATCTTAATGTGGCGACTATAGTATTGGGTCGATACTATTTTTATTTATTTATTGTATTGAATTGATTTTATTCTGTTTCAAGTACGTGTTAAAAGCTCTGAAGGCACAGGATTTTTTATGATCTTATCACCCCCGCAGCTCTGATCGGGCCTGTCTGCTGCCTTTGAAATAACACGGTTCAGCGCGTGCCGCTGTTTGCAGCTGAGAATTAGTGGTGGCAGAAGCCACTCGCTATTCTCCTGCCTTATTAACTTGTGTGTGGTTCCTGTACCTCACTGTATGCTTATTAATGGGAAATTTTAGAAAGTGAAGAGTCTTATAAGGAGCATAGAAAAAAAAACCCTTCCTTTACGGGAGCTGGAAGAGAGATGGCTGTTTGCCTTGGAGAAGATGACAACCAAGAGACAACGTGACAAAGCTGTGCGTGTTTTTGAACACTCCAGAAAAGGTAGATCAGAGACTTCTTTCTTCCTTTTGCAAGGAAAAAAAAAAAAAGAGACAGGCAACAAAATTAAAAGGCAGCAAATTAAAAGCCAATAAAAGGCAGGATGTTTTCTTGCATGATGGGCAGTTAGCTGTCGGAGTGCGTCGCCAAGAGTCGGGCGCTTGAGGGGGGCTCGGAGGGGACTCACCTGGAAGATGGCGTCAGTGGGTGACGTGGGCTCTTGTGGATGAGACACGTTGCCTGGGCATCCCTCACGCTGCTGCTGCCTGCTGGGAAGTTTCTTGAAGCTTCTTCTGAAGCTCCTTCAGCACGTGGTGGACCGGCTTCAGTGTCACTGGCTGGTGTGGGTCCGTGTGACGGCCCTGGAGGGCTGGGAGGGACCAGGGGGGACAGTGTGGGGACTGCGCTGGGAGCAGGCGACCTCGGAGTAGTCATTGAGAGTCTGCGTAACGCTGTTGTAAAACTAACTACTTACCAATAATTAATGTCAGCGTTCAGATGGTGGGCTCTGGATCTCGACAAGAAATAATTGAAAAACCAAATGTGCAATTATGTCTGACAAGCAGCGTGTGCTTTTCTTGGTCACCAGAGCCTTGTGTAGTCATGTGTTAGACACGGTTTTATATAATTATTATTGTTTATATGGTGGGTGTCAGAGGAAGGAAGAATTTTAGTTTCAAGTCCTCCGTTGGCTATTTATTTTAAAGTCATTAGATTTGTTTTCAGACTTAACTAAGCTTAATGTGCGAGACTCCTGCTGAATAAATCAGACCCTGATATAGGAACTGCATCTGTTTGCGGAGGGAACGGAGCCAGCTGGAAGCTCAGCCCCCGTCTGCACCAGGGCTGTCACCAGCCGGGGAACCCGCTCGCAGCACAGATGTAGCTACGTGGAAAAGCCGGCTCCACTCCCAAAACGGAGATAAAATCCCAGAGCTTCTGGGGTTATGAGCTGGCTCTGAGGGCCCAGATGGGTCACATCTTTAAGAGCACTGTGATGGAGGTCCTGAGAAGGGTGGGGAGTCTCTTGGAGATGGAAGTCCAGCAGAAGGGCGCTGCGGTGCCGGCCTGGAGGGAGGTAGGGCGCTACGCAGGCAGGAGCGTTTCCAGCAGGTCCTTTGGGCTCGGGCATGGAGGTCTCCCCGCTCTGACTGAGATGATCTCATCATCATCTGAGATGATGCCGTCTTTGCCAGTACGACCAAGTCGTGGTGCTTAGTTAGTCTGGTCGTTTCAGTCTCGCCTTTGAAGATGGGGCTTTGCAGCTGAAGGAGAAGTGGTCACACCTACTTACTTCCTCAGTTCACCCATCTCCAGCCTCACTGGTGGCATCTTTCCCTCTCCTCCCCACATTCTTGCTCTGTCCTTTGTGGACACATGCTCCCTAGCAGCTCCTGGAACCCAAGGGAGGCTCTGCCCTGGGATGGCACCATTTCTTCAGGGGACTACTCTCCCAGCTGACCAGTCTTCACCAGGTCTCCAGCACTCGGGGAAGGATACTCCATGTGTGCCCAAGCCGGCAGTTGTGGGAGAGGACACCACACCTGGTGGTGGGACAGGCCAAGTGCTGAGAAGCAAAATGATTTAAATTGTTTCCCCTGTCTTTAAAAGGCCACCTGTGGGCTTTTCAGTCCCAGAGTGTGAGGATCTTCAGACTCATCCTGCGTCAGAAAGAGAGAAAGTTATTAATAATTAGGCAAGGTATTTAATAAGCTGTGGTGCTCTCTGAAGGGTTCTCACCAGTCATCTTCAAAAAGAAACAAACCAACCAACCAGCACTAAATGTCCCCAGAAGTCCCCTCTGGCCAATTTAAGAGAAGTGGATAGTTCGGTTCTGTACTATGACCAGCACAGAAGCTGTGGGAAACCCAGGCAGGTTTCCTTGAAACCCAAAAGAAGGTCAAATGTACATGTCAGCAGAGATGACAGCCCTCAGCCGCATCCCCCCTCCCGTGAGACTGGCACGTTTTCTGTGCGATCCACACCGATTTGCCAAACACCGGAGCCTCGGGGGGGGCTTCAGGTGGGGTGAGGTGGAGAAACGTCCCTTCTGGAGCCGTGAAGTGCTGAGTCGTGGTAGCTATGATGTCCCCTGCAAAGCTGAGTTACAGAAATCATCTTCCTTGGGTGACCCCCTCTCCTGGCTGGCTGGGGGTTGTTCTGATAACAGCATAGAGCCTCAGAGCTTCTTTACGTTAAATGCACGTGTGTCCCCAGCAGCAGGACATCTGCCACCTCCTTTGTGTCGCTCCTCAGCCGGGGAGTTTTCGCAGTCCCAAGCTCCCGTCTCCTTTTCTGTCCATCTTTTCCCGTTGCTCATTTTATCCCGTTCATCTTGCGGCCACGCTGTGCCACGCCGCTGCCGGCGGCTCGGTGGCACGGTGCGGCGAAGGCTCCTCGTGGCCATGTTGGGGAACCTGTGACGTTTGTTGGCACCCCCACAGTCGTTTCTTAGGCAGCATAGAGCTCTTTCACTGATATAAATAAACCCTTAATCTATTCTCTTTGGTTTTCCCTGAATTTCTTTGTCTCTGTTGACATTTCCACGCTTGAAAATTTAAAGACGCTGGCAGCGATTCTATTATCATCTTAAATTTAGTTTTTAACCTGCATCATTTGTATGTCGCATTTTTTATCTGACTGAATTCTTTTGCTTTTGGCAAACAGCGCGCGTTTGTTTTTTGTTGGGTAAGCCAAATTTTTTTTATATTTGGTTAGACTTTCCTCTTCAAACCATCTTCAAGATATTCCTAATAAGGACTGAAGGGAATTTGTTTTGCTAATACCTTAGGAATTCTTTGTGGCTCTTGACTATTGTTCTGGTTTATATTTTAATGTTTAATTTCTAGAGGAGAGGCAGCCTGATTTGTTCCTGTAGTTTTACCTTTTCTGAAGGATTTGGAGCTGCCGCGCATCCCTTGAGGAATGCACGCACGATTAAATTCCTCTTACACTTACTGAAGCGGCGTTTGTTGTCAGGAAAGGTTGTGTGTTTTAGACCAAGATAATTGGAAAAATTATACTGCTTTGTTTGTTTTCCCCTGATTTTAGCCCTGACAGCACACCACCCCATACCACCAAGTGTTGCATTAGTTATTTTGGGGGTTTGGGAAGCTGTTGCCTCCATTTTTAAGAGCTGGCTGCCCTTAGAGGCAGCGATCCTGGGATCCAGTGATCCTACTTGAGGCATGTCTCTTCCAAAAAGTGTTTAGGTCCTTCAAAATTTATGAGCTCCATAACAATATTGTTATTTATTGAGTAAATTTCTTCCAGGAAAACTTAAATGGCAATTACTGTTGTACTTCTGCCTGCAGAAGGATGTGGTCTCATGCTCTGATTTCAGTTTATTTTGGGGGGAGAAAGTTGAAAACTTGAATGTGTGCCAGTTAAGGACACAGTTTGGGGCCGCTTCTCTTGTCTCAGAAATTTTCTTTGCATGCCCAATTGGGGTGATGGCCCCAAATCTAATTGCTTGATTTGGAGCATGGGCCGCACAGCCAAGGAGCTGCACGTTCATCCTTATTAGCTTTGGCTTATTTTGGTCAGTTTATAAGTGATGGGTGCCGTCGAGAAAATCGTGGATGGCAACGGGTGGATCCCCCAGCCTTGTGCAGAAGAAACAACCAGTCAAGCAAGGATACAGCCTGTAGCACCGTGGACAAAAGTAGGGACCACCCAGAGAGGTTTGAAATAACACTTGCAATATAGCAGTGACCTTGACGTCCTTGAAGCATGAGTTTCACATGACCGTGTCGCAGGGCGAAGATGCCCTGAAATTCTGAGTGGCTTTTTTTTTCTGTTCTTCAAGAAGTCTTAACTCCTCTACCACTGATGGAGGAAGGAGTTCCCATTCCCTAAAATAACTTCAGAGAATGAGGGAACAGGTTTTTCCTATAACGTTTGCTTCCAGAGGTTAAACCCCACGATTTGAGAATATGCAATGGCATCTTGGAAAGTGGTAATTGTGACGAGAACTGAAATCTCCTAGCGCAACATGAGTGACCATGAACTTCTCATGCAACTCTGTGACCTAGAGAAAATTTGGATTTTAGACACATGCACCAGCATGTGGTGCCACCGTGTGCGTTATTAAAGAGTGCTGGTGGCGTACTTTGTCCTGCTCCGGTGTCCATGCTCTGAAATGTGGACAGGCTCCCAGATGCTCATGGAAAGAGTCAGGAATTAGAAGGCACATTTTAGCGTGTCTACGTTAAGGAAGTGTGTTTGCTTTGCTTCATTCAGGAGACAGCAGAAGAGGTGGTTCCCTCCTGTGATGCTGGTAACAGAATCTCTTTCCAGCAAACCAAATGGAGCGTGGCTCTGTGGCTGGAGGCAGCAATCCACGCTGGAAGTACGGTGCCTGTTTTGGAAAATAAGTACTCAGAGGAGGGAGCCAGAAATGTGATGGTTACTCCAGCACTTTACACATCAAAATCAAGACGTGCTCTGCAAAAGAGGCACTGGCTCAAGCTGCAGCCGTGGTTCTGAGAGAGGAACGGCTCTGTGAGCTGTGACACAGGAGGTAGGGGTTGGATGAGCATGTTGCTCTCTTTGGCTTTCAAGTCTGCGAGGGAACATCTGAAAGCTGAAGGCATGGAGACCAGGAGCAAAGTCTTCAGCTGTACCATTGGAAAAAATAGGTCCCGTCTTTTCTGTCTTTTAACACTGAACTTGAAAATATTTTGCCTAGGAAAGTCTGCAAAAGAGATGTCCCTGATAAAGGACACCAGGCGGTTCCTCTTCTTCCTGACCTGCTCTGCATCCCTCCTCCTGGTGGAAGGCACGGGGGTCGTGCAGCCAGGCTACTCCAGGGAGCAAATGAGAGCTACGGGGAGGGGGCAGGGAAGCCACCACAAATCATTTATGACAGGCAAGTTTTCAATTTACATCTTTCTTTTGCTGTCTCTCCTTCGTCATCTCCGTGTAAAATGAGAGTTCATTTACATCCGTCCTGCCCATTCCACTTCCCTCATCTCCAGTCATGGCAGGAACCTTCTGGTGCTTTTAAAACCATGGCAGACATCTGTCAATTGAGCCCAGTTTCAGCCTCCCCCGTTTTTTGCTTCCTTTCCTTTCTGACAGCTCGAGCCTTTCGATTCGGCACGGGAGGAGCCAGCTGCACGTTGGTTTCAAGAAGACAAGTTGTACCATCGTACTGATGATAATTGTCTTGGTGGGCTCTGCAAAGCATGTTCCTTCAGGTGCCCACTGCATGGTCCTCAGTACTGCACTTGGTTGAACCTCTTTCATCCAGCAGACCAGAAGAGCGCACCAAGGACCGCACAGGATGTTATGGTTTGAGAAAACCCATAACAATTTATTGTCGCTTAGACAATTATTCTCTCACCCGATGACCCCTCCCCACCCAGGAAGGGGAATCGGGAAGAAAACAAGAAAACCCAGGGGTTGAAAGATAAACAGATTTAATAGGATAGAACTGGATAATTAACAGTACTGACACAAAGGAACCCATATTGATCCTGATACCCGGATATACAGTACAAGGATTATACTCAGCCAACTATATCAGTTGGAAGCTGTGCACTCCCAGCAGTGGACAGTAAATGTCGGACACTGCGAGCGCTACGGCTTCAGGAGGAAGGGAAGGGCTCAGGGATCCGGCACCGGGGCAAGAATCCTCTGGATCGCCATCATCAAGGGAGAGCCATCAAGGGAAAAGAGCACGAGCAAGCGGGAGAACGCAAGCAGGGGGAGAGCCCCCTCGCAGCAGACTTTAATTTATATTGAATGTGACGTTCATGGTATGAAACAATGCTGTTGGCCAGCTTGGGTCAAGTGCCCGAGTCTCGCTGCTCCTCATCCCTGCACCTGGCCAGCTCGAAACCACTGAGACCTTGAAACCCCCCCACCATGGCTGGCTGTACAGTAAATATCTTCACTAATTCAGACACCAGAGTCTGACACAAATACAGCTTTCCCAAGCATTAGGAAAGAAATTAGTCCTGTGTCGCTCACACCAGGACACAGGAGCAGGTTCCAGTGGTGTGACTGGGCACAGCGTGCTCAGCCGAAGGGGAGTTGGGTATCACCATCACTAATATCATCGAAGCATTAGTGATGGGTCTTGGGTTCTTCCAGCTTGAGTGGTGTCCAGGAAAAAACTGAAGATGCTCCACGTTTGCTGCTGGGGCGAAGAGCTTTGTTTGTAGGTGTTGATTCAGAGTGGCGTGTCCTCCTCCACGTTTGTTTCCTTTTCCTCTCTTTTTGAGGAGAAAATACACAGGAGCTGACGTTAAAGACTGATTCTCCACTGATCTCACTTCGCCCCTCCCAAAAAGCTCAGCAGGATATGTACTGTAAAAATAGCCTCATTAGAAGCCATCTGAGTACATATGCAATCACAGATCACTCAAAAGGGAGCACAGAGCATGCATGTTTCTGTTGCTGTCTTCAGAGAATTACATGACAAATTATTCCTAGCTGGAAGAAATGTCCTTTTATAATTGGGGTTTTTTCTCATTCTTTCATAAGGGAGGAGTGTGTGTTTTTTAAGTAGCTTTTAGTCACTTTCATTATTTATGAGAATGCTACTCCAGATCAGAAGAAGCAAACTGCAACCGTGAGTTTCTTCTGGCTGTAGCAGCTGACAGGCCCCGTTTGCTTTCAGTCATCGCTGGTTCCGCTTATCACAGCCAGGAAGAAACGCTCTCCGAAGATGGAAATGGCACCCACCATATTGCAGCTCTTTGGTTTGCGTCCTGTTCTTGTCCTCCTTCCTTTCTACCACAGGGGACTGGCTGGAAGGAGGTCCGCTAGCTCCGTGTGTAGAGTGTTATCCTGCAGAGCAGACCACTGTGAACGGTCAGGAGTTGGCTTTCAGGCCTTCCATCTGGAAGAGCTCTGTGCATTCCCCTCGCATTGCTCCTTGCACTGATGCCAGCGAGGCATCATCCAGGCTGCTCAGCTTTGTAGCCAAAATTGTACTCCTTGCATGGTCATTTGTCCATATTATCTTGCTGCATCATCCGTCCGTGCTAAAGCCTAGGGCCTTCGTGAGCTATCAAGGGTGTAGGACCAACGGAAGCTGTACCTAAATGGGTCCAGGAACCCATTTTTACCCCTACCTTTCCGGTTCGCCGTGATGAGTCTTCATCAAGGCCTCCTTAAATCTCTTCTGCCTTCACATGCTTGTATTTGACATGAAAGTGGCCGTAACATTGTCGGAAGATGAAAGTCTGATGATCAAAGCAGGCAGCAATGTTGAAATGAGCATTGTGAGATGGCAGAGCTGGTAATACAGTAATTGGCTGTGTGGCCTACTTAGTCACAGGAGTGATACATGCAAGTGCAATGTTTGCTTGCCTCTTTAATGTTGAAAATCCATAGAGTCTGTTCTGGAAAATGAAACAGTACCTCACCTGTAGGAAGGAGCAACCAGGCACGCCACTGAGTGAGCAGTGTGTGATCCCACAGCTTCTGCCTCCTCTCCACCGCAAGGAAGAGCCTCTTGGATTTCCCGGCTCCCCAACTCAGTAAAGACAAGACATTAAACAGCAGAGGAGGTTGGTGGTCACCAGGAAAGCTCAAAGACATGGAGAAGTTAGATGCCCCCTGAGGCAGGGTTCAAGCTGGATGTACCTGTGCGCTCCGCTAATCTCTGGTCTGATTTCTCTGAGAAGTTTCTGTCCTGTGCAAACAGCGCTTTGTTTGAAGAAGGTCCTCTTCCCAGCGAACATCATGCTGTGGATGTTAAATGCAGCTTGGACTTGCAGAGGGAACCGCAGCTGATCCCTGGAAGGCCACACTTGAACACTGTAAAACTGCGTTGTTTCACCCAGAAAAGTGATGGTGCGAGGCCGGGGACTGCGCTCAGAGCCACCAGGAGAGGGATGGCTGCACGTATCCGGGAGTGGGATCTGACTCGTGGTAGGTTCTCCCTTCGTTCCTGTGCGCTGCTGTCTCCACCAAGTGGAGGCTGTGACCACACCGCTGGTGCCAGTGTGTTACCCAGCAGTGCCCCACAGGAGTGCAGGAGACGGGGCCCATCTCTGGGGTGGCACAGTGCGGGTGTCACCAAGAGACATGGTCACCTCGTGGTTTGTGCTGGGGAGTGATTCTGCTTCCAGGACCAAGTACCGATATTTGACTTAGCTGATGTCCCAGAAGCTACGTAGTCCTCTTCTGTCTGTGTGCCCCCACCCAAAAGCAGCAAGACTTCCTTCCAGCCTTGGGATCTGCAAATTCACTCCTATTCTTACTCATCCTCTTTTTGACACCGTCCCAGCAGTCGTGCATCAGCTCTGGTGGTGCTACAAGCAGGAGAGGAGGGACAGAAGCAGGTCCGGACACGGTGGTGCAGGGGCCCAATTTCTTCCCTCCACCAGGCAGCGTGTTCTCTGTCACTGTGGCTCTTGGGGAATTTCTGGAGAAGAATTTTTTTCTGGATCTGCTGCTGCTTTATCCTCATCTCTAGGTGGAGGCTTTTTGTGCTGCTCAGGAGCAGGGAAGGCAGAATTTGGCACAACACCGAGCAATTGCAGCGTTACGGGCTTGCAACATCCAAGGACCAAAGGGGTGGTAAAGAAATGATGCTTTACCGGGTCACCTCTCTTGGGTCAGCACCCGTGTTCCCTCCTGACTTGATGCCATGCTTGGTGGAGACTGTGGTGAATGCTGGCTCCTAAGTGAAACCTGGCTCTGCTGTGGCTGTGCATGAACCCCTCTCCATCGTCTGAAGTTTTCCAGTGTCGGTGATTTCCTTTCTTTCCTGTTTTGCTTCCTGATGATGGTACTGTTTCCCCAGCCACACCAAGAGGCTTCAAACTCTGCTGTCCCACGAGGACCGTTCCTTCAGCCCAGTTCCCCCCTGTGCCCTGGGGACATTTACAGCCAAGTTGTCGCAGTGTCACTTCAGCAAATTGAGCTTCAGACCCAAGAACCTGAACTGGTCCTAGTTTTGCTGTAGTCACAGGAGCACTAACTGGATTTCCCATGGGACCAGAAGAAAGTGATGCTTGTTCTTGCTAGGAGAGCTGTCTTCCACCCTTGCTGCCGCCTGTCTCTCCAAAGCTGCGTAGCCCCCAGCAGAGACGCCGAGTGAGCTTTGTGAGAGCTCGGACCCGCTCCCAGGGGTTTCGGTGCTGCACCGTTGGGTGTGTTGCCATCTGCAGCAGCAGCTCTCGTCAGCCCTGTGTCTCCTGGCCTGGAAAGGGACCCACCTTCATGCTGGGGGAGCTTTTTAGTTGTGTTGCCCGAGCAGAATGAGAGATTGGACTGGCACTGGACAACCGCTGTGCCGTGCGATTGGTGCCGTGCTGTGCTGTTGGGGACTGTTTTTTCTGTCACTGCTGGCAAGAGGCTGGTCAGAGTCGGTCACGTCACCTCTCAGGAGCTTGTTTTGTTGTCTCCAGATAAGTTGTGTGTAGTCTGTCCGTCGGTGCTTTGGAGGCTGTGAGGATAGAGATGAGGAACATATTCATAGAGTCATAGAACCATAGAATCACTTGGGTTGGAAGAGACCTTCAAGACCATCGAGTCCAACCATAAACCTCTGCCAAAACCACCCCTAACCCATGTCCCTCGGCACCACGTCTGCTCATCTTTTAAATACCTCCAGGAACGGCGATTCCACCACCTCCCTGGGCAGCCTGTGCCAATGCTTGAGAACCCTTTCGGGAAAGAAGTTTCTTCTTGTAGAGGGAAGGCGGGAGGGGGCCATCCCTTCACCTGCTGTTAGCAGCAGCTGGTGATGCTGCTCTCATGCCCCAGATGAAGTAATCACAGTCTCCTGGCTCCCCTGTCCCTTGCGTAGCGCACCCATAGGAGAAGAAAAGGACGCTGGGACTGTGTTACTGTTCTATGGCATTTATTTGTAGGTATTTCACAAAACCATAATGTTCCTCTAGACGTTGGGCTGGAGAGAGTCTGCAGTTAAACTTAGGCTAAAGCTTGACATCAGCCAGCAGCTAGAAAATCTCTGCGAGATACAGAACGACAAGAGTGACATAAAAACACAACCCTTCCTTCTTAAGCAAAACAGCAATGAAAAAGGTGGTTAAAACTGCTCTCGCGTGGTGGGGGACTGATTCCCAGCCCACTGCAGGTCGAGAACGAAGCTTGTGTTCGGGGCTGGTGTTTCCTGCGTTTTGGCTCATGCTGGGGCCCTCGGTGCTGTGAAAGAGGATCTGGCTCGTGCAATAAAACGCCGGCACCTCAGGGTGTCAGCAGAGAATGCCGGCAGCGTCCTGGGGCTGCTGTGGCAGAAAGGGGTAGGAGAGGGCTGCGACGAGGGGATGCTGCCAGAAATGCAAGTACCAGCCCTTTTTATATGCATACGTGCATAAATACATGTGTGTGTGCACAAGCACACACATTTTTTATATATATATATATATGCAGTTTTAGTTTTATAGATACATATAATTTGGGAAAATAATCTTAATGCTTATAAATTGTTCCCTTTTCACCACCTTAGAGCTCTTCCCTTGGGATCTGCGGGGCATGTGGGTCTGTGCAGAGCTCTGCTGGGTCGGCAGGCAGTGCCTGGCCTCGCGCGCGGTGCCAGGGTGCTGGATGGGGAACCGGGGGGGCTGCGGGTTCACCTCCCTGGCACACACGGTGGGTGCGTCTGTGCCCATTCGCTGCCAGGGTACATCTGCTGGCTGCAGCTTTCGTCTCTCCTAGAAAGCGTCGGAAGACAGGGAAGGGTCTGTTTGTTGGAAGACTGCTGTAAAAATCCCGTGGTGCCATGTTTTATACGGTTTTGCCTGTTTTGGTTTTGAGAGGATCTGCAGGCTTTTTTCAGGGCTTCTGTACTATGAAATCATGCAGAAGACAGCTGCTAAAATATTTGGGGCCGGTGTCCTTCTGTACACCAAGTACCTGCTCAGGCTTGTAACACACGGGGCAGTGCCAGAGGAATAGTACTTATTTCAATTAACATTTGGAGGTTTAGGTCCCACTTACGAGCAGACAGCCCGGCAGAGAGGTTTCTTTCTTGGCAGAGATGGATCCAGAATTCAGCGAGTGTGAAGAAAGACATTTTTGAGGGTCTGTCAGTCTGGTCTAATAATTTATATATTCCCACAGCTTCAGGCCACCAAGTCTGGCCAGTGCACATCTGTACAGAGCCCAGTAACCTGGGGCCGGCCAGATACAGGGGTTTGAAGACTTGGAGAGGTTTGTTCTCCCCGAGCACGTCCTTTGGAAAATGGTTGTTCCAGTGGACCATGCTAATATTTTATGGCTCATTTCAACTGGTTCCAGCTTCCAGCGATAAGCTCGTGCTCTACTCTTCCCTGCCAAATTAAGGCAAGACAGTATTTTCTCCCTGTGAAGATGATAATATGCTGCAATCAAATTATCTCCCAGCCTTCCTTTTGGCATGAGAAACAGACTGAAGTTGTTTGGTCTCGCAAAGTCATAAAGTATCTTTTCCCAATCTCACACCATTTCGGTGCCTCTTTGTTGAACCGTCTCCAGCTTTTCTAATCACCTCTTGAAAACGAGAGCACTCGGTCTGTCTGCAGCACGCTGGGACTGGCTTCACCACGGCTTCGTAGAGGGAGAAAAGTACCTCCATGTTCGATCTCAGGCGTGTGTATCCAAAACTGGCATTACTCCTTCTGGTCAGAGCATCGCTCTGGGTGGCTGCAGCCTGACCTGCCTGCTGGGATCGCGGCTGAGCACAGCGGGTGCTGTCTGTGGGTGCAGCCACGTTCCTGGACGTGTTTGAGGATGCTACAACTGCTGGGTTTGGGCAGAGCCAGCTTAGGGAGCGGTGAATCCGCTGGCATTGGTGCCCCTTTGACAGTCATTGCTCTCCACCCCTCCATGGGTCAGCCATCATTTTTAGCAACAGCGGTGTTAAATTTAATTCCAGCACATTGTTAAATCTGCCCCACATCAGCCATTTCAGGAGCCCTGTGCTGCTCGGGGGCGATCCCCGTTGAGGACGGCGTTTTGCCTTGCAGCATGTAGCCCCTGGCTCCCTTCGTGCCGCGTGCGGCTGAGTCGCTTTATATCCCAACACGACGCGATGCAAAGCTGGGCGCTGTCAGAAGGTCTCTTCACGTTCTTACCCAATTTATAATCTCCTCGGAAAGCCGTATCCTTAGCCTCGCTGCTAGTTGTATTAGCTTTTAATTCCACATCGTTTGGCGCCTGCATTGATTTTTATGTTGTTTTGTCCGGGATTGGCAAGTACAGATTTCTGTACCATCTATAACTGAGGCATTTTGCCTTCCCTTTGGGTGCGAAGCTGCCTTTCACTGGCTGCTTTCACCTTCCTGCCTACCAGTGGGAATTGTACTGCTTCGCTTTTGATCTCCTTCCACTGTTTCCCCCCCCCNCCCCTCACCCTGTTGCTTTTGCTGCCTTTACCAGCGTTTTGCGCTTCACACCTTCTCGGTTTGATTGATTTGCAATTAATCCCACCCTTTGCTGATGGCTGAATGTTTTGTACTTTAGCTCCTGGCTGCTGCCTTTCCCTCGGCTTTAGAACGGGTGCTCAGCCGCGCCGCTGTCGGGTGAGATTGATGGACCTTTTGGGCATCCAATAATATTACCATAAAGATCGTCCAGCTTTTGACCACATTTTGTCTGTCTTAATTCATCTTTCTCACTTGTAAAAGCCCTGTATGATTTTGGGAGCGGGGGGCAGGGGGGGGTTATGTGTGAGGAGGATGGGAATGAGTAGGGAGGCAGGTCGAGGCTAATTCTCGCTGTTTAGGGGCTATTAATTGTACGTTTCATTCCATAATGGGAAAGAAGGGATGAATAATAAAGTATCTGGTAATATGATGTGACTGACCCATTTTGAAATAGCAAGTACATGTCCATGTGGGAGGTTGGGCAGTAATTATTGGAGAAGATTGTTCTCTTCCTTCGTCTGCTCCTCTCATCTCCATCCTCCCAGATCACCCACCGGGCGCTTTTGCCTGCAGTTGCAGCATTTTGATTTCTCTACCAGCTTCCTAACCCCTGTGAGAAACCGCTGCAGGTGTTAGTTTTCAAACATTCGTACGTTGTTCTGACTTTCTGTGGTGTTCCAAGCAATGGGATTTCCTTCTCTTTCACTATTGCATGGTCTAATAGCTCTCATCCGTAAGTTCAGCCTATTTTTCACTTAATTTTGTGTATTACTTCTGCTTACAGTGTTTTCAAACACCTTCAGCTCTTCCCAGCGTTTACACAACTCTAAATATGTCACAGTCTTTAAAATCTCTGTTTCTGGGTAGTGTAAGCTATTGTTATGTGTGTAGTTCTGATTTCTGCACAGACTGAACCAGCAATTATTTTATCTTTGCATTGCACGTTGGAATTTATTAATAACCGGTCCTAAAAACAGGGAGCCCATAGCGAGTGGTGGGATGGTGCATTTGGAAAAGGCTCCACCTTCTGGATGAGTACCTGCTCCTCACCGCAGCACTTGTTGATGTTGTTTTACAGCTTTGGAGGGTCCAGTTCCCTTCCTGCTCTTACAAGTTTTTCAATATTTATTTATTTAGATTGTTTTCTCCCATGAATTTATGGCTTTAAACTGGCAGAGGGCAGGTTTAGATTAAACATTAGGAAGAAATGTTTTCCTTTGAGGGTGGTGAGGCACTGGAACAGGTTCCCCAGAGAGGTTGTGGAAGCCCCATCCCTGGAGGTGTTTCAGGCCAGGCTGGATGTGGCCTTGGGCAACCTGGTCTAGTGGGAGGTGTCCCTGCCTATGGCAGGGGGTTGGAACTCGATGAGCTGCAAGGTCCCTTCCAACCTAAACCATTCTGTGATTCTGTGATTCTATTATTTCCAACTTTTTCTTTCCAAGATGAAAACACGTATTGTTTCCTTCGTTTGCTTCTGAATAGATGGGGCTCCTCCTCTCTTCCCGCTGCCTTTCCCCACCCGTCATGCTTTCTCTGTCATCTTTGGTACTTGTATCTGTCCATAACATAATGGTCTCCCTAAATATCATTATACCACAGATGATCCCCTTTGATCATCACTGTGTATGTTAAATAAAGCCGTACGAATACCATAGGATGTTAGGTTGCTTTGAAGGGTTAAAAGAGAGGATGCGATGGTAGATTAACCCCTGGAGGAGTGCACAAGGGTGGAGATAGCTCCAAATTAAAAAAGTTGGGAGGATATGGGTTTTCTTGTGCGTGCATAGACTAGTCTTGGTGTAATACGTGATGGAGTTGTGGTTCTGACCTGCTAGGAACCAGGTGAAATTCTGTGTTCTGGTTTAGTGGTCGAGTCTGTTTATGACTGCTACTATTGTTCTTGATTATTAAGGTTATTTTCATTACTAGCAAATGGTTTTATTACTTTTGTCTGGTTAAATTTTAATTACTTACCACAGACAAATATACCTACCCATACTTATTTTAAATAAATTGCATTACAAGAAAGTACCTTTAATTATGTCCTACTGATTAGAAAGTGAGTGCTTGACAATGAGGATTCATGTTTTCTCCTCTTTTCTCCCCATTCAGGGAGTGTTTGAAGAGGAGCCCACGGAGCCCGAAAGCAGAGGGCTCCGATTCGGTGACATCTCAGTCCTCACCCAGTGAAGAGGCTGGAATGATGACTGAGGTGAAGGTGAAAACAGAGGTACCAGATGACTATATCGAAGAGGTGATCTGGCAGGATGACACCAAAGATTCCAAGAAGAACATAAAAGATGGGCCGGGAGATGTGCCCGCGGAGATCTGCGTGGTCATAGGCGGGGTCCGCAACCAGCAGACGCTCGGTAAGCTGTGGGATAACGTCCCCCATCAGTCAGTTCCCTGAGTCCATGGTGTTGGGAAGAGGAACGAAGCTCCAGAGAGCTGTTCCTGGAAGCTCAGCTCTTCTGGGGGGGACCAGAGCCAAGGTGCACATCAGTCTTGGGGTCCTACCTTGAGATTATTGACCTTCTTTAACTTTTTCTTTCTCTTGGCATCTGGTCACCCCTGAATACTCAACCCAAGTCAGGGTAACTGTAAGAAAAAACTTCTTACCTTCTTTTGACATGATAAATGACCTGCCCGCCGTGCAAAATTCATGGTGAACCCAGGGCTGGTGGTTAGGGATGTTGGGCATGGATGAGGAGGCAATCAGGAGGAAAGCCTGAGAAAAAGGTGAAGTGCTTTGAGGAAAGTGGCTGCTTTCTGTGCGTAATTAGATTTAGGTCAAAAACAGGTTTTACAGGTTGCTGTTTATTTGTTTCTCTGATCGTCAGTAACGTTGTGGGAATGATTTTGACTTGGCTGGCTGCGGTGTGCCACTTCCAAGATAGTACTGCTTATCCCACTCCACCTGCAGCTGTGATTGGAACAAGCTTTTTCTTTTTTCCTGTGAACATCAGACTGTCCTCGCCTCCTGCTCCAAGGAAGGGGCTTTCTGTGGGATCCTGAACAGGCAGTGCTCCTGCTAAAGGGACTCCTCTGTTGGTTCTGACATGGAGCAGGTCCCAGCAGTGACTTTTGAGAGCCAAAGGTAGTTGCTAATGAAGAAAGAGCCGTTGGACCCACGTTTCCTTCAAGGGGCTCAGGAGAAAGCTAATTTGGGTGGCCCAGTGTTGCTATTGGGGTCGGTTTGTCTTGCAGGAGGAGAGACAAGAGGTATTGATTGTTAGATTTTCTCCTGGTTTTTGCTTTATCATTGTCCATGCTGTTGGAAAGAAAGTCTGGAGAGTGTCATTAGCTGGTGACTATATTTGGAGCATCGTTGTCCTTCCTGTCCTCCTTTCCCCAGTAGGACAGCCACTAAGAAGGGCAGGGTTGGAGGTCACTGCTATTTATGCAGGGTCAAAACATGTAGGGAAAACCTAAGAAGTCAATAGCTGTTTCTGACTTAAAGATCTTACAGTTTGGAGGAAATACTCTGTGTATAGTTAGAGCTTTTGTGACCCCACAGCTCGAGAGGTTGGTCACTTTGTGGGCAACCCTGAAACGCAGAGGTGTCCCTAGTGCCCCGGGAGGGATGGGTGGAGAGATGACCACTAATGGGAGGCAGAGGGTGATCACCAGCCCTTGGTGAAAGCATCTGCAGATCGGGACCGTCATGTAGGGACCTCTTTCCCGCCATGGCTTCTGGCTGGGCAGCAGCAGCTGCTCTGCAGATGATGTCCCCTGAGTTGACTATATTGTTGTGCAGGGTGGGGAACGGGCTCTTGCTGTTGACTAACTTGGACGTCCACCAACGTGTCGTACCTACTGAGAACTTCGGGGACAGGCTGGAGTGAGAGGGGACATTATTCAACGTATAGGCACTGTGGGGAGAGGGACAGAGAGTTATTTACTAGTCAACAAGTGGTGGCTGAAAGCTGTAGAAAGTAAACTGGAGAACTTCTATCTGGAAGGGCCTTTTCAAATGAAAAATGTGCATCGTATTTGTTATTTTATAGCCTCGCGCTGGGTTTCTTTAAAGGCAACTTGGTCCTGAGGCGATTGGCAGTTGGCGGCCGATTCCTTTGTGAAAAGAGCCCTGTAAGTGCCCCCATTCATCCGCCATTCACATAACTCTTGTTTGTTGGGGAGGTGGCTCTGAATAACTTTTCTGTTTGGCCACCAAATACTGTGCTCTGTGTGGACCGACCGTGGTGCCCAGATATCAGTTCCTTGTGGTTTCTTGAACTGGCTCCCAGTCAATTCTTCTGGTCCCCTCCATTCCCCCGCAGAAACCGCAGACAGGCACTATTTGCAGCGCTGCAGACATCTGGGTAACTCGCGCAAGAAATTTCCCGTGCCTGCTGCTTCGCTGCCCATTTTGGCTGCTACTCGGGAACGGCCCAAGATTGCAACCAGCTGAAGATCCTGGTGCCTCCTACCTCTGGAGCAAGAGCTTCGTGCTCTCTGTTACCGCTCACCGACAATTCCAGGAGTTTTTCTCCCTGAAGCCTTTCTCATGATGCGATCTGGTAGCCCTGTCTCTAAATCACTTCAGCCGTGCAGAAAGGCAAGGCTTTGGTAGGGTTTTACTCACCTTCATCAGGGATGCTGAGATTGGAGGTGTTGAAAATGGTTCTTTTTTGTAAGTAGTTCATGCTGCAGGATGAAGTGATGAAGCAGGAGTAAATGAATCTCTCTCCTTCACCTGGAAATGCTGACCCCCAGGCTGTCGCCTTCCGTGGTGGGCTGGGGACGGTCAGGGAAATGGGGGATGCGTTGTCTAGGCTGCAGTGCTGAAGGCTTCAGGGCACACGTGGCTCCAAGTGACAGCCAGCTCTCCTGCAGGGCTCTGCTTCGGGACTTGGCTGAAATTTGCATTAGAAGGTTTGTGTCTCTCTTCTGAGTCACATCTCCTGCAGGAGCATGCTGTATTTATATTTTTAGTTTTTACTTGGAGCAATTTATAACAGGGATTCCCAGCTCAGTTGCTGCAATTCGCTTGTAGTGTTTTCATCGAATTAGGCTTCGTGTATGTTGCCGCCTGTTTCGTTACACGTTCAGGTGTCTCTCCCTGCACTTTGGACTACTCCAGATCCTGTTTTCATCCGTTTGGAGCAGCCCAAACCCTGTGATGGACCAGAGCTGGTGCAGAGAAGCAGGATGGGTGGTGGCAATGGCTGCAGTCACCCAGCCAAAGAGTCGGTGCTGATGTTCGTGGGTTTGGATCATTTCCCTTTTACCTGTGTTTCCACGGAAGTCTTGCAAGCTCCGTTGGGTCCCACTTCGGGCACCCCAAGCAAAGAAAGCTGACGGGGAGGTTGGCTCTAACCCAGGGTCCAGTCAGCAGCAGACAGATAACTGCCGCTGCGCACCCCGTGCTCCTCCCCATCACCCACCTGTACCCCCCCTGGTGCCGCCGGCTCTCCCTGCGCCACGGGAGCTGCGTTTCTGGCACTGAGATGCAACATTTCCCGTTCTTTTCTTCTTTTTTCTTGCTGGCTTCACGTGCTGGCCTTAGGCCAGGGTCATTCGGAGAGCTCCACCACGCTAACATTTCTCAGGGCAGGGGCATCAGGGTGGAAGGGCGGAGAAGTCCACCATCTAGAAAGGAGAGAAAAAGAAAACCGCACTTGTGTTGTAAATCAAGAGAAAAGGGAAAAGACTATTTGGCTGATGTGGATGAGTTTCTGATGTTGGGAATACCATCAGGTCAGTATTTGTATTCTGGAGGAGTGCGTTATCTGCGAGTTGATCCGGAGAAGTTTTCTACAAGACCATTTAAGCTCTCAATCTGGTCTGTGCTTTACGAGAAACATTTTGGAGAGGATTTTCTCAAGTAACGCGTTAAATCAGAAACGTTTCTGAGGCGAAGTGAAGAGTGAATCGTTCTGCTTTGAGACTGTCGGTCTAACGTGCACATGCTTGACTCGTGCTGTGATGCTGATGTCTCAGCTGCTGAGCTGCTCAGCACACGTAATTCAGGAGCACTTTGGATTCTCCCTAGTTACACCAAATCAGATAGTGCTGCAGAAGCATTAAGAACTCTGTGTGACCTCTGGCACCTTGTTAGCGAGCCACAGGTCTTGGAAATTTTTAAGAGGTTTCAGCCATCAATATTCTTTGGAAATACACCCACTTTAAGGGCTCTTTTCTGATTTTTTTTTTGCACAATTTAGATGGAAAAGCAGTGGAACGTGGCTCTCCCGTTGGATATACACGAAATCGATATTCAGGGACCTGGATTTTTGACCATGCATTGAGATACACATCCGGTATGTGATGGAAGAGTGTGAAAGTCTAACCAGGGATCAGGGAGCAAGGGAAAGTTCTGGGTGTAACCGGGTGTGTTGCCCAAATTCCAGCTGCGAGGCTCAGGAAAAGCCTGGCAGAACTGAATGCACCAACTAACCCAAATCCTTCCGCATCTCCTCTCCTACTAGAAACAGCTTTAACCCGCATGACACATCCTGATGTGGACAAAGTCCGAGATAAACCATGACCACGGTGGCAGTGTCCAAGGCAACTTGGGCATGTTCTTTGTAAGGCCGTAACATGTAGCGATGTCTTCTTTTGTTCCCACTTCATCTTTCCCCTGCTCTGATAACACATTCATTGTGGCAAGTTGTCCCGCCTTTCTCTGATATGAGGACCTGTGCCTTTGCCCCCAAATCGCGGTGTGTGGACTACACAGTCGTGGCTGTTGAGTTGTCCCTCGGGGCCTGCAGGACTCGAGATCTGTAAGGCATTTCCCTTCCACGCTCCCCGAACTCGCTGTCTCCTGGGGTGCTGCTCCGCTGCCCCGCGTAGGAGGTGGGTAGAGGTACTTGCCTGGAAGAAGATGACTCCAGCCTTTCCCATCTTGCACCTGAGACTGGGGTGCTTCAGGACACCTGCACTGGCTGTGGGATGCGCCAGTGCCTTCAGCTCCTTTCCCGGTTTTCCAGGCACAGTCCCTCGCACGAGGGCGGCAGCACCCATTTGGTTTCGGATCGGAGAGGGAAGGCACTACACAGTTACTTGTACAAGTTACATTCTTCTTGAAGAACTTCTGCACATCCAAATGCATTTATGTGCCATAGACTATCTCCACGGGAAGGGGCAAATACAAGAAAAATGGGGAAAAATATCAGCCTAGAGTTCCTTATTGCTTTTGACCTGTTTTCCCAGTGCTCTGTGTGCCAGCAGCGCTGGTTCGGGGTACAGGTGGGTGTCAGTCGTGTTTTGCTGTTGGTACAGCTGAACCTCGGCTGTTGCCCAGGGCTGGTGGTTGGTAGAGCCCAAGTGATGGGGAGCATGCTCGTCTTCTGGCCCGGCCGCTTTGGGGCTCCAGCCCCAAACTGAATAGTTTTCAGGAAAGAATTTTGGAGGTTGGCGATGAATATAATCAGTCCTTGAGCATGGAAAATAAGGGCTGGCAGATGCTGCCGATGTGCTGATATCCAGGATTTCACTTCGAAAAGCCCGCGTGGAGTGACCATGGGTGATCACTGTCCCATGTATGTGTATCTATATACAAAATACAATTAGCTGTGATAATTAAAAGGCTATGGAGCAGATCAGACATAGTCAACTGACCATAATACCACTGTTCTAGAGTATTTTTTCAGCTGTGTGCTCTTGTGTATCCGACTGTGGCGAATTGCCTCGTTCAGCATCAATGACAGAGTAGCCTCCCAAGCTCGAAAGCCAGTCCCAAGTGATGCTAACAGTGATGGACAGGGAATTCAGCGCTGTTACGACCTGGAAGGATGGTTGTTTTCTTCCCAAGCTGTAAGCAATAGAGCATGGAAAGGGGGAAAAAAAAAAAGGATATGGGTATAGCGTGTTAAAAACCCCACGGCTGGTTTTGTTCCTGGAAAGAGCTCCCTTTGAGCAGTGCTGGGTAAGTATTGCCGTGAAATGATGTTTGGAAATATTTATTTGGAGGGGAGGGGGGGTGTGTGTGTGTGAATGTTCTTGTTTGTGGCTCGTCCCTGAGTTTTAATTACTGTTTTGCACGGCCAGGAAAAGATTGTTTCGAGGTGGTGCGAGGAAAGGGCTACGTTCACCCAAAATAATACTCAGCCTTTCTTTCTCCCACCTCCTCTTCCAGTAAGGGCTGCTCTCGCCCTGCCAAAGAGCACAGATGGGATCACAGTTACTTTGCTGCTGATGGGCAGCTAAGAAATGCAATGGATTTGCAAGTGAGAACTGGAAAGGTGAATTTACAGCCTGTTCACCAACTTGGGAGTGGGGAGGGGGGAAGGTTGAATCGACTTAAATAACAAATCTAAGGAAATTTCTGTCTGCCTGGCCAATAACAGAAGAGGCTAAATTCATTGCATAATTTCATCATTACAAATGATTCTCCCAGCTCTGTTTCTCTGGTTTCATTTCAAATGACTGTTTGCAGATGTGTGTTTTCTGGAATTAGACACAAATTGAGAAGAGAGACTACTGTGGTCATGTGCTTTTCCTTAAAAAGGTCAAAAGTTCTATTTGTATCTATTTGGTTTCCTCTGGGTGGATATTTACCAAATCTCTGTGGGTTTCTTGAGAAATTTGTACATTGTGCATTTCTTGAGAAATTTTGAAAACTCCTTGCCTCAAGATAACACACTGCCTTCTTTTTTCAGTTGAAAAGCTTTTTTTCCCATATACCAGGAACTTACTGAAAAGTAATTCAAGGTTATTTCTGTCCATAGGAAATATTAGTCATTATTATAAAATTATAAGTCAGGCTATTTTGAGAGTGGCCCTTTCATGTTCGCAAAGTTAGAAAGATCTACTGAAAATGTAAGTTCAGGGTAATACGCCAAGGAATCTTAAATAAGGCTGAAAAAAGGATTGAGTCTGGGATAGTGATTTCCTGCATTTATCTCTCTGAACCTTCCAAAAATGACTTCGCTGCAAACTGCATTCTTTTGTCACCAGTTTATGGATAAGTATGCGGTGAGGCTGTTTTTTCTGATCTAATATGGTGATGTATACTTTTCTGTCTTGTTTTTCAGGGTCTTATGAGTGTGGAATATGTGGGAAGAAATACAAGTATTACAACTGTTTCCAGACCCATGTGCGAGCGCACAGAGGTATCTCACTCCTGCTCAAATCTTTGGGAATCCTGGGGGTAACGTTCAGGCTTGGGGATTTATTTTCGGGAAGGTCTTGAAGATGGCGCTACTGCTTCTCTCGTCATTTATAATGCTTCTTTCGGGTGGCCCGTTCAGAGGATAAATTTGGGGGCTCTCTACTCCAGCGATATTTCTGCTGAGGTCAGGAGCAGCTCTTGCGTTCGGTGCAGTATTTACAGTGCAGGGCTCTCTGGGGATGTCGCTGTGAGTTGGGACAGCTGCAAATCAAAACGTTTCTTCTCCCGGCAAACGGCACCACGCACCAGCAGTGGCGGTGCCCCCGCATGTCCCCGAGGTGCCCCACACTCCTGCCCAGCTGCGTGTTTTAGTCCGTCCCTGTTATGTCAGGATGGGCGGATATCAAGTCAGATCATTGGCATTGCTGTGCTGCTGTATTTTCATGTTAAAATTAAACCGATACTTGAACTCACCCTGTACCCCTGCTGTCGGCTGAGGTCACCTTCCAAATATATTGCTTGGATGAAATGTCTCCTGCGTAGTCAGGGGTGACTATTTGACATTTCTCTAAGTCTGGCCAATTCGCTGTTGCTTAATTGCAGAAATGTGATGGTTTTGCTTGGCGTCCCGTACAATTAGCATAGTTTGTATCATTTGGAGAAATTTATCTGAAAGGGAAGTTGGAGAAGTTGGAGAAAGTTACCTGAAATAACAGAAGAACAAGGACTTGAAACTAGCTTGTGAGCTTTTCAGTGTGTTTATTTTCTTTCACTTGAGCACTGAAGTCTGTGTGTCAGACCTGTAGGAGCATCTACTTTAGCTCCTCAGTTGTAACTGTCAGCATAATTATGCACACATGGGCTTCGATAAAACAATTGCTTGGAATGCCTAAAGGAGCTTGAAGGAAGCTCCCAGAGAAAAGTTTGAAAACCCAGGAATAATAAATTTTAAATGTGTAAATTCCCAGAAGTCAGCAAACGCACAGCTGAAAAGCGAACATGCATCTTAACTTCTCAGAGTTTGGTGCAGTCTCATAATACATCCTTTAATTGCATGGTTGCATATTTCTTGGGTGCTGTGTAACATCACAGAGCTCCTTCTGTGTCCTTAGATACATGCAGAATTGTTTTTCCATGCTGGTATTGCTTTCTAAATACCAGCAAAATTCCTAAAAGTGCTTTAAATGTAACTACAAAGTAGCTTCACTCAGCAATTTAAGACCAAAAAAAATCCCTAAAATAATAGTGAGCAGCAGTTATTTGCTGACATGCAAAATGCTTTACTGTTGCATCACAGCATTGCAATAATTTTGCAATGATACTTGCAGTATTTAGATTAGGGACAAGAATTGCTTCTATTTTACTTCTCTTCCCCAAGCACTATGGGATCTTCAATTCAGCTCGAATTTTGGGAGCTGTATTAGTATGAGCTCACCTCCTAGTGTGTCATCCAATTGATTTGTATTTATACTTTTCTTTATATTCTTATCATGAAATCAAGCTATATCTTAAATAGTCTGGATGCATCAACATACACATGTGCAATCAATATCCTTGTGTCCCGGTTTGAGGATCTGTCGTTCGTCTCGGTGGCCAGTACAGCCCAAACTGCGACACCATAATTTTGTCATGAACTCGGTAGAGTCATGACTTCACCTTTCGCTTCCAAAGCCTTTTTAACGTGTAGCTAGAGAAGATGGAAATTTTCAAAATTTTGGATGTGGAAGTTTATTAGTAATTTTCACATCAGCAGTGGAGAAGCACAATTTATATATGTGAAACTTCAAAAAATGCTGGTTTATGTTGCTGTACATTGATGCACGTAGTAGTAACATTGGAGGTGCATTTGAATTGCCTCAAGACAGTAAAAAGCGAAATGAGATATTTATTCGCATACATTCCTCAACACGAAATCAAACTGAAAACCCGATGCCATTCTGTAAACGTGATTCTCCCAGAAAAAGAAGCTGAGCTGGCAGTTAAAGCAGTTGGAAGTATACCTGTCTGCAGAGAAATAACGTGCTGTTGAATTTGCACTTAATGTATAGTTAGGGAAAAAAAGTAAGGATTATATAGAGGAAAGCCCTGTGTGATATTATCCAGTGCATGGAACAGTCCTAGTAACAGTGGTGGAAATAGCATAAGACTGCAGGACTGAAAAATTGTTGTGAAAGCTGCTTTTATTGCCCCGCGTACTTGAGGTTTCATACGGAAGTGGCTGATTTTGCACCATCGTAACAAACGTGAGATAACTCGGTGATTCCACGTACGCTGAGGATGGGATTCTGCACTTTGTGTGTTCTTCACGGATCTTCAATCTGTGTCTTGGATAAAACCCCAAGGCAGTGGCAAGCCAGCTCTCCTAGGTCTGCTTGTCCTCGAAGCACTGAAAATTGAGCTCCCTTGGCATATTACATGCAATTATCAGCTGCCAGAAACTCATTTCTTTTTGGCTGGCCAAGGAAGGAGCCAGCAGTGGCAGGACCTGGCAGTCCCTCTTTGCCTGATGCTTTTTCTGAGGATCAGCCGTGGTTTCCCGAGCTCTGGGCCACCCCGTCAGTCACATAACATCTGCCTTTCCCTGAAGGTTCCACAGTTCTTGAGTAAATTCGCCAGCTCAGCATCAGAGTGGGTAGAGCAAACTCGGGACCCTTTTTCTTCTCTTTAGGTGGTTTCTTCCAGGGCTTTTTGGACGTTCAATCAGCAACACCTGCTTTTTCTGATTTGCTGAAGGATACACCCCTTCCCCTTGAGTAGCCCTTGGCTTTTTGCTTTCTTGTGTGGTTCCTGTGTCACGGATGGTCCTCGGCCAAGCTGTGGGTTGGTCCTGCAGACGGATGGAGCTGGGGACACAAAAGGTTCAGCGTGTGGGAGAGCAAATAGTAACTGTGTTGATCTGGTTTGGACTTTTGGGGCAGAACAACTGAAAAAAACATCTGTGTAGCCAAGCTCCACTGTCACCATTCACTGACCCAACTTCTATCCCCGGTTTGGGAGGTTTGGAGGTCCCAAGTTGTCCTTGCTTTGAACTTGGGTTATTTCTAAGCTGGTTTTTGTATATCTTGGTGTCCAGTTTGCAGCTGCAGCAGATAAACTGGGGGCTTGTGGCTTATGGCCAGCGCAGGTGGGAGTTCTGTTGCCCTCCCTGCTCTTGCAGTTGGTCCTCACTTGTCAGTCACTTGTTTTGCCCTGTGCAAAACTTAAATTTCTTCTCATCCTTTGAGCTGTTCAGTTCCACATTAAGACTTTTACATTGTCAAGAGCTCTAAAGGTTAAAAATTACATTTTTCTTTGTAATGATATTTTTTTGGGAGAAATTTCCTAGATTTTTTTTAAATCTGCATCTGCCTCCTGTCCAGATCTCCTCAGTAGAGAATCTGTGTTGGAGGTAACCTGTGTTCTTTAGGCTGATTTTTTTTTCCTTGTCTGCCTTCAGGAACGGGTGGTTTCTTTTGGGAAAACGGGGCATTTTCTTAGTTTCTTGAGCCTCCCCTGTGGTGGTCAGCATTGGCTGGAGAATTTCAGGGAGCGATTGATCTCCTGGCAGTTTGCAAGTGCAAAGGGCTGAGGCAGCTCTTGTTGAAGATGTGCTGCCTCGCAGGGGCAAGCTCCCTTTCTGCTTCGCTCTGAAAGCCGAGACGCAGGCACGGAAAACCCCGCGTAAAGGGTTCTGCACAGAAACGTAGGTAAGAAGTTTACTCGCTACGTTTTATCAAGGAAGAAATGAAAAGGTTGTGTTCCTTCTCTTTCGCCTCCCCAAAATGTGCAAATGAAATCTAAAAAGAAACCCAACAACAGCAAAAAAAAAAAAAGGAAAAAAAAGTGGTGGTGCCGAGCTGAAAAGCTCCTTTGTGAGCTGTTGTGCAGCCCCGCAGGATCGCGGCTCCTTCCTCCTGCCGAGCTGCTGGAGTTCAGGGGGGAGCAGAAGGGCTGCGCATTCCTAGTGGCGATGGAAGGCTCTGTCCCAGCCATGGGCGCTGACAAACGTTACCGCTTCGCCTACATGCGACCCAGGCCTTCAAAATGTGTGGCTTACAGTGCTTTTTGTTTAGCTGTGTGGGGTTTTTCAAGTCATTAAAAGGTTTGGATTCCCTTCAGGAGTTAGTCAGCTAGAAACTTTTGTTTTGTACGGTTGGGTCGTATTTAAGCAACATGAGCAGCAAAACATCTGCATGTTTTGAGTCAGAAAAATTATTTCACTTTTAGATAACTCAAAAAAAAAAGAAAAAAACCCCGGCTGAAATGACTTTATTAGACTTTCAGAAAGTAAATTTAAAAACCTCTGGGCTGAGGCCAAGGAAGGGAGATTCTTACCCAAAGGAGAATTCTTCAGAAAGCAAATGAAAGAAAATAGCAAGGCTCAAGTTTAACCCTCGCAGGATATATCGCCTCTGTCCTAATAATTGGTGGAAGTTCTCTGTTTCCAGATAAGCTTTTCTGGGCTGAACGATGATTTTGTTCAAGTTGTTTTTCTTTATTATTTATTTACATTATTGAGTCGCTGCATTGCCTCCCTCTGAACCGATCGGCTCTCCGTTACCTTCCCGCATGGGTGTGCCAGCCGAGGGGCTGATCTGCCATCCTCAAAATGGAAGTTTACCCTGGTTTAACCAATTGTTCAAAAAACTTCTCAAAGCTTTTAAAGTTTCGGATTAATATTTTCCAAGAATGGGTTCTGCTTGATTCCAAAAATATGAAAAGGAAGATGACTCGTTCAAACTGTGAATATGGAAAAATGTGTTTTTCCAAAGTGCACATTTTTGGAGTCTGAGTTGGAGCAGTTCTGGGACTGGAACGATTTTGAGGTGAGAAGTTGAAAATTAATAGAGAAATAACCATTCCTGAGGAGAGATGGTGTTTCTGAGCTGAAGAAAGCTGGGTTTCATTTGTATGATTATCTGCTACTGAAAAATCACAGCATTTGGGGGTGCTGCATCCCGAGTATCCATTTGTTACTGCGCACATTTCCCTCTCGGCAGCAGATTCTTATAGGAGATGCAGAAAGTTACTTGAGACACAGGAGTTAACTCGCCTATTTTCCAGCTTTCCTGCTGGCCTCCCTGCTTTCCCTTCTGCAACTTTCTCAGAAATTGGTCTTTTGTTTTGAAGCTGTAATTACTTGGTCTCAGCCCAAAGGTGATTTAGAGTGGGCTGTTAGGGGATTTTTAGGTTTCCTTTTTTTAATTCATGAAGACTTTAGTCTGTCTTATGACTAAGAGTGACAACGTTGCTTAACACAGTTCAGAAATGGCTGCTCCTTAAACCTTTGTGTGTTGCTTGATTCTTGTTAAGTCTGACTGAAGTACTTCTTAAAGCTATTTAAATGACAGAAATGGCCTGGTGCATGCATAGTACATAGCTTTTATGGTTTATTTATGCCGTTGTCTGTGAGCGCCAGGACAGCATTTTGCAGAGCTCCATTGTGCCACAGCTAGCTTTTTCCTTGAGTGATAGGTGGGAATTCAAACAAGTAGCAGCTGTGGAAAAATACAGGGGTTTGACTGTCGAGGTTTTGCATATGATACTGAGGGCTTCTGATCTGGCCCCTCAGTTTATGAAGTTGTGCCAAATTAATAACGTTGCCTAGAAAAGTGATCTAATCAGGCAGGTTAATCAAGTGGAAATGTACAAATTCACAAACCCACAATCATTTGTTTTTATTATTTTTAAGAAATAAGGAAATTAAATGCAAACGGTGTTCATTACTTAGGGTTGCGAATTTTAAATTCAAAAATGCTGTGACATTCCGCAGCTGTGGTTTTCAGAGCAATGCGAGTGTGATTCCAAGAGACATACGGAATATTTTGAAACGTAGTTATGTTATTAGATAATGTGACGTACAGTATATGCAATTTAGGGCGAATATGAAACACTTCAAAACGGCTTGGAAATGCGAATCATTTATGATCCTTGACTTGTAACATTGGGTTTTGTTTTCCAGCTTGCAGCTTTGCCTTCATTTAGGGCTTGAGCGTGGTCTTTGCTGTGTGCTGCTTCTTGCGGCTCCACATGTTACGGCGCAGGGAGCTTTTTCTCCCACCTTTCCACATGTCCCTTCAGGAAGACCAGAATGGAGTAGCTCTGGGGGGATCCTTGTGGCCCATCTCCTGGAGCTTTTTCTCCCACCTCTCCACGTACCCTTTCAGGAAGACCAGAACAGAGTAGCCCCCAGGGAGATCCTCGTGGCCCATCTCCCAGAGCTTCTTCTCCCACCTTTCCACATGTCCCTTCAGGAAGACCAGAATGGAGTAGCCCCGGGGGGGATCCTTGTGGCCCATCTCCTGCAGGCTGTGCCGTGGAGGGCAGGCACGGCCGTGGCGCTGGCTGTGCCGTCCCCTGTGGGAGGCTGAGCGGGGTGACCCATTCCCTGTTGGGACATCACTTGCTGTCCCAAGTTCCCTGCCCTTAATTCCAGGGCGGGAATTAAGCACATGAGCCATTTCAACAAACCTGCAGTAGAAGTGACGAGGCGCGCCCTTCAGAGCTCCGTGGGTGACGCCGGGACCGTCAGGGTGCGTCGCTCCGGCCTGTGCGCGCCTCGGCCGGGCCCCTGGGCCTGGCGGCGGGAGAGCAGCCGGCCGGAGGCCAGAGGAGGGTGATGGCGGGGCTCCCCCTGGGCAGAGCGCGCGGGCAGCCCTCGCTCCCCAACACTCCCCGGAGCCGGCTCCCTGCGTGCAGGGCCGGGCCGTCCCGCTTCGAGTCCGGTGACAGCTCGGGAAGCGAGAGCCGCGGCGTCGGAGGCTCTTCCCAAGGCAGACGCGTGGTGACAAACATCCCTGGAGGCGATGTTCGGCCCCGCCTAGGGCCACCATCCTTCCGCAGCCGCCCCGTCCCGCCGAGGGACCCCGCGCCCCCGGGGAGGTTGCTCCGGAACGGTGCTGCGGGCCGGGCGTCGCGCGCCGCCATGGCGGAGAGGAGCCGCGGCCGGAGGGGCGACGAGC
>VZSF01004200.1:62095-145673 GCA_013398295.1 Chionis minor | reverse complement strand
TCGGCGTCGTCCCCCCGCGGCGGGGCGGGCTCGGCCGGGGCGGCGGGAGGAGGCCGGGGGCGGCCATGAGCAGAGCTCCCGCCGCCCCAGCCCGGCCTCACCTTCCCCCGGGGACCCGCTGGGTGCTGCCAGGCGCTCTGCTGTGTTCAACTCTTGTAGGATTTTTAAACCTGAAAATTTGGGGGGCTGGGGGGGCGCATTCCTGCCCCGAGGAAGGACATGGGTAAAGCAGAGCGGGTTCAGCGCTGCCGAGGCGAGGAGGGGCTGTGGAGGGGAGGAGGTGACACTGGGGACCTGGTGGCCCCTGTGAGGGGGTGACGGGGAGGGAGGTCGAAGCCAGGCGGTTCGCAGTGCTGGGAGAAGGAGCGTGAAGCGGAAAGAGGAGAGGTTGAGGCTGTGTGGGAGGAAAAGCTTTTTCCCGTGCTCTGGAGCAGGTTGTGCAGAGGGGTTGTGTCTTCCGCGTCCTTGGAGGCTGACAAGACCAGCCTGGATAAAGTCCCCAGGGACCCAGTCAGAGCTCAGAGCAGACCCTGCTTTGAGCACCGGGTTGGACCGGAGACCCCCCGAGGTCTCTGCTGGCCTGGATTTTGCTGTGATCGTGTTAGGTGAGAGCCACAGGTTCCATTTGAAAGGTAAGTTACCAGCCTTGGGAGGAACAGAAGGCAGCTTGGAAGCACCAAACTTACCGTGGGTGGGTATAAAAATGTTAGATAAATAGTGAAGAAAAAGAAGAATTAAAAAGTACAATCACGCCACCTTTTTTGAACTGTTGCTTCCTCAAGCGCGCTCTGCGATAGGCGAAGAGTTGGGGTTACCGTAGGGGACACTTGGCTTGCTGTCTGCGGGGAGAAGCAGGACTGACTTCCCTGCAGGTGGGACCTGAAGGTCCTCAGCCCTGAGCCGAAATGTCTCGGTAGCAACCAGCCATCGCACATCCCACTCCTGCTGCCCACTGCAGGGGAGATGGGCTCTGCAGCTGCGCCCTTTCTCTTTCCGTTGACCCAGTGGTGTCCATCCAGGGAATGCAGATTCCTTCCAAGGTGCCTGTTGCCTCCTTTGTTATCTCCTTTTCAGTAGGCGCTCTGCTGCCTGTTGGTGTTTTACTTATCCTGAGTCTTTCCAGGATCATCTCCCAGCCCCCTTGCTCTGAATTTAGGTAAAGGGCCCTACTGTGTTTTGGGCTAGGCTTTGTGCATCCTGGGTTTGTCATTCGGGTATTGGACATAGTATCATTTTTGCCAGCACTTGGGAACCACCTTGTGCAAAGTGATGGTTTTTTGCTGTAAGTCACCTTTCCCCTTCTTGCCTGTCATGGGAATTTTCTTGGCTGAGGAAGACAGGACAGAGTGAGGTTCCATGCCTCTGCTGTGTGTGCAAACCCCGTGTCATTTGAGCCATAGAAGGATTCTATGGACATAACCGCCTCTTCTGTGGTATCTGGATTTCAGGGAGCCGGGGAGAATAGGAAGTCATAGGCAGAAGTCGTCTCTGGGGGAGACAACGGCAACAAGGCTTCAGAGGAGCTGCTGTGGTAGCAGTGGAGGTGGAGCAGGGAGCAGTAAGAGAGGCAGGAACCGCTTCCACCTTCATGCAGGGCTGTACAAATCTCACCCTCTTCCCAGTGCAGGAAATACTGAACCCTCTTTTTTACTTGCCACGCTCATTGGTATCCCAGAGTAGTCTCATCTCTCTGAAAGAGCTGGAGGCAAGACCAAGCCACCAGAGCAGGGAAACGGTGAGTGGTGGGCTAGCGGATGGGGAGGGAGGGTCCACCACAGCCATCCACCCTGCTGGAAGAAAAGGCTGTGCGTGTCACCTGTCTTACAGAGAGAATGTGAAATAGCTCAGCCGATGCTGCTGTTCCTAAGTGCAGATGGTTGTAATTTCCTGACAAAGTCATCTTCCTCTTCCCTTCCTTGCTGCTGCAATGAAATAGTTCAGCTGTCTTCTTTCCTCCCCGTGCCTTCCCCTCTGGGGCTGGATTAAATCCCTGGCCTGCCCTGGTTGCCTCTGCACAGCTCTTCTTCTTTTTCCACTCAATGGTCCTCTTGTTTCCTTGTCAGTCTGTTTGCTTCTCATATATTTTAGGAATTTTTTATTTATCTTTCCTTCCCTGCTATTTTTGTTTTGCCTGCTGCTCCAGTGCTATTCCTCTGTGACCCGATTTGGCTGTTTACACCCTTTCTATTACAGACGTCTGTATTGTTCAAATCTTCCTTTGCTATTTCGATCTCATTGGGAACCACTAGACTCATGGGCTCTGCAGGCATGGTTTGCTGCCTTCTTCCAGAATTTCTCAGTATTTAAGGGATACATCAACATCTTGTTTTCTCTCACGTGCTTCTCTCTGGGGCATAGATTGCATCCATCCTAAACTGGTGTGGATGAGAAGCTCCCTTGGCCAGCAGTGGGTCCTTGGCATTCATTCGAATACCTAGAAGTGCAGGTTTTTAAAAGCTGTTCAAGTTTTCTCCATGGTGACTTTTTGGAGGCAACTGTTATTCCTGGCTGCAGCGGGCACCTGAAAAATGTGGTGAAGGCAACCTTGCGTGACGAGTGAGGAGACATCTCGGCTGCTGCCTTCGCAGAGCGCAGCAAGGGCACCTTGGCTTGGGCCCAGCGTGATGGAGCTTTGGTGGCAGTTCGCTGCATTGTGCTCTGGAGACTTATTCCGAGAGCAACGAGTCACGTTTGTTCTTGGAAGGCAAAGGCTGCATCTTACACTGCTGGGTCTGGGAGCAAGTTGTGCTTGGGCTGCGGGGAGGATGAGTTACTGACGTGATGGGTGAAGCTGTGTTGCGTGTGCCCCTGCCTTCAGGTCTTGAAGGGGCTGCTGCAGGAAGGGCTGGCTTGGCCTTTTTTTTCCCTGGGAATAAGGGAGCCATGGGGCAAGCTGGGACGCAGCTGAGGCCAGTTTTTTGCTGCCTGCTCGAAGAGGAAACAGTGGTGTTTAGACTTTCCAGCTGGGAAGGCACTTTGAAGACTCCCTTGAGGAAAAACTGTTACACTTGCTTGGTTATTTTCAGCCTTTGGGGTTTTTACTCTATAGATTATGTCTCTGGGACTCCCTATTTTTTTTTTTTGTTTTTCCCCATTCCTGAAGGGACACAGGTCTGTGGTATTGAGGAGAGGATGTGCTCATGGGGATGTAGTTACGTGGCTTTGGGAGATACTTTTCTAGCCTTGGCTCAGGGTCCAAGACCAGAATTCCCACATGTAGAGAGAGGAAAACAATGCAACCCACAGTGCTAATGTGTTAATAAAAAGGCTTGTCTAACTGCTACTGACTTCGACTTTCAGGGAGAAGGGAGGGAGGAGCGAGGTTTTGAAAAAAAACTTTGTATTTGATATTTTTTCCTAGGCAGAGGTAGCCAGTTTGACATCCAGGTCACTGACTGTTCATGTAGAAGAGTCTGTCAGTCTTTTCTGAGATGGTCCTATGCATCTGTGGTTTGCTCCAGACTTTTGGAAGTTCTTGGGAAGAAGGTGTTTGGGCAAAGTCAGCGCCATCATCCTCCATGGGAATTCCAGTCATGCTTAGGGGAGTTACAAACTGCAAAAACAGCCTCCCTCCTGCTGCTCACGTACCATGGGAAGTTCTTGGCAATCTGACAGAGAACTAAAGAAAACCAGTGGTGAGCAGAGGTCCACGAGCCCAGCACCAGCGGGGACGGTGTGCTAGAGACACGGCTGCGGGCAGCATCCCCTCTGCTGTGAACAGGTCTTTGCGCTGTGCTGGCTCACCAACCAGGTTACGTTCGGTGCACATGTCACAGTTTGGGGACAATATTGTTAAGAGCTAGGCTGGCACCGGTGTCGGGTCAGCAGTCCTGCCCGTGGCAGTGCCTGTGCCTGGGAGCTGCGGTTGGCTTGGGAAGAAAAGGCAGGATGGTCTCCGTGCTGACAGCTTGTTTCTGGGCTCAGCCCCAAGAGGTGGAGTGGAGTATGAGCTTCCACCAGCACAGTCGGTCTCCAGCGCATGATGGCCTTCGCTCTTTCTAGACCTGGAACGCTGCTACAGATTGTGGACTGTAATATTCAAGCTATGGGATTTTAGTATTATTCCTGTACTTTTCTGTAGGAAAGAGGAACTTAGATACAAGAACATCTCCAAAATAACCCTGCAGAGCTCAAAGTTAGACTGTGAATTTTATGGTTGCCTGTGCAACCTTAATTCATCTGGGAGTGCGTAAGCACCTAAGCTTTTGTCTGCATGCTCACTATGGCTTTTTCTAATAGTGTCTCTGCCTCTTCGAACTAGCTTAGGACAGAGTTAAGGTTGCTCTGACAACTGTTGATATGGCACTTGCCTAATTACAACTTACCAACTTGCCTTTTAATACCTGTTTTCAAAATACCAAATGTTAGTCAGTACCTCAAATGATGTTACTAGTCCCTAGTACTTTGCCTGGATGAGCTTCAGGTGACTCTCCAGAGGGGTTTGGTGTTCTGCAGGCGGGCAGGGAAGCAGCAGAGAAAGCAGCTGGCCAGGGGCAACCAGCAGGCGAGTGGCAAAAGAAGAGAGCGCAAGTCTCTGGGCTCGCAGCCCAGTCCCTGTCTGCTGGGCACAGCTGTATGCTGTTGGATTGCATCTCTGTGCCCCGTGAAAGAAAGTGGAACGACACACGCACAGAGAAATGGGAGGGGAAGAATTGCTAAAAGCTGAAGGTTTCTTTAAGTCCAGCTGGGGTGTTAACTGCAGGTGTGTCTGATTAGCTATTTGAGACTCAGTGCCTGTTCCTTTTCTCAGGGGAGACCTCCTGAGCCTGATGGAGCAAGGGTGATTAATAGTGTGGGGAAGAGTCTTACCATTTCTGGAATCTGTAAATAAAATGCTGTTAAAAGTGGGAAGAATCAGGAAGAGGTGATTTGGGGAGCCTTGAATTCATCTCCAGTGTGTCAGTCAAGTCAGGTGAGTCTAGAGGAGCTGGTTGGTAGTGTGGTTTGCTCTGTTCTTTTGCCCTGGCAACAACTTTTTTGAGGACTGTGACATAGAGGTGGTGGTAGTTTAAGAGCAGGTAGTGCTCACAGGCAGTACTAGCCACGAGTGTGAAGTTTGCTCTGTTAGACTGTCAGCGTGGCACTGGCCAGTTACTCTGTGGTGTGCAGGAAAACAGGATGAAAAAGTAGTTCCACTAAAAGAATCCAGTACAAACGCTCCACTTGCTTTCATTCCTAGTGGTGTTACCGTTTGTTACTATGACAATTCAGTGACATTTGCTGGAGGCTGGAAGACCAATAATGGCTGGGTTTTGGTAGGTCCCCTTCTTTCTCCATCTCCTGCTTTTGCATATGTGCAATGCTATTTTAAGAGGCAAAGCTGGATTTTGTGCTGTTTCACAAAAGCAGATCCCTGTGCTCAAGCTGCCAGCAGGTTACTCCTGCACAGCTCTTCAGTGGACTCCACCACTGGGGAGATGCCTGAGAGTCCAGCGTACAAATCGTGTCTGTAAGCCCAGACCATCCTTTGCTTGCCAGCACCTCGCAGCTTCCTTTGCTTGTGCTTTAAATTCTAGTGGAAACAGGAGCGACTTTCCTAGTACATTTTGTGCTTGCTGTGGCCAGCCCTACAGGCTGAAAGCTCCTAGGCCAGGTCTCACAAAATCCCCTGACTGATCCCAGGTAACACAACCTGTTTTTTCTCTGTCTGTTGGCTTCTCTGTTGTGTTGGATCATTTTTTTCCTGTTCCCAGCTAATTTTTGAAAATTAATATTACCATCTCACAATATTTACCGGGTATTTCAGACCAGCCTGTTGAGTTACCAGGTTGTTGGGGGGGGCAAAAAGTGGTCTTTGGATTTTATGTGATAGTGTTATGTCACCTCCACACACCCTGAGGAGTGGCTCTTCACAGACCATTGTGGTATGAAGTTTTTCTGGGATAAATGGGAAGTTCTGGCACTACAGAGAGAATGTTCTGCCTGAATCTTTCCTGCAAGGAGGCAGGAGTCTCTCCATGTTGCCCTTTGAAGGAGAGAGAGAAGCAACTGTCTATACTGGGGGAAAAAATGGTTGTCATAGAATGTTAGGGGTTGGAAGGGTCCTCTAGTCCAACCTCCCTGCCACAGCAGGTCCACCTACAGCAGGTGGCACAGGATGGCGTCCAGACGGGTTGGGAATGTCTCCAGAGTTGGAGACTCCACCACCTCTCTCGGCAGCCTCTGCCAGGGCTCTGCCACCCTCAAAGCAAAGAAGTTACTCCTCATGATCAGATGGAACTTCCTATATTCGATTTTATACCCATTGTCCCTTGTCCTGTCACTGGGTACTACTGAAAAAAGCCTGGCCCCCTCCTCCTGGCACCCTCCCTTTAAGTATTGCGCAGCATTGATGAGATCCCCCCTCAGTCTGCTCTTCTCCAGACTAAAAAGACCCAACTCCCTCAGCCTTTCCTCATAAGAAAGATGCTCCAGCCCCCTCATCATCTTTGTAGCCCTTTGCTGTCCCCTCTCCAGCAGTTCCCTGTCCTTCTTGAACTGGGGAGCCCAGCACTGGACACAGGACTCCAGCTGCCCCTCCCCAGGGCAGAGCAGAGGGGCAGGGTGACCCCCCTCCACCTGCTGGCCACACTCCTCTTGCTGCCCCCCAGGATGCCACTGGCCTTCTTGGCCACAAGGGCACATTGCTGGCTCATGGGCATCCTGTTGGCCACCAGGACTCCCGGGTACCTCTCTGCAGAGCTGCTTCCCAGCAGGTCACCCCCAACCTGTAGTGGCACGTGGGGCTTTGTTATACCAGAGCCCTTAACGTTCCTGTATCTGGAGAGTGGGGAGAAGGGTCTGTGGGAATAGGCAGATCCAAGGATGAGCAGCACGGATCCTTGCGTTGCGTGCCCGAAGCGTGTTGAGGACCGCAGCGTCCTCGTGGGAGAGGGGCCACATCCATGCTGTGGCGGGCAGGGCTGGTGGGAGGCACAGGCTGACCTGTTGCAGTGTCAAACCCCCAGCCAGGCTGGAGCCCCCCAGCCTCCCCCTGAGGGGGAGCGCCCTGTGGAGCAGGAGTCAGTGGCAGCTGACGGAGCGCAGCCGCAGCTGGAGCAGCCGCCAAGCCGAGCTGTGGAGCAGCAACTCCCATGCCGTGCACAGCAGCAGCCTGGAGCCTCCCTCTGTCTCCTGCAGAAGAGCTGGGTTTCAGCTGTGCTTTCCTGAGGGAGGGAAAGCCGCTCTCCTGTGGTCAGGTAAATGTGGCGTGTGCTGGGGTCAGTAATGGATCTCACTGGAGGAGCTGCCCGAGTCGGGGACCCTGGTGAGAGAAGTGTTGGAAAGACCATGCAAGAGAGGAGCTCGTAGCCTGCTGCGAGGCGCTGCGTTAACTGGCATTTGTCAGACCGTCTCTGAGGGCAGCCAGTGTCTGTTCATTAGGAGCAGCTGCTGATTGCTCCTGAAACTAGAGTTCATGACTGAGCTTAGCATTGGAGCGCACTTTTCCTTCTAGTCATCTCAGGAGGACTCCTTCCCTTCGCACAAAGGCAGGGTACAAATGACCAGCTGAAATTGGTGATTCCTGCTGACAAAAAAATCTGCAAGTCCTCGCTAAAAGCTGTGAGCTTGCAAGAATTTTAAAAGTAGATTCGGGCTCCAGAAAGTTTTGTTACTTCATAGATAGAACATCCTCAAGGTTGTTTTTCTAATGTGTTCTGCAGAAATTGGCTGTGAAGACAGTTCCTCAACCTCTCAGGTGTGTGTCCTTTCCCTGCTGGCCCCAGGTGGGACTTTGTGCCAGTGGGCAATCTCAACTCTTCTTTGCTGCAATTAAACTGAGCCTTTTTTCCTGCTATGGCTGGACTCAATCCCCCTTCCCAGTTTATAGCAGCTTTTTAATGTATTGTGTGTTGCTTTCCGTATTGAAATGAGTTGTGTTATTGCATTGAGGGTACAAAGTTTGTGTTATGGGAGGTTTACGTAGATATCAGTACCTTATAGAGAGAAAAACACAGGTATGTCCAACAGGGAAGACAGGGCACAGCGCAAGAGCGCAATTCTTGAGCTCTTTGGTGTCAGTCCAGGCTTTAGCATCCTCTCCAGCTCAAAACTGGCCCTCAAGAAGAGACTGAGACGTGGATGGACCATCCTCCCCTCTCGCATCTGGCAGACTGCTGTAGCACACACCAAAATCATGCTGCAAACTACAATTATAAAATGCAGAGAAGCATTTCAGCTCCAAGGCTGCCAGTTCTACCGGTGCAACCTAGGGAAGGAAAAGCCAGTCAGTCAGTCTGCCCTGGACTGTGTCACATAGGAGCAAAACCACGGAAGGCAGGGATGCACGGTGTCTGCTGCAGTGTTGCAGAGTTAAAAATAACTCCTTTTAAGGATAGGTGTCCTTATACAAGAGGTACCTGTATACAAGAGGGACCAAAGGTGGTGGAATCGCCGTCCCTGGAGGTATTTAAAAGCCGGGCAGACGTGGTGCTGAGGGACATGGGTTAGGGGTGGTTTTGGCATAGGTTTATGGTTGGACTCGATGATCTTGAAGGTCTCTTCCAACCCAAGTGATTCTGTGATTCTATGAAAGTGATCTTCAGAAGAGGTACTCCAGTCCCAGCTGTGTACGTGATGAAGTGGGTGGAACAGCCCAATATCTCTCGGTTTTTATGTGAGCAGCTGAGTGCCATCCTCAGCACCGGTTCAGAGCTTTGCCGTAGCCTGGAGGGAAGCACACAGATCTGGTTGAGCACACGGCTCACGGCAGAGCTGGCTGCCAGGGACATCGCCAACCTGGTCAGCTCTCTCGTGCTGAAGCTCCCGCGTGTTTTTACTGGGTGTTGTGTGATGTCCCAGTCATTTCTCTTTGCCAGATCTTCTGTCCCTCTTACCAAGTACCTAGATGTAGTGAAGCATTTGTGCCTCAATGCAAGTATGGTTGAGTTTGTGATCGCATCTCAAGTACTGGTAGCTGGCTGTAATTCTTAGCATAGCAGACTGACGGTGGGTCAGGAGGCACGTCTTTTGAAAATGAAATATAACTGCGCTGTCGTCTGTGAGCTTTATTTCCTCCTCCTCCACTCCTAGCAGTGAGATCCTTGCTTACTGCGTGCTCGATTGTATCTGGATGCTGGGCTAAGGCAGAACATTCCAGGGTAGGGAGGACGCTAACTCGCATGTGGGTCTGAGGATGTTGTGGGCTGCAAACAGAATGATGTTTTTCTTTCCAGTTTCTTGGCTAAAAGCATTCAAAACCCATCACCTGTGCGCAGGGCAGCATCTGTGAAGAGTGTGTGTCTCCACTGTGTGACATTATTTAGTTACAAGAAGGAAAAAAGAAAATTGCAATTTTTTTTTCTTTTTTCGAAAACGGAGTACATAGTAAATATTTCACAACCCCATAAATAAAAATGATTGGCCTGATCTTTTAAAAACATGTTTCCCTTTGGGCTCTGACTAAGCATGAGAAAGTTCAGGCTAAGAGGGAATTTATTTGAAAAAGCAGTGAAAGGTTAGAAGCGAGGATGTGGGCTGGAATATGCCTTGCAAACGTTAACTGTGGAGGCACAGTGCTAATGCCTTGCATGTGCGAAAACATTTTGAGGGTTGTGAATTTAAACCATGAAATTAATATATTCAAAATTAAGGTTTTCTTTCCCAGACCTTAAGCATACAGGATATGGTGATTTTAATGTTCTGACTAGTGATGGAAAGATACGTAAGTGGTTTGCTGGTGTTAATTTAATGTTAAGGATCTTTAGCATCTCCATTTCTTGATTCATTTTAAATACTCAAATTTGCAACCTTAATGTTTCCTTAAAGTAAATTTTAACTTTTCATTTCCTTTTACTTTTTGAGGGGTAACAAAGCAAAAAATGGAAAGTTCCACTGTTGTGCTTGGTAAAACTTACTAATGCCTTACACAATTAAAAGCCTAATGTAAATGATGTGTGTGTGCGTGCACACCCACATACACTTGCCAAAGTGAACAGTTAGTCATTTACAAATTTGTGATTAATTTTTCCAGTGTTCCTGTTTAATAATTCTCCCACTCCTTGGGGAGAGCAATAAAAACGGATTTTATTTTTCTAATGCGTTTGCATTTTAAGTAGGTAAAAACTCTTTAGATTCCCATTTGCCTAACAAGTAGATGAATATGTTCATCTTCAAATCTAAATGACCAATGGGCTGAGACCAAGAATGATGAATTTCAGTGCAAGAGGAGGACATTAAGAAAATCATATGGAACTTAGTTCAGGGATCTACAGTGCGGAGAAAATTTGGACCTTCAGACCTTCACCCTCCCCTGGAACAAGTTTTTTGGCAAGGTGCAGTGCTGTCCCTTGCACCTTAACGCAGGCTACTCCTGCCTTATATTCTCCTCCTCTGAGTACATTGCAGGACTGGAATGGGAGAGAGTTTATCACTGGAATTTCTTAGGTGTTCTGTAACATGGGAGATCCATTTCCCTCTGTCTTTACCGCTGTTCTGACACGGTGCCTTCACGTTACAGCACCAACCTCTCTTTTGAGGCTGGGTGAAACAGGTAACAGTTCCTGGACCTGTTTTTAACAGGATAAAATTGAAGTTGCTCTTCTGACATAACTGGTATACTAAGGGTTCTTTTTGGATGTTCTCATTTTGGGTATCCTGTTGGGTGTCTTGCCTCATAACCATCTAAAATGTGCTCGGGAGCATGACACGCATGCAGTCATGCCGGCGCTTTTGATGTTCGTGGAAGTCCTGCAGTTCCACAGGCCTTCCACAGAGGACCAGCTGCCCTGAATGCAGTTTTAATCTAAGGTTTTAGAAAAGAGGCTTTCTGGTTGTCTGTAAGTCTGTGATCTTCACGTGACCTTATACAGAAAATCGATAATGTACCCATAAAAATTAAATTTCTGCCCCTTTCCCAGATACTGACCAAATAGACCACGCTTACAGAAATGTGGATGTTAATACTTTGTAACACATCTCTTACAAAGTTCCTATGGAGCAAAATTGATGGAGAAATATATTTACTCTACTAAAAAGGAATAAGAATTTTAGTAATCCCAGACTGTTCTGATCATCCGTCAGTTTGTCCTGAAAATGCCAGGAGAGCTTTACTGAAGATAGAAATACATCCCCCCATGTTCATTAAGAAGGGATGCGCTTTCCGTCTTCCAGCATGGTTTGAAATTTAGCAAGAGAAAAGATGTACAAGCAGTGTTGCCATTAATTATTCCGAATTCTTCTTTCAGTTTGAATCTGTCTGCTGAGCTGCGTGTTGGCATTTCGGTAGCAATAAACCTGAATAGCACACAAAAACCTAAAACACTTTAAGTATTTTTATTTCTTGAAAACTATATCCCACTTATTTGTAAGCCAAGAAAATGGTCAAAAAGATGCAGCAGGCTGTTCTGTTGAGTAACCCAGCTTGCCTCACCACAGTTCTCAGTATTTTCACTTCTAAGGATCTTTATAATCAGAAAAGGCAGAGCAATATAAGGATTACCTTCTTAAGATCTCTTCCTTGCAACCTAAGCAAAAAGGTTAGAGTTCCTGATTATCTTGGCTAATTGTGGAGAGGAGGGTTCTGCATCCTTCCTAGTTTTGTTGATTATCTTGGCTGATTGTGAAGAGGAGGGTTCTTCATCCTTCGTAGTTTATTTTAATTTGGTTTTGTTCTTTATGAAGGTTTATGGAGCCAGGATCTCTTCTTCAGTGCTGTTCAGTCATTTAACTATCACTTTTCCTTTCCACTTTGGAAACTGGGCGGTGATACACCCTGTGAATTCCCATCTGGAAATCACAGTAAGAACAGAATTTCTAGTCAAGAACAAATGAGTAGGAAAAAGTCAAGATGAGGCATGCATTTCCTTCATGAAACTCTCAGTGCTACATCGTTTAATTTGAACAGTTGTGAAGTAGATGGGCTATGTACCCAGCCAAACTATTTTGATTCCAAAAGGAGTTTGAAATAAAATGGCCCTTATTGTCTGTAGTGTGTAACCTCCATAACGTCGGCTGAACTGAGGGGTTTTTTTGCTTAAAATGGAGATTCAGCATCCTTGTTGATAGAAAAAAAATAAATCTTATTCCATCAACAAGTTTCGTATGTACAACTACACCTGGTTTTTAATTACGCAAGATTAATGTTGTTCTCTGTCAAATTGCTGCTTGTAGCATATTAAATCTCTGTTTTCAACATTCTTCATCTTACGCTTAGTTAGAATTTCAATAAAAAGAATCCAACACACTTGCCCTGACGTGACACCAGAATGAAAAGTAAGAAACCAGATCTGCTGGTGTTACGTTGTCTGGTGTGTCTGAATTGTGCTGTGGAGCCTGAATATCCCGGTTCATAATGCTGATTGTGGGGATAATCATAAAACGCCATAATATTTTCATTTTAAATTGTTGATGTTTGCTGTCAGTATGGACTCATCTTTAACATACTTTTATCTGTGGGAGAAGAACATACTTTTCACTGTGGGAGAAGGAAATTCATTGATGTGTAACATCCTGAGAATGCCTGGGAGGTCTTTTCTCTCTCAGCATCCAGTGGGTAGTACCCAAAACACCTTTCCCCCAAAACGTTTTAAAAACATACAATGTGTGACCATCAGAGTGTTAGGAACAAGGAGGCTGCCTTTCAGAAATGAATTCAGGATATTCCCCTCTGTATGGCATTTCCTGCTAGTCTGGCATCAGGTTTCCAAACGTGGAGGGATTACATACAGCCCTGGCTGGTCTGCATTTAAATCTCCATTGTGCTGAAACATTCAACTGACACATGGTTTGGATAAAGTAGCACAGAATTCATAGAATTCACTGGCTGCCTACTTAAAAGCAGCTTAAAAATGCTGTAAGGTAAAGTCCATCCTGTAGCTGCTGAGCGCATCCGCAGCAGCTCCTCTTGGGAGCTGGGACAGAGCTCTGAAATGCCACAGCGATGCCTGTGGCTCCGTGCCCTGTTGCCTGTCACTTAGCCCCTTACCCACCTGAAGGTGCGCTACCGTCTCGCACCGTTTCTTTTTGTCATTCCAAGGGATTTGGTCCCTCTATATGAGGGTTTGGGATTACCTTTTTCTTGACTTGGTAGTTTGCAGCCTGAGGACCCCCACCTTGGCGAAGCGTGGGAAGCACCGTGCCAGGTTGAGCCAGCGCGTGCCCAGATGTCTCCTGTGTTCCTGACAAAGGCCAAATGTTTGTGGGAAGGAAGTAAACGATCATGAAGTGAGTGATCTTGGAATAGTTTGCCCACAGGGAAAGTTTTTTCCTACCCTCAGCTTAGAAGCTGGCTTGTGCCTTTGTGTGTGAGGGTTTCTGTCCTTTCCAAATTTCTGGATTTTATTATTATTTAATCCTTACTAATGTAAATCTGGATACTTTAATCCTCTTACGGGGTTGCTGCTGACTTTGGGTTCAGTCCTGCTGCCTTTTTAAGGAATTTTGCCTTTAGACACCTTTTAAGTTGAGCCCTGATGTAGATTGCGACTGATTTTACTGGCAGCTCTCTACTTTGCTGTAAAATGCAGGTGTAAAGCTCTTAACTTCTGTGCAAGAGCACAGTTTGAATGAGGAGTAGATGGAGATCTACAGCCCTACGTCTGCAGACTTGCATTTTACCTCTCCCCACTGCCAGTCCAGCATCTAGAAGGAAGCTCCTAAAGATGCCAAGGGGTTAGGTCAGAAGAATCATCCATGGACCTGCGCGGGGAATATCCTGCTAGCTTAGGAAGCCATAAATATGTTCCTTTCCATCTAGGTGCCCCTCTGGCTGTGGAAAGGGAGAAGAAGCCTCTCTCCAGAGCTGTCTTTGTGCTGCCCTGGATGGAATCCACAGAAACAAGTGAGGGCCCCAGATGTTTGTGTTCCCTGCTCTGTTGTAAGGAAGCAGTAACTGCCCTCTGGGTCTTCTGGGGAGGCTGCTCAGGTAGTCCGTGAGCTGGACACAGCTTGGAAGGGTGTTTCCCAGTGACGAGTATGTGGTGCACAGCTCAGAAAATGCCAGCCTTTCCTATTTCTTTGCATCAGGTGGTTTTGTGGTGGTGGCTTTGGCTTTTACTGAAGAGTGTTGGAGTTGTTGGCGGTTCCTTTCAGCAAGGCAGACAGGGAAGGTGGAGCTTTTTCCAGGTACTGCTACGCAGCTGTTCACAGGCTCCAGCCCTCTGTGTTTGTCACCAGTAGGACTCGTCAGGACTCCAGCATCTGCTGGAAGATTTTCAGGACACAGTTAAGAAATGTGAAGCTGGGCATCAGAGCATCTCATGGATTGTCCTGCAATCCACTGGCCGTGGCTGGAGGGACGATGCTGATACTTGGTTGTCACACAAGCCTCACTCAGAAAGCCTGTTTGGGGAGAGAAACGTCACAACCTCAAGAAGAGAGATGACAGATAAATGCACTGCAGCAGGCTTAACTGTAAGAAATCCAGCTCCCCTTCCCTTTCAGAGATGCTGCTGGACTCTCTGAACTGTTTGGGAAACCTTGTTTCCCGGGGTAAGCCAGGAATGTGGAATTCCTAGAGTTTGGTACTTCCTTTGCCATTCTCAAATATTCTGGTGTAAAGGTGGCACCCTGACCATGGAGCAGGACAAGCAGTGCTGTCCAGACTGCCCTCTCTTCTCTTCTAATTTTGCTGCTTTTTTCTTGACTGGGACCTGGAACACTGCTGGAGTTTCGGAATAACTCAGCAGGCTGTTGCAGTCCATTTACATTCAGCAGTTTTGCCCTTCCACATTTGGAGGCTGTCCCTACACAGCTGTTTCTGCCATGCTGTATGAGAGTAGGATCACTTAGGATTCAAGAGTATCTGCCAAGTGCCTAGTTGCCATGAGAGTTCCTCTATCAAGTCACTTTTGTGGCTTCTTCCATTTGAAAGATCAATATGAGTTCTCGGTCAGGGGAAAATTGTTCTTCACCTTGGAGAAGTCCTTAAGAAGCTCCTACAACCTGCTGTGTGGAAACCCCATCGTTCTTGACCCGTAGTGGGGTGTGCTGTCATCATGGCAGGGATGTCATCTGGATGATGTTTGTAACTGTTTCCGATTCAGGCTTCCGTGGTGCTGCACGGAGCTCTTGGAAACTAGTTTGTACACAGTTCTTGTTATCTCAGACTCCTGCACTTATGAAGGTGGGTGACGCGATCTGTATTTTTAGCTCGTGATACAGAAGTCCTGACCTTTCAAGAAATTTCTGATTGCTGTTGTTCCATTCCTGAATTTCTAGAGCAAAATCCACTGAGGCCCTGGTCCAAGTGCCCGAGGGAAAGAAGCCTCTTCTTCTGCCTGCCACTGTTGGGCACGTGTTCCCTCTCCTCCCTCTTTCCTGCTAAAATGAAATATGTGCTTTCTTCTCTGCTGAGTATTTGAAGCAGAACAACAACAACAACAAAAATCTCAAAATGTTTAATGCAGCATTTGGGAAGAAAGATGCCCTGGCTGATCATCCCCAGGGCAGGGTATTTCAGCAGCTCCGAGTCGTTGCTGAACACAGACCACATGGCTGGAGCCAGCCAGCAGCAGCCTCTGGAGACAGGCAGAAAAGAGCAGCACATTCCCTGTCTTTTACGGGAGCTGTGCTTGCAAGCAGAGTGGTCAAAAATGCCTTCGGCTCCCGTGGAGTTATTTCTTGGGGTACTTGAAAAACCTGCCTGTTGGCCATCTCAGTATGTCAGTCCTTTATAGCTGAGGAACTGCCCCGTAACAGGGCTGTTGCCTTTTTGCCCAGCCAAATGTGATGCTGCGTTTTGGTGTGTGTGCTTCATGAGATTAAATGTGGGCTGACTGGGTGCATAAGGCCATTCCTCCTTAGACCTCTGTCTGGAATCTGTGCTCTACTCGGAAAGACTCAGGAGCATGAAGGAGGAAGGCTATCTGCTGGAGTTCGGTTTTTAACTAGATGTCTTTTGAGGATTTTGAAAGTCTAGCTTTGTAGCGGCGTAATATGGTGATTGCTCAGCTTGGAGCAAAGATCACGGAATCATAGAATGGTTTAGGTTGGAAGGGACCTTGCAGATCATCGAGTTCCAACCCCCCTGCCATAGGCAGGGACACCTCCCACTAGACCAGGTTGCCCAAGGCCACATCCAGCCTGGCCTTAAACACCCCCAGGGATGGGCCCTCACCAGCCTCTCTGGGGAACCTGTTCCAGTGCCTCACCACCCTCAAAGTCAACAATTTCTTCCTAACGTTTAATCTAAACCTGCCCTCTGCCAGTTTAAAGCCATTCCCCCTCGTCCTGTCACTACATGCCCTAGGAAAAAGCCCTTCCCCTGCTCTCCTGTAGCCCCTTTAGGTACTGGAAGGCCGCAATAAGATCTCCCCGGAGCCTTCTCTTCTCCAGGCTGAACAGCCCCAACTCTTTCAGCCTCTCCTCATAGGAGAGGTGCTCCAGCCCTCGGACCATCCTCGTGGCTCTCCTCTGGACACGCTCCAGCAGGTCCGTGTCCTTCTTATGCTGGGGACTCCAGAGCTGGATGCAGGACTCCAGGTGGGAGATGCAGTACTGTTGCCTGAATACCAGTAAGGGACAGCGTTGAACCTCTGTGCTAGTGGGCTAATTAGTATCTTTCCCTGTATTTTTCATGAAGTCCTAATAGTGCCTCTTGGTATGTTTTTGCTTTTGGTGGAGCCGCACGGCGTTAATGTCTACCTGGCGATGGGAGACAGCTTCAGTCTGAGCAGGCTTGCTTGGTAGCTCGAGTTCGGCTGTGTCTGGTCCCATCTCTTCAGAGCTCTGGGGTGGGGGTTTCACAGGGGCTTGCAGGCACACCTGGGCACGGAGCCCCTTGTAGCTCTTCCATGGCAATCCGTGTTTTTACAGACATTAGGTATGGTGCCCCAGCTGGAATCTGCCTTGGTCTAGTAGTTACAACGCGGAGCAGGAGAAGTAGGAGCGCACAGGCCAGTTCTGCTCAGTGTGTTTCTTGCTAAGAAAGCTGTCACTGCTGGGAGCAGCACTGCGAGTGTTTGAGGGCTGTCAGCAAAGACAGTTTATTGGGAAAGAAGGAAGAAGTCTGGCACTTGGGTGCAGCCCCGGAAGAGTGACCGTTGTTCGGAGAGGGTAAAGCTTGGTTAAACATCGACAGTCTCCTGATACTTTCTGAATTCTCCGTAAACCTCCTTGTCTCTGAGCCTTGGCACTGTTTGCTGGGTGTTACCTTCAAGAGTCGAGGAAGAGACTAGTACCAAGACCAGCTGGAGCAAACTCTTACTTCTCATAATGACTTGTTTCACTGGAATCTCTGGAGGTTGTTCTTCCTTAGGGAAAGCAGTCCCCGAACAAAACAAGCGAAGCCCTATTCTCGTGTGGTGTGCTGCTCCGTTTTTATTGTGTATTTCTCTTCCCCACACCGCCTCGGGAAGGAAGTGGTCGTACCCAGCAAGTGCTGCTCAAGGCTCTGCTGTTGACAGTGAGATCCCCACAGTCTTTGCTAAGTTACCTCCAGGCCTGTTCGAGTCAGTGGGATGGTGTGCCTGGCGTTTCCTTTTATTCCGTTCTCATCAGTGTCCTTATTTATTGAGCATTCTTCTTCCAAACTAAGGCCATAATAGTTTTCATCCTCCAAATGGAGATCCTGAAAGTGCTTGGTGTTCGGTACTGCTTTGAAGGATTAGTCTTTAGTTCATCTCCCGCATGGCTCATTACACTGCAAAAAGGAGGTTGGTTTCTTGTCTTTGGGATGCCCAGCGATGTGGGACTGATTACTGATGACACATTATGAATTTTTGCTGCTAATAATTGACTGTATTATTTTTTTCTTCAACAGATACGCAGCTATTCACTAGCAATCATTAGATTCTCTTTGTTGTTGAAGAGGGTCCAGGGTAGACTGAGACCCTCAGCACCATTGTATGACCGCAGAAGGAGACTGCGTGTGATTACGTAATTAAACACAGCTAAATGTGACCCACCACTGCTTTTATTGCTTGAATGTTCTCACAGTTGTGTTTTGCTTCTCCTCCTGCTCTTCCTTAAGCAGTGCGCTGTCTGCAGCAGACATCCTTTTCATCTCAGTATACATGTGCTCGGGCTCTGTCTTGTTTGTTCAGCCTAGACTTTTTAAAAACCTTCAGATCTACCTTAGCATTACTGTGCTCTGATTAAGATACAGATACTTTTTTTGGTAGCAGAAGTGAAGTTCCAGTGCCCAGCTGTTTAACACCTTTTATATTTGGCGTTTTTCTCTTAGAGATCACCATAGCTTCTATTTTCATTCTGCCGAGCAGAATAAAGGGACAGAAAGTGATTCTTCATTTAGTGTTGAAGCCCCAGGTGCTGATGGGCTGCGAACCCAAGTGAGCGATTAGACTGTACCAATGCATACTAGCTTAAAATATTTATTTCTTTAAAGTTATTGAGAAGTAAAATAAAAGCTTAGGTAATGTGCATACTCCGGTGTGTTTGAATGTAGTGTGGAAGAGGTGAAAACAAGGCTTTAGCTTTTCCAGCCGTGTGGATACACCAACACAAACAACTGGGGAGCTGGCTGAATGGCAGCTGGGCCGTGGAGCCACGGTGGCTGACCTGTACACTCCTGGCTTGCTCCTGTTCTGAAGTAAAACACATTAGTTTTGAGATCCTTTGTGACTGCCCAAGCTGATGTGTTTCACTTCGCTTGCAGCAGGCTGGTAGCGCACAACCCTCAAGACAAGAGGAAATGACCTCAAGTTGTGCCAGGGGAGGTTTAGGTTGGATATGAGGAAAAACTTCTTTACGGAAAGGGTTCTCAAGCATTGGCACAGGCTGCCCAGGGAGGTGGTGGAATCGCCGTCCCTGGAGGTATTTAAAAGCCGGGCAGACGTGGTGCTGAGGGACATGGGTTAGGGGTGGTTTTGGCATAGGTTTATGGTTGGACTCGATGGTCTTGGAAGGTCTCTTCCAACCCAAGTGGTTCTATGATTCTATTCTATGATTCTAACCCGTCGGCTGCAGTGGTTGGCTGACGAGTGCAGTGCTGCCAGCAACTGCTTTCGGGTGTCAGTCTGTACCCCGAGGTGTATGTCAGGTATCGGGAGATGGAAAAACCCCACCAGGCTGCCGAGCAAATTATTCTTTTTACTCTGATGTGATAGCTGAGCCCAAGACAGTCGTTGTCCCCAGCCAGACCAAAAGGAATTCATAAGCATCTCGAACTTCTTTGCGTCTGTCTGCCCTGTGGCTGGGGTCAATGGGGTCTGTTGTTGCTGGGATGAAGGGAGGGGGCACAGGGTACAAACATGTCTGAAACCAGGCTCCAGGAGTCCTCCTGTTCATTGGGCACCTTGTTGTCCTGCCTGTTTTGGATTGTTGGTTCTCTTTGATTCGGATTGTTACAACATGCCCACACAGAATCCTGGATGCAGTTAGTAATCAGCGAGCAGCAGCAGTGAGAACCAAGTGTGACGTGAGCACATCGGCACATCCAGTCCACGTTGTACTTCGCAAATTAAGACTGGTTTTTAACAGCTCGTGTGTTGACTCCTTGTTTAGTTCTACCCGTTTGTCCCCATCCTGACCAGTACTTGCCTACTGGAGCCCTGAACTTCCAAAGGAGATTTCAGCAGGGCCTGCTGCTCTGTGTCTTCGTGGCTGTGAGGTTTTATGGAGGCTGTACTGGAGAGCAGAGCTGCCTGAATAGCAAATAACAAACCAGAATATGCCCCGGGCCGGGTAGCACAGGGCACGTGGGGGATCCTGCGAAGCTGTGTTTGTCTGGGTGCCTTAGAGATTTGACAGAGCATGTGGGATGAACGTAACCGCGTAGGGGTGTCTGAGCAGCGTTGTCTGGAGCACTTGGCTTTTACCTCCAAGTTTCTAAAGTGGCCTGTTTTCTTCTTCCTACAGACAATTTTAGGTACACGTGTGACATTTGTGGGAAAAAATATAAATATTATAGCTGCTTCCAAGAGCACAGAGACCTACATGCCGTGGATGGTGAGTACTGTTTTGACACTCAAGACACCCAAAATGGAATGAGAAGTCTGTGTGGTTCTGCAGGACCGCGATGTACAGGATATTGCCTTTGTCAGTGGCCGCAGGCGCTGCAGGAGGAAGTTTGCTGCACTCGAGTCTCTTTGCATACATCAAAATAACTCCCTCTGCTGGGACCTGCAGTCCTTGCAGATCTCCTGCCTGTGTTAAGGTTCATGGTTAGGATGGATACGCTCGAATCGGTTGCGTTGAGGTAAATTGTCAGTCTAGCTACTTGCCGGGCAAGAGTTGGTTGCCTTTTGGTTTTTGACTTCACAGGTTTGTTCTCAACGAGCACCTCTGCGAGAAACCGCATTTCAGAGTTGAGAAATGTTGTTTCGTTCTCGCTGATCACCGTGGTGGTGAACTGATGCAGTTCTCAGTGGATGTTACAGGGCAATTTTTTCCTCTGTGCATGTAGATGTGGCCTAGGCTGGTGACACTCAGACAGAAGCAGACAGCCTCCTCCAGAAGCAGTGGGGTTTTTTTCTACTTTGGGGGAAATAGAAGTAACAACACACAGTCTTTGGCTTGCCTACATATGCTTACTAAATATCTACAACTCCTCAACTCAGAGCCCACAGATACTCCAAACCCTCACTGCATACGCTACAAGCCTGTCGGGATTGCTCCTCACTTGGCCAAGGAGGGAGCCCTGGCAGAGTTTTAGAAAGGGGCTGCTTGGAAAACAGAAGGTTTTGAATGGCTGGACTGTCTCGGAAAAACGAGTGGTTTTTCACAATATGTGGTGTCGAAAAAATGGCTGTTTTTAACTGGAACACGTGAACTTCTGAATGTGCTCTAAGAACAGCCGGCATTCTCTTACAGTGCACCACCGCAAGCTGCCTTCCTCCAAAATTCAATGAACTGGGGCTGAAAGTCACTGTGAGATGGACATGTCTGCTCCTGTCTTCATAGCTATGGTTCAGGGAGCTCTGCCGAGGGTTACCAGAGGGCTTTGGAAACGGCTTCCATTTGTGTCTTGCAAGAACACTGTTTGTCTCAGTTCCTCCGAGGGGCTGGTTGTGTCTTAGCAAACACAAGCGAGAGGTAGCTGTGCAGCTGAACTTCCCGTGGGGCTGTCAGTGTCGGAACAAAGGCCTTGAGAATCTCTGTGTATTAGGGCTGGGCATGCTCAAATAGTTCCCATGTGGATGCTGCTGGGAAGAGGAGGGACTGGGGCACAAAGCCTCGTTTATTGTGTGGGGCTGAGGTGTGCTGAAGCGGTGCGTGGAATACAGGAGGAAAACAAGGCTATTTAAGAGGATTTAATTTCTGTTTTGTTTCTTCCCCTCCTTCTTCTATTCTATGTTAGTTTTTAGTGTGGAAGGGGCCCCAGAAAACCGGGCAGGTAAGCCGAGATCCTTCATGTGCTTTATTTCACAAACCTTTTCAAACATTCAGTAATTCAGGCACAGCAGGGCCGATTCTACACTTGTAAGGAGTTTTGTCACTGATTGCAGCGGGAGAGAGGCATCCTCTCTCCCTCCCCCAGCGTGTACAGCCAGTAGGTTGATGCCCAGCCCTAGTAGATATCAGGCTTTTGTTGTACATACACTTGATCAGGCTTTTGAAGATGAAAGAAACAGATGTTTCACGTCTCTGGTGATTGAGTGAATTGTTCAAGGCAAAAATTAAATTAGTTTGTAAAATGGGTTGGGTTCTGATTTGTTGGTAGCTGTGCTATTAGACGGTAGAAAGTTACTGGTCACTGTTTGTTAGCTGACTTGCTTGCAGACTGCATTACCGTGTCCACCTTCAGACAGTATATCATCATTAGATAGGATATGTACTGGAAGAAAATCAGAAAATAGGAGTCAGGCTTTGCATTTTGTTGGTTCTCTGTATTTTTCAAACATTATATACCTACAAGGCATGTTACTGGGCTGGAAGGGGGGTAACACCTGCCTGGGGCACGTGAGGAGGAGGAAGAGGAGGAGGAGGGACGGGTCAGACAGAAGGGTCGCTGGCTTTGTAATTCCCATCTTGAAATCCTGTAACAGATCGAAATGTCATTACAGATGCAGGAACGTTCAGTGCCCATGCAGCTGTAGAAGGAAAACCTGAGGGTGTTGTCAGCTCTCTTGCTGGTTCTGTTCTCTTGCAGACCCCTATGACCAGGCTGTCATAGCAGCAGATGAAGTGAAGGAGGAGGAGCCGGAACCATTCCAGAAGATTGGTCCAAGTATGAGTTATTATACAGCTTCGAACGCTAAAGAGACAGTACAGGGGTTTCAAAATGGAAAACCTCTAGGAAAACCAGAAAGCACTGTGTTACGCTGAGGTGTTGGGATGTCAGGTGCTGAAAGATGTGTTTAGGTTCCAATGAACACCAAACACCAGCAGCCTTGGCCCTAAGAAATGCAGCTTTGTGATGTTTTCTGCTCAAGAGCTCTGCAAAGAGAAGAGGAAAGAGGTTCAGAAGAAAAACAAGCTGGCAGCCATTAGAGAGGGTCTTAAGGTGGATTGGCAGAGTTGGCAGGTGATGGCATTCACACTGCCCTTGTGGTGGTTCGTCAAACAGATGAAAGTGAAGCAGAGAGGACCAGACTTTGCCGAGGCATTTCTCTGAATTCTCCATCTTGGAAACAATTGATTAACCCTGGATTTTCCTTTGGCTTGCAGCTTGCTTTCAGTTCTGTACTTCCCAGCACTGGAAGGAGCGGGAGGTGTCACTGTATGGTGTCACTACTTCATTATTTCAAGTAATCCCAAAGCAGGAATTATCACAGTTATTGCAGAAAAGCCCCTCTTCCTGCAAGAGGAATCCACAATCCCAATGTAAAAGTTCTGTCATTAAGGCTTAAACTTGACAACTTGTTTCCTAGTTTGAGTGTTCCTGTTGTCCGCACATCACAGACTGAGTGTAACCAGAAGACAAAACTGTGTTATTTGACTTTAGAAATTGATTCCCCCATTTATTTTGCACAGTGACTTGCTGTTATTTTGGGATCATCTCCTGGATTGTTTTGGGATAATAATCAGTTTTACTAGACTTTTTATGCACGGTCCCTCACTCTGGATGCTGGCTTTAAGTGTTTCCTTTGTTGGGGAAAAGGATGTGTGAATTACAGGGCAGATAAGTTCCAAGTGCACCAGGAATAGCCTCTCATTTTTTGTCACCTGGCCAGTTCCTAAGTAAAAAGTCAGGGAATCAGGGATGGGTGTGAGAGCGTGCCGCACTCCTTTCTGACGCTTTGTATTTGTTTCATCTTCACAGAAACTGGCAATTACACCTGTGAATTCTGTGGCAAGCAGTACAAATACTACACTCCCTACCAAGAACATGTGGCACTGCACGCACCTATTAGTGAGTATCCTGCTGGAGATCTATTTCATTACAGACTCTGATTTACAGTAGTTGGTGGCAGGAGGGAGTATCGTTCTTGTGGATCCTTCCACTGGACCTGTGGGATTGCAGCTGGCAGGACATAGTTCATGTGCTGACCAGGGCACTGTAAAGCTGAGCTGGAATCTCCTCTCAGAGGGACACCATTACTGTTAGGTCTTACCAAAGTCCATGCAATTCTCTGGATTTTCCTTGGGGGTTTGGTATTTTGTTTTGTGGTTTTAAGGTTCTGGGACCTAAAGTGCACATAACAAAGTGATGCACAGTATTTTTAGACTCCCCTAAATAATAAGCAAACATCCATGCTAGGGAAGCATCTTTCTGACGAGCTTCTGAGAAATTATTTCAGACAGTGAGTTAAAAGTGGTTTTCAAAATCATGTAAATCACCTTGGCAGCTTGCTCCTAAATCACAGGCAATAAAATATTTATTTCAGGGAGCTCGGGAAAAGGCAGTTCTCAGCATACTACACGACACTACGATCTGCACTCTGGAGGGACACTACGGTCTGCACTCCCCAGACAAAGGGGAGGTTTTAATGAGCAGTTAAGCATAATTTAGCGCAAAATCTTAGTAAAATAGTTGAGAGAAATTCTTGATACATGCTGGTTTTGGATGCTTTGAAAGTATGCAGAGAAGTTCTTTACGCCTGAACTTCACGCTTCTTGCATAGCTTTGGCCTGTGCTTTATTGTGATTTTAATGCTGTGAGCCATCATGGTTGCTCTTTGCCCATGTCTGTCCGGCTGCCAGTCTTTTGGCTGATGATGAGGATGAATGAGCTGAGCTCATTAGCTTAGTGGGTTCCTTTAGCTGCTCATCCACAGCCAGCAGAGGGAGTGCACGCTCCTTCCTCACCAAATCCAGCTTTAGTTAGAGTTTTAAGTTATTATAATAAGGCAGCTTTGGTGTTAGACCTACATAGAAATAAATTGGGAACACAGTCCACCAGACTATGACTTCTAAGGTGGGTCAAGGCTTGGTGGCTCCTGACAGCTCCCGTGCAGGTTCTCTGGAGCATGGAGATGGACTAAGATCGCAGTAGAAGGTGTAGGGCATAAAATACCTCTACCGCCATCATCACCTAGTCTTGTTATCTCCCACCTGCTCAAGGGAACTAACCCGGTGCTTATGATTGCACACATACAGTTATTCCTAAACATCCTTGCACCCTCAAACTCCACCTCTTAATTGAGGTGTTTTCAGGTCCTCAGAAAAGCTATCAGTGGTGATCAGCACTAGGTAGATCTCCTAATATAGATGGGTGCTCAGACACCAAGGCTTTGGTGTCTCTAGTGCACCCCTGTGCTAAGGAGCTAAGGAGCAGTACGCTGTAAGGACTGTACATTGAATCTCTTCTCAGCATTAGCAAGTTCTTAGCTTCCCAGTACTTCCCATTCTAAGGGGATTTATCGCTGTGGGTATGTCCCCACCTTCCCAACCACCTGTAGTAATAGGCTGCAGCTGCTTGTTCTGGTTAAGGCCATCCAGTGTGAAAAAACCCCAGAACTGTTCTTCTCTGAGAGGTATTTGCCTGAAATGGGCCCTGCAGGTCTGACTGCAGATACGAATGGTCCACACAGACGCTGCTCCCCTCGTGTGCTGAGGGCTCCTGACACCCGCTTTTTGCCTACCAGAAACCAGTTTTGGAGGAGGAGGCACATTCTTTTGAATACTGGGGTTGAAGCCATTCTTGCCACCATGGTTTCTGCGGTAACCTTTATGGAAGCAAAAGAAGCCGCCCCTGCTGCAGACTGGACCAGCAGTCACTGGGATGTGCAGAGGAGTTTCCAGTCCTTTCAGCAAATATCTTTAACTATGAGGACACTTAAGATGAGATCAGGATAATAATTTCATAAGTTTTAACCCCCTCCACATAAACTTTTCTTTTTCCTTTTTTTTTTTTAACCTTGTTTTTCCTCTCCTACTTCCCATGACCAGTAAGATTTATGATTTATTGTTTATGATTTACAGTGACAAACCACTAATGAGCATAGAGGAGAGGGCATGATTAGCTCCCAAGGCAGCTGGCCAGTGCATCCTCCCACCTTCCTTGTGCTCAGACTCTGTTTTTCCTATAAACCAAGGTCCTGCGAGGCAGCTGTAAATACATGAGTTTTGAAAGGCGTAACTGGCTTTTCTTGTGCCCTAGCAGTCAAGTAAAGCTGAGATTGTGTCTTTACCCTGGTCTTGTTCTTGTGGTTATAAGGCAAATACTGAAAAATTAGCCATAGTGGGAGCGGGCAAGGCAAACACTTCAGCATTACCAATTCAGCTTTCTGGGTCTTGAGTGCAAGCTTCCCTTCCGGAGCCTGTCTTTCTGGTTTTCTGTGAAAATGGATAAAAAAATTACTGAAAATGGGCTAAAACAAGGACTCATATGCTGCAGGGTCAATAGGACCGTGCAGGATAATTTTTGGTCAGTGCTGCTGGATACCTGCTGTGTGGAAAAGAGCTCTGCTGTGGGGTTCCCCGGAATTGTTAATGCCAAATGTCTCCTTTGAAAATTTCCTTTTGTTAGTGAGGAGTGGGGGCTTTTTCATATGCTTAGAACTGGACTATTACTCTCTTAAAATATGTATTCTTACGCTGCTTCTGTCAGCCTATTCACACTTTCTAAGAAGGGTGTCAGAGGCTGTTTCCAAAAAAATTCATTCATTGTCCCAGTTTCAGAAATGTCACTGAACAGAGGTGCACAGGGGGAGGGTTCCGAGATTTCTTTCTGTCCTCCTCCAGGCTCTGTTTGCTGTATAAGACGGAACTGATTTAACCACATTTGCAGGTGTCTCGGCTTTTGTGGTTGCTCTTAGCTGATGTGTTTACAGCGCAGAGAAAACTTAGTGCATTTGGGATGTGGACTGGCTAGAAAAGCCACCAAGAGTGGTTTTTATCTTGGTAAGTCCAGGCTCATGAGTGCTCACTCACCACATCCTCTTCTGGTAACTGCAGATAAGGCAACAGACTCCCTGGTCATGGAAGTATGTGTTGAGAGCACTAAAATCTGCGCAACGATCCATGTCTGTTGCTTCCAGGGTGAAAATCTGAAGTGATCTCAGGGCCCTGAGTGCACTAATAGGTCTTAATGGCCCTGGCCAGCCTCACAAAAGGGCCTCTGCCCACGTTCCTGCCTCAGCTACACTGGGAGATGTTGGTCTCCAGGTCAGCTGTAGGCATGCCCATGCTTGGCCGTGGATCCCACTGGTCTGTATCCCAACCCGTAGACTGCTTTCCCAGCTTGAGGTCATCCCTGTCTCATCCCTCTGGACCTCCTTGAGGATTGCTGGTATGAGTCAAGCTCTGGTTATCCTCACCAGAGCTGGTCCTGTTGTTAACCTGTGGATCGACTTCCCAGCTTGACCACAGAGTCATCGCCATGAACTTCCTGATGATCTGGATTCTTGGTTAAACCTGGCTGTCGTCTCTGGTCCTGCCTTGCTCACCTCTCTCAAGGGCTGTGGGATGGTCCCTGGCTGTCGAAGACCCTGCCCTGCCAGCCCCTTGGCTCCATAGGGGACAGACAGACCTACATCCACCCTGACACCTGAGATGCCCGAGGAAGTTCATCAAGCCTCTCTGCTCAATTACTTTTCCTTTTGTGAAGGATGCTGAATACAATTTGTCCATCGCAAGTGCTTAAAGCACTGTTTCTTAAAGGCAGCTGCCACCATGGCTTTTTCTCTCAGTGAAAGGGATCCTTTTTGGTAGCACGTCTAGTTTCAACACAGCTCCTGCCTAATCAAGAAGAAGACAGATCCAGATGACAGTTGGATGGTGTGTCTTTGGTTCCTCCATTTCAGTGAGTGAAATCTGTGAGTTCAGATGTTTTTTTGCACTCTCTGATCCAATAGTGGCTTATCAACAGGCTTCACTGGCAATATTTGTTTGTATGTAAAAGAAGGGCAATAAGAATTTCATATGTTTGAACACAGGGTTTTTTCTGTGGAAAGACCTTATTCCAGTAGCTGAGGTTTCTGCTCAGGATATATTGAATTTCAGTCCATTGTTAAGGGATCACTTTCCATCATATTCATTAAAGATCAGGTTTTTTCCAGAGGTGGTGGTATAATTCCATCTGAACCATCCGAATGGGTTTCTTACCCATCCTGACAAGATCCTTCTTCAGAAATGTGATACACAAATCATAAGCCAGAATTTTTACCTAGAAAAAGCAAAGGTGCTGAGATAATCTGATCTCTGTTCTATTGTGGTGGTGCATCATGGATTTACATAGCTTTAGAGGAGACATGTTGAAATATCTGCCAGATTTTCTACTTCACTGTTGCAGCTTGCTGTTCACAGAGCTTGAAGGTCTTATGAAAGACAGGGAAGTCATGAGGGACTACAGTGATCTCTGGACTGTCCGGAGTAATACCTGCTATAGGATTGCCTTGATTTAATTCCTCACATACATGTTTTAGAGAGACATCTAATCTTGCTGTAAAGAGTGACAGAAAATACAGCAACCTCTTAAGGTAATTATTTTGATGAATTATTACCCTCACTAAATTAAGACTAAAAATACCCAGCTGTAGCTTTCAGACACTGGTTCCTATTTGTAACTTTGTCTGCTAGGTGGAGGAGGACTAAGTTTCTTAGTCTTAGTTTCTGTCCTTGCTGGACCTTTGTATAGCCTGCTGTCAAGTCACTTCATAGTGACTAACCTCCCAGTTAAGCCAAAGGAATGACTTGATGTCTCCAGCGTAAGGTATGCTGTTCTTGTTCTTTATTTATCCTCTTGCCTTCTCATCTCGGTGTTCTCCAGTTTGTTCACCACCTTTGTGGAGGTTATGCACCAGCACTGGGTTTAGTGAAGGACCTTAGAGGTTACATTGTCTTCCCGATCCCCTTTGAAATTGCCCTGATTGCGTACCCAAAGAGAACCTCAGTCTTTTTAGCTACGTCATTGCCCTGGGAGCTCGTCTACAGCCATCATGACCGAGTACGTCAGTGAACAAGCTCTTTTTCCTGCTGCCAAGGCGGAGTCCCCCATCTTTTCGGTGTCACCTGTCTCACGTGTAATCTTTAGCACAGCCTGTGCCATTCTGTGCAGCTGTAGCGCAAATACACTCACTTTACTGGGCAACTGGAGATCGTTCAGTGAGACTTAACCCTCTCCATTACTCCTCTCCTGCCTTCCCTTCTCCAGTATGTCAACTTCAACCGGGGCATCTCTCAGATGCTTTCTGACAAAGTTTAGAAGACTTCATGGCAGCAGGTGCAGGATTGTCTGTCTACAGTGCTGCCTCCAGTCTTGCTGTCTAGCTGCAGATTTTGAGGCAGGAGGTTTTTGTAACCATTCAGCAGTTCAGTATTTTAATTTTTGCCAAGATCTTGAACTTGGCCTTATCATTAGCCTGGGGCAGTGAGTTCCGCAGTGAAGATGACTTTCCAAGAGCAGAACAGGGGAGCTACGTGATTGTCTCTACCTGTGTTGCTTAGTCTTCAGAATGAATTTGTCATCAGATGAACTAAAGACTAAAACTTTTTTCCCAATGAATTGTTAACATCATCCAGGCTGCTAGAACTAATGTCCTGTTGTCTGTGTTGCCTTGCTGGCTCAAACTCTGTCTCTGGCTAGTGTCAGATGCAGCAGCCTTCTCTCTGGGGTCTGAATTTGAAAACATATTGTTTGTTTAGGTTGGTAGGAAAAAGAAGTGATTTTGGAGGTCTTCGTAGTGTTGAGACTTTTTTCTTCATATCACAGAGAGCAGCATCTGAACTGCAGAGGATTCGCAGTGATGCCCTTTGTTTCTGACACTCAATAGTTGGCTCATTGCTACTTCTCTTGATATGGATGGGAAATAAAGCACTAGTTGGTGGGAATGGGCCTCTTGGGAAACTAGATCACATGGAAGCAGGGAATTGTCATATCTGACTACATTTTTGCTGGCCGTTTGGCAGCAACTGGAGGATGATAATCCATGGAGGTTGAAAGGAGGGATAGGAAGCAAAAGCAAGCCTTCTGCCTTTTCAGCTGGCCAGAGACCAAGCAGACGAGAAATATCTTGACTTAAACTATGAGAAAACCTAGTGCAGAATCTCCTGCAGAAGTACATTTACAGGAAATGTCATCTTGGCTCTGTATCAGATCAAGTGAAACAAAAAAAACTGTTTCCTTTGAGTATCTTTTTGCAAGCTGCTTTGAAGGTGCACATCCTCACTCCCCAGTGCGGCTGACTGCTGACAGGCAAGATAAGAGCAGTTCACATCTGAGGTCTGTCATGTCTCATGGGATTTTGGAAATGAGCATCCAGTCCCAGTCTGGGTGACTTCTCTCCTCACCTGTTTCGGAGTCAGGCTGTTGTGCTGCTGTGGCACTCCGTGATGGAGAACTGCTCAATGCGGATAAGTATTTCTGAATTATACTATGTAGGATGAATAGGTGCTAGTGTTGTCCATCCAACTTTAAGCATCCTAAAATAGCACTCTACAGAAATTACTGGTAGTGAGCTTGGGCTGCGGGTTATGTGAACCTTGTTTCTGAGTGATTCTTCATGGCAGATGGTTGGAGGGGGACTTCAGCTTCAGGAGCTGTATCCAAATTTCCATGGAAGAAGCCACTGAGGAATGAAGGGGGTTGTTAGGTTGTTTCCCCATTTTTTGTAATTTTTTTTTTTAATCCATGTGGTCTAGACAAAGGGCTGTTCTCCTGAAGGTTTTCCATGACTTTTGGCATTGAAAATTCCTGATGATCCTCACTGAGCGTTGCAGAGACCAAAATATAGATAAATTCAAAGAACATATCCCAGTAATACTCAGAATTTCTCCACATGTCACCAGTACTTGTCTAGAGATGAGGGCCAACATACTGACTTGCAGTATGAGAACTCTGCCTCCTAATTCCCTTCTGTTACCAGCATCCCCCTTTCCTTTGTATTTGGTTAACGAGGCAAGGAATTTAGCTGGAGATCTCAAGGCTCTGAGTATCACTTTAGAGACCTGCTCTCAAAATTCAAATTCTTACATACATAGAAATGGAGGACAGACATGCAGGTACACCCAGCCAGGCCACGGCAATCCAGTAGTACTCCTGGATGGATGGGGTGATTCCTGCTGGAGGAGGAATGGGTTGGTCACTTCAAGAATCTGTCCCCTCGGGTCAGTGGGGAAAACAGTTTTGTTACACGGGATCGGTGGATCCACAGTTGCTGTAGGTCCCCGTGCAAGGGATTCGTGAGCGTGGCTGTTAGAAAGCAACCTTCCCAGAAGGCACACGGTCTGGGAGCTCATTGACTGTCCAGGCACTAGTTCTGAGTGTTCATATCCAGAGTTCTCTCGATCTCCACTCTTCGTGGCAGTGAAGACACAGGCGAGCCAATCCAGCAAAAAAACACCGGCTTCAATAAACCGATGTTCTACCCTCCTGCACCGCACCCCCTCCGGTGTCCCACCGGCATCCCAATCCCAGATGTTCCGCGCTCCAAATTCTGGATCCCCAGGAAGCAAGGCCATTACAGGTACCAATTGCCTTTCTACCATCAACTTTCTTAACTGCTTAGTGTCCAATCCTGCCCTGGGTTGGCTTTTAACCCTTCCTGGACTCAGGCTGCTCCATCCATGACTGCCCCAGAAAAGTAACTCCCAGAAGCAGCTGAGGGGATTAGATCCTTTGGCGTGTTATAAAGAAAAATTTAGAGCAGCAGTAGGTCTTTATAACCTCTTCCCAGTGACAAGTTGGGGATTTTTTAAGCATCGTGCATGAGGTACAAAAGACCCTGTTTCAAATCCTGGTGTCACAAACTGAGGAGACCTTCCTGACAAGGATTGGCAGAGTGGCTTGTCAGGTATGGGGATTTTTGTTTGGTTTTCAGCTTTTTTTTTAGCATTCAGTGTTTGCTTCCCTCAAGGGCATATTTCCAGGGCTAGGCCTGTGCCTGAGGAAATGAAAGGGAGTACAGGTGTTTCCACAGTGCTCCACTCCCCACAGGAACCACTGAGAGATCAGCTGAGCTCCAGCAGCAAAATTAATGGTACAGAACCATTACAGGGGTGTTAGAAGACTCAAGTTCAGGTTGATCCTCCCATAGTCCCCATTTCCTCCTTCCAAAAGAAATAAAAGCTTAAAAAAAAAGGATTAAAAAAAAAAAAAGAAGGCAAAGAGTACTGAAAAATAACTATTAATAAGTAGGATGTGAGACACAGCGTTCACATGTCCAGGCAGCAGTGAAGCAGTCTCTTAAATCGGGGGGGCTGATAGATACGTATTCCACCTCCGTACAGAAGAAGGGCTGGTTAAACAGCTGCTGTTTAAACACCCCTGAATTGTGTGGCCTGAACAGACGCCAAGTAGCGGAGGTGGCTGTGGTGGCTCTCCAGGCCACAGGATGCTGACCAAGGATGCTTTTTGTCGATGGCATACGCATCCGCAGCTGCCAGATACTGCAGTGAGCGACCTGTCTTCGTACAGCTTTTGAGTCCTGAGATGCTATATTGTTATTGCACCTCTTCAACATTTATATGGTTTTATTACTAATTTGAGGTCCGTCCAGTTCAACCAAGTTAGGAGTTAAAGCTGAGAAGCTTTTTTCATTATTTACTTAAACTTGTAACAGCTTCTTTTGGTTTCATGTCTCTTACAAAAGTGGAAAAACTGGGAACCTTCCTGGGTCACAGACCGGATTCATCTGAGCAGTAACTGGGAGATGATTTTTGTAAAGGCCCTTTTTCCCACCACTTCCCTAATGAAAAAGTGTGTCAGTACGTTGGGTAAAAACTTCCAGCTGTTCTCTTCCTGTATGGAGGAAGGAATCGCATGATGCTTGAGCCTGGTAGGTTGATCTTCAAGAAACTAGTACTAGTCTGGGGATTCTACCCCGTCTATCTGGTGACGTCATTTCCCTGGTGTCTTTCAAGGCAGTGTCTTGTACAAATGCAATGTGAGCAGCTTCTTGAATTTCTGGTACAAATGCATTGACCGTAACACCTCTCAGGAAGACAGTCTCCAGAAGGGATGCCTTCCAAGGGCTGTGGTTAGAAGTGTTCCCCATAGGCCTGGATACTACCAGAGATGGTGAAGTACCACTCCACTGGCAGCGTTTGCACAGACACTTAGTGGAGTGGCACTAAGTTTCTCTGTACAGATAATTTTGCTTTGCATGCAGAAGGTTCAGGTATGAGGAGAAAGAGAGAGACAACTTGTGTCGACTCCTGTGTGGGAAGGACGCAGTCAGTCCAAGGAGGTGCATGAAACCAGTTTTTTCTTATTGCCAGACTTGGCAAAAAAAACAAACACACAAAAAAAAAGCCCGTAGGGGATGAGGATGAAACTGCCATGCCAATTTTTTCCAAAGTTTTTTGGAGACCTCCAACTCATTTTCACTTGTGACGTAAGCCAGGATTTGAACTTGGGTCTCTTGAGGGGTGGGTTGGTCTAATCAATCCGTTTTGTCGTAGTCACTTTTTCCCACTGTGCCATCTGATGCTCTAGTTATTTGAGGCATCTCATTCCTATTATTTATCTATCAAAGGGGATGGACTAGATAATATCTCCGATTCCTTTTCAGCCCTTTTTTACGTGATTCTGTTTTAACTGATTTGATTACCAAGTTTTCCTGTTCTGCATTTTAGAAAGAGTCAGGAATGTAGTAGATGATAAAGAATTTGAGAAGCCTGCTCAGGACGTGGAAGGGTCCACGAAGGTTTGACTGGACTAAAATTCATGGGCTGGGAGCTTTGTGCAGTTGAGGTGTTTTCTAGCCACGTCAGCCCATGTGTCTGAGCCACGCTCCAGCGCAGGGAGGCTGCAGGGAGCTGGAGCCTCTTTAGGAAAGTCATGGCAGCAGTTCTGACCACGCCAGTGGTCTGCAGAAATATGTAATGAGATAATGAGCTGATAGAAATTTTCAACAGTCCCTGGCGGTCCTGAATGAAAGGCTTCTTTCCCCCAGTTCCCTCTCGATAAGATTTGTGTGCCGCTGAGCCCAGCAGAGCCTTGCTGAGCCATGTTAGATGAACCCATAATGTTACAGTGGACTCCATGAATGAGTTCACACATGGTGAGAGCCTGTACAGCATAGACCAAACACGTTAATTTGGCCAGTTCACCTCTCATTTTAATTATTTTTAGTTTATCCTTTGAGTCACTGCAGTAAATCCATTTGCCCCAATATTGCAAACCTAGCTGAAGTGAGACGAAACCTCACACTGTACCGTTGAATTCCTGCAAAGCACCAGCTGGACAAAGTGGGAGGCACCTCAGCTGTGCTGTGCAGTGACGTTTCAGGACAGTGCAGCTACTGCCAGGGTCAGGAACCACCTCTGCCTGCTGGAGGAGTCCTCCCATTCCAGTTACTGGGAAATTGCCCGGCGCTGTTGCGGAGGGGTGCAAAGCAGGTGGAATGCCAAGCGCACGGGCTGGCAGCGCGGTTCAGAGGAGCAGAGCCTGCCTGCTTGGCCTTGGAGAGGGGCAGGGGAGAGAGTTCACTCTCAGAACACACAGAGGACCCAGAGGATCTACCACAGCTTTTGCAGACATCTGGCAGGCTCTGAGACAGCCCTTCTGTCCTGCACTGGAGCCTCTCAGGGAGGCTGTTTAGGAAGGGAATGCAGATTAGTGAGAAGCACAGGGACAGCTGGCATAGTCCTTCCGTAGGTGACATTCTCTGTGTTGTGGTGAGGACCCAAGTTCAACCAGCAGGCCTGGTCACCCGTGCCAGAGGCTTTAAGAGCTGCTGATTGTCTTCAGGAAGAGGAAGATAAGGGTTGGGGGTTTTTTGCAGGGGGGGAAGGCATGATCCTTCTGGCTCAGTCAGGACTGGTGTTTGTGGGCTCCCTAAGAGCCAACCAGGCCACCTCAGCCAGAAAGCATTCAAGAAAAATATCGACCTGTTATCCCTTCAATGCATCTGGCCCGTTTGCCTCCAAAATGAGATATTTGACCTTTCTGCTGTATTCGGGGTATGCGATGATGTGGTGCAGGAGCATGTTGTCTTGCCTTCTGTCTGTGTGCTTCCACGTCCAGTATTGACCAGTCACCATCCCTGCTTTGTTCTCCACCCAGCAGAAAGTGCTTTCAGCAGGAGAGTGGAAGGCAAAGCGCAAAACAACTTTGAAGAAACAAACAGCAATTCTCAGAACTCCAGCGGTAAGTGTGTTCGCTCCCTCCTGCTATTGCTTGCTGTGTCCCTCTCCAGAGCAGGATTCAGCTGTGATCGGTGACTGTTTATATATATGGGGGGCCTTCTTTAAGCTTGCAGGCAGCTAGCCTTCCTGGGATAATGCCCTCTTCTCAGTCCTCCGCAGGTTCCTGGCACTCCAGAGCCTGTAAAAAATGATGATGTGGGGATCCTGCTCCCAAGGTCCACGTACTTTAGCACAGATTTTTCAATGGGGAGCAAAAATGTAAAGGGGAATAAGGATGGAGATAAAGCGACACTAGTTCTTTGTGCATCAGTGAAGTCCTTGTGAAGCAAAGCCATCTTGCAACAAGCAAGAGAAGTTTGGGCACTATGAGTAGAACAGCAGTTTGCGTATTACAGTGATGCCAAATGTGGCAGTTTATTTACAAATCACTGTAGCTCTGTGTGAGTTTGCTACACGGAGGTCACAGCATATCAGATGTGTAGAGGGGGCACCAGAATACATGTGATAGAAGGAATTCAAATTTACCCCACTTTGGGAGTCTCCTTTAAGTCAAAGTGGTAGCAACTAAATGTGACCACTGGCCTAGACTATTTTGTTTAGGTTTATAGAGTTTTCTTCACAAGATTTTTATCCTGCCAATGTATCCCCCAGCCCTCAAGTGGGACACTGCCATTCTCTTACGCTCCCTAACTGGAGCGTGACAGACAGGCCAGATGAAGTGTAATTTTGGCATCTTGATGCAGAGGTAAATAACGTGCCAGAGGAAGAGGCTGGCATTCCCCATTCGAGAGTACCAAAACAGGTGGCATTGCAGTGCTGCTGCTGGAATGGACAGGTAAGGGCAGGGATTTCTCCCCGGAGGAGGCTACACAGCAGCTGGTGTGGGGGTTTATGTCTGCATCTGAGGCAAATAAGGGACTGTGTGGAACCATGTAGAAAAGGAATGAAATAATGTTGGAAAACCCACATGCACTAGCAGAGCGGGTGACAGTGAATGGGGAAAAAGTTGTTTGTTACTAAAATGCTGTATGTTAATGTTTTGGGGAACAATCCTTTACTAACCCAAGCATTCACCACAATTACAGCTGTTCATTCGGGGACAGAAAAACCTAAAGAAAAGAGGTGTAAGCAGAACCCATCAGGTGAGCTTGTCTCTATGTTTCAGGCCCTTGTACTCTTTAGTCCTGTTCCACTTGGGCAGCAGCAGTCAGGAGCCCTCCGGGGCTGGCCGAGTCTGTCGTCATTCAGCCCGACCAGGCTGTTAGACACGACACACAACAGCGCAGTTCACTGACTGCCCAGAGTTACTAGCCTGACTCGCTGCTCTGAAAGTGGCCACTTGCCTCTCAGCAGGTCTGCTCCTCGTGTCTTGTCTTCTGTGTGTAGCAAGAGTGGTTTCTGTGAAGGTTTCAAAGCCTTTAAGTGCATGTCTTTAGATGCCAGTATACTGTTTGGGTTCCCGACTCTTCTGGGCCCTTTGAAAACAGCAGCCTTAGATTGTTCCTTATTTATTCCTGCCAAGCCCTGTATAGCCTACAGAGAAATGACAGAATTACCTTCCTTCATGTCAAACAGCTTGTCTGTAAAGCAAAGAAAGCTGCAGGAGGGAAGAAGGACCTCCAGCATGGGAGGGGTCCAGGAACCACTGACAAGAAGCACACACAAAAAAAGAGTGTCTGTATTCAATAGTCCAGTACTTTAGTTCTGTCTGAACTGCTATTAAATACTGACCCATTGTTGCTGTGACACATCTCAGATTCTCCCTGCCATCTCCTTGTACCAGCTCACATCAAACTCATCCTTCTGAATTTGTTTCTATCTGAACTGCAACATCTAAAGAACATGAGTAAAAGCTCACAGTAAAAATCAAAACAAAGCCAGAAATTCTTACAAATTGAGTAGCGAGTTTGGTATGATTTGCTCCTCTTATTTCACTGTAAGAAGTGTTACCATCAGCACCACATGTATGATCAGTTTATTTTAGTGGCTTAGTCTCGAGCCTGGCAGGCTGCAGGGTAGTTGCAAGGTGCTCACCTAAACGTCACCATGGGTATAAAATTGAGTATAGGAAGTTCCATCTGAGCATGAGGAGGAACTTCTTTCCTTTGAGGGTGGCAGAGCACTGGCAGAGGCTGCCCAGAGAGGTGGTAGAGTCTCCGACTCTGGAGACATTCCCAACCCTTCTGGACGCCATCCTGTGCCACCTGCTGTAGGTGGACCTGCTCTGGCGGGGGGTTGGAGCAGATGATCTCCAGAGGTCCCTGCCAACCCTTAACATTCTGTGATTCTGTGATCCTGTTTGAGCTGGGAAACCTGAGGAACTTGAGTGAGCTGTGCAGGACTGGTTTGAGGGGAGTTGGACTGTGGTTGGAAGCAGTTCTTTTCTGCATTAGGCAGGTGACATGCTCCTCTGAGTCAGACTGGTGCATGGGGATGTATAAACTTCTTCCCGTTTCCCCCTTCCTGTATCTATTTCACATCCGCTTTTCTTCCTTGGCTTCCTTTTCCCCCTTGACTCCATCTTTGTGCTGCTTCCTGTGTGTCCCATTCAGTGCTCTTCTCCAGCTCTTGCACCAAACCATTTCTTCTCTTTTATTTCTTCTCGTTCTCAGGAGTGAGTCTAAATGTTCTCATTGATGGCAGCCTGAGCAAGAAGCACCTTGTCACACGCTGGTGATTAGAGAGGCCATGGGAGTCTCTGTGGGCATCTGTGTGCCTGGGTGTCCGAGTAGAACCCTCAATAACTTCCTTTTTGAAGAGCTGATGTGCTCTTACCTCCCCATTTTCCTTCTTTCTGTGGCTGTGTTTCAGTAGGAGGGACAAACTGTGTGGCTCCATCTTCACATGCGTGATGTGACCTCTTGGGAGTAATTCTGGCACTGTTGGCTTGGCCTCTCTTGTGCTCCAGCCAGCAGATTTCACGCAGGCAGGGAAGCAGCTGGTGACAGCGTGGTTGAGAATGACAGAAGGACGGACGCATCCGTCCTCCCCACTCCCATCTGCTGCTTATCACCAAACTCCTCCTGCTGTACAGAATAGTCCCCCGGGTTTGGGAGGTAAATGTAGGTCCCGGTTGAGCAGCCTGAGAGCTCTGTGGCTTGGCCTTGTTAAATGCGTGATTCCCTCTTCCACTTACTCTCTGTGGACGTGAATTTTGTGTCGGGGCTCAGGTACACTGATACCAAACACGGCAGTAGGACTCTTTTTTAGGCCACCCAGCCGGGTACGTTGTGCTCTTTCCCTGTGCCACCATCCAGACTTGCAGTGCCACAGACCGCTTGTATCTGGAGCGAGGGGGAGGACAAGCAGAGCAGGAAGGTCAGGAACTGAAGCCATCTCAAATAGATGGGGATACGATGCTGTAGGGAGTCCTCAGTGGGAATAACACAACTCAGAGGGAAAATGTTGGATTTCAAGTGTTTCTTCCCTATGCACAGCCCCAGTCCTTTTCGTAGTGAGTGCAGGTAACTGGTATCGTTATCTGAGTAACCTGGCACCTCGCTGCCCATAAACCAGCAGTTCCTGTTCTACGTGGCCACTACTTTGTGGCTGCGTTTGAGTCCATCTACTGGCAGAAGGTCCTTTTCCCAGCAGGGCATGATGGAGCCCCAGAGTGGATGGAGAAGGACTGTCCAGCTGCCGTCCACCTCATGATTGGGAAAGTGGCCTTTGTGTTAATGGGAAAGAGTCTCCACAGCTCCTTAAACTTGATTTTTTTTTGATGAAACCTGGAAGTTTCCCGGTGCTTTAAAAATAGTATTGGCTAAAAATACGCAGATTGCTTCCTCGTGCTGCTTCTGGAGTGCAGGCAGCCAACGCAGAGGTCCCAAGTCCCATGAAGCTTGTGATTACTCACTGCTGAAGTAAGCGAGGTCCAGAAAACAATGGCATGACCTGATCCCGAAAGCTGGAATTGGCTCGTTGCGATGCGTAAGCTGTTAATCATCTAAGATGCTGTAAAGCTGCTTTCAACAAAATACTCCTTGGTGCTGGTCGGTTTGCTGAGTCTAGACACGTGCAGGGTTTTTCTGTACTAAATTCCAAAAAAATACTTGCAGGCCAGCTTGGGAAATACTCTTCTTGCGAAAGCTAGTGATTTGCAGCTGAGCATGGGAAGGAAGAAGCCCCAGAAAGGGGTAAATAAATGTATTGTGTTCAACAGTGAAGGTTTGTTGCCTTCCTCTTCCACCCGGCGCGGCTGGAGTGGGGAGAGTGGCGTTTGACCGGGAATCCGCAGGCTTGGCCGGGCTCGTGTAGTGTGTAACCACACGTGGTACTTCCCAAGCTTCTGGATCTCTCTGTTGTCTCACTTTTTGTCTGACTTGGGAAAGCCTCATGGGCCACCATCATCTCTAACTTGGTGTTTATGGTATAATCCAGCCTCGATCTGTTGTTCTGGACGCTATGGCTGCCTCCCTGGTAAAATGAAGAATTTGCGTTTACAGCACCTGTAGGCCAAGAGGGATGAAGGAAATTTTGAGGCTTTAAGAAGAAGAAGAAAAAAAACCCAAAACCCAAAGCAAAAAGGAAAAAAAAAAAAGCTTTTTAGTTTAATACGTTTAAATACAGCCATCAAAGGCAAAAAAATAATTGAAATTGACAGTATTTTTTGATGTCTAAACTTGCTAGATGTTGCGAGTGTGAGAGAGACAAATTTAAAATTCTGTAGGGAATTGGGAAATATTTTTGATTTTCAAATTTGATTTAACCTGCATAAATATGTCTCGGTTTCATCTGCTGCATTAGGTAACTATTACTGTAATAAGTTCCAGCGGAGCAAGTTTTAGCATTTACAGTTTTTAAAATGTCACTGCTTTTCATTCATATTTACCCAGGGAAGCTTTTCTTTCCATCAGCGTTTATTTCAGACTAGGTAGAGGGGCCAGGGAAATATCTTCGTTTTGGAATCAGTTCATGCCAAGCTGAGGTGAAATTGAGATGGAAAAAAAAGTTAATTTCCTCCTTTCGATTTAGAAGTAAAAATTTTTGGAAAAGACTTGAGAAGAGCCAGTTCTGAAAATGTAAAAGACATAGATCCAAATTTTAAACACACACTTAGTGGGATTTTCAGAGCTACCAGACTGACAAGTCTGTAATTTCCCGATCTTAGATGCTGGATTTCTTTTCTGTGAATCAGTTCTAAATGCAAAACATTTTTCAGTAGTGCACTTTATTTTCCTACGTATGCAGCACACTTAAGATAGTTATATTTAGCTAGTGAAAATGTACATAAGCAGCATCCTACAATTTATCATGGATCCTAATTCCCATCCAGTTGTAGCATGGAACTATTTCGAGCAGAAGAATAATTAGAAATGTCTCATTCGCCACTTGCCACATAAAGCCAGTATTTTTAGCGTGCGTTAAACAGGGTAGTCTCTTAAACAGAAATAGGTAGTATGTCTGTCTTGCTTAGCAACTGAACAGAACTAACCTCTAGTTTCATGGGGAGCAGCAGAAAGGCAGAGTGCGAACCAGCATTACACTTGTGATATAAATCTCTTCTGAAGCTTTGTTTGGTGGTGATGGGAGCAGACGCAACGTCTGCCTGAGCTCCCCGTGCAACTCCTGTTGCAGTACCAGGAGCTCAGTTCCTACGCTCGCCCGTACGACGCCAGGGCCCGTAGTGCACCCGAATGGAAGGGCCAGGCTGAGACACCCAGTGGTGGCCACGGCCAAACTTCTGGGATGATGCAAATTGCATCGTTACATTGAGACGGTGGTCAACATTTCTGTGTGTTCATGAGACGTGAGTGGATGGATGAGCTTGGTACAGAGTAAGGGTGTTTGGGTCCTCAAACTGCCAGCTAGTCCAAAAAAAGCTGGTTTGCACTGAAAGTGCAGGTGGTGTGTAGGTATGGGAGGAGTCGGCTAGGTGTGTTACAAGCATTGAGATCTTCCTCCTCCTCTGTTGTTGGCCATACATCCTCTTCCACTCTTTGTGTGTAGTGATCATACAGCACGTCCAAACCTGGTTGGATTTCTTCTGGGAAGACGTGACTTTTAGGCTAGTGTTATTGGTGGGTGAAGACAGCGTTAATGCTTGGGGCATAATAATTCTTGATTGTTGATTACAGTCTGATGTTAGCACAGCCAGCCCCCTACGCCTCTGCCTCCCGAGATGCACCCAGCTGTCTTGCAGCTTCTGTCAGCTGGACCGGAGCACAAAACACAGATCTCATGCAAGTAGTTCATCTTTTGGTAAATCTCTTTCTCATCTCTTGATTGGTTTGCAAATGGTACAAGCCTACTACTGCTGCCTTTCGATTCAACGGGGAGGACCAAGCCTGATAACAACCACGTTTGAGGAGCGAGGAAGGGGGGGAGGTTGTCATTACGTGAGCTCCCACGTTGTCCTAACGAAGCTGTGCAGAGCACTGGTGATGCTGACCAAGGGGCAACACAATTGCACACGCACAGAGCTGCGTTTTTTAAAGCAGCCTAAAAATACATGTGCCTAGGTGAAGGATTACCATCTGAATGCAGTTCTCGCCGTTAGAAGACGAGTATCATAGGGAAGGGCTCCACTTAATGAGTGTCACTTTGCTCCATCGTGTCAACTGGGTATCTGTGTGGAACTGAGGTTTCCAGGAAGGAACTGTTTATTTCTGGTGCCACGTTTATTTAAGTTGTTTCAGACTTGTCATGTTGAACGGGCAACTTGTAGACAGGAAGAAAGATGTCTGGGGTTAAAATAACCACTCTGCAGCAAATCTCTGTGGGTGAAATCCTGCCAATTGCTCAGGAGCTCTGGGACACCAGGAAGGACATTGAGACAATACATATGAAAGACATTGAAGCAAGAGTGTGAGCGTTCAGCAAAATTGGGAACAAGCACCCAGCGATACGAGCTGTGGATTGCAGTCTTCAAGCCCAGATGCTGTGTCAGGCTGGGGCTGGATGTGACATGCCAAAAAGGGTCACTGATAAACCGACCTATGGGCAGAAAAAGGTGAACTCCTGCTTCAGTTTTGCCTGGAGGATCTGTGGAGTGAAAGATTAGCAAATCCCTAAAACAAGCCAAATTATCATTAATCATTCAAACTGTGACACTTCCATGACTGTTCTCTGAGTAGCTTCAGTGGAACTGCCTGTGATGGGGCCAGGGACATTACAGTGCCTGGATAACAAAGTGGCCCATAATAGAAAGACCAGAAAAATCCCAAGTCTTTCTTCACTTAAAACACCGTAGTAGCAATGCAGACTGACGATGGTTTTCATGCGTACAGGAAGTCAAGCATAACAAGGAGGCTACGTTAGCACTTCTGGCTGGAAAGCAGCCAGAGAACGTGTTGAGAATTCACTGTGGTGTGTTAAGCGGTATATGCCACTGCTGTGCTCCTCTTCCAGATCACATGGACTTCTGGGGGGATGGTAAAATACCAGGTTTTGTCCCTCAAAAGCTTGCTTGCCTCTGGGCAAGCCAAGAACCCTTTAAAGCCTGAAGCCATGGGGCAATCCAGTGAGCGTCCATATCTTCACCAAATAAGTACACCACTTCCCAAAGCAGAGGCAGAGAGCACAGATTGTGAAAGAATGTTCTCTAGAGGAGCCGGCCCTGTTCAGCTGCTCAGTATGACCAGATTAGGAACCTGTTTCAGTGAAGATCTTCCTCCAGATACAGACTTCATCAGCTGCAGCTGGTGCTCTTAGTGCATCACTGGGTAATAGAAATGCCATCAGCAGTGTTCTGTATCCAGCTGGTGCCTTCCATGCATCCCCTTTCCATAGCGCTGTCTATTCATGTATTTGCCAAGCATCATCCATGCCTTCATCTTCATTCCTTACTGGCTGACCCTGGCAGCTGAAGCTCTCTTCAACAGCTCAGGTCATCATCACGTGGAAATATTTAGCACGGAGGCTCACCGTGCTTGACCGATGCAGTTAATGACTTGAGTTTTCCTTCCAAGCAAACCAGTCCAAGTCTGGCTGCCCTGAGAGCCTTATTCACCAGTGTTCATGGACTTTGGACTTGGAACCATTCTGTAAATGCCCTGAAATGATGACTGACTATTTACCACTAATGGTTTCTTCCCCTCTGCAGGGGTTTAACAGTAAAGGACTCACCTGGAAACTGTAGGGAACTGCAGAGGTGCTGAGAATCGCCGCTCCTGCTCCAGTGCCCCGCGGGGTGGATGCAGATAGCCCCGGGTTGACCAGGGGCTCATTTAGCTTCTGGGGTTCCCATTCCTTTCAGTCACACCTTTAAGAGAGGAAACCTGCAGGGCGTGCTCGACAGAAAAGCTGTATGCTCAGCCTGAAGTAACACGCGTTGCTTGGGAGCTCTCTCCTTTGGCATAGCCGGTGAGGCTAAAACACCTTGGTTTTCCTTCCCAGATTCAGTTTGAGGAAGCTGCATGGTGAATCTGGGAATTTGTATCTGGGGCCCCAAAAAAAGCATTTGTGAAGGGTTTCTTACCCCCTTAGCTTTTCTTCTGCTGGCCCTCCCCACTTGGCCATTTCCATTACTGTAGCGTAGGGTGTATGTTAAAATCTCTAGACATTTTGAAAGGGGAAGGAAATATGCAGATTCCTCAGCGTGAGAAGCTTCGCAAGACACTGAGAGAGAAATTTCACAGCTGGACGTGTCGTAAGTTGCGGTAAATGGAGACCCCCATCCTGCCACAGTTAAATCTGGAAGTGCAGAGTAAGGATAATGATCAGTGAGCAGATAGGCAGAGCTGTGTAGCATGCAGCGAGGTCTCTGCCAATCTCAATATTTAAATCTCTTTCTTTTTTGCAGAAACCGCAAGTCCCCTGATTTCAAATCCTTTCCCGCTTTTACAAAGTAAGTGTGATGGATGTCTGTGGTGCGCAAAGGCAGGGACTTCCACCCTGTGGCTGTGCTGGCCTGCCCTCTTAGCATTTTTCATGAGTAAATGGGGTTTTTTATTATGAGTCCAGGTGTCAAAACCAAAATGCCTCACTTCTGTGGCTCCGGTTTCAGATTTAAACGCAACAGAAATCCTTTAGGGTGTTTCTGTGCCGTGTGTGGCTGCTAGACCATTTAGACTCACTCACAGCCTTCTGGGAGTTAAGTTTTGTGAAATATGCCAGTAATACATGTTCCAAGAGAGGTAGGTTCGAAGACTGAAAATGAAGCCATGTTTAAGTTACATTTATGTGCAGGAAAACTTGTCCTTGTGGCTCAGCTCACTACCACGTCTGCAGAGACGTTTCCGTTTGACCCAAGAGCGCAGATGAGAAAGGGGAGCGCAGGGCACGGTGGGGAACAAACAGGAGGGGAAGGAGAGCAGGTTTGGGACGGGCGGGCGGACGCGGGTGGTCTCTGCTCCAGTTTCTACCCTGTGTCCTTGGTGCTTTCAACAGGCAGATCTTCTTCCTTTGCCTTACGGTGTGTTTGGCTTGAGCCAGCCTACAGAACTGCTGTCCCCTCGTGTGGGACAGCCCTGAGCACAGCCATGGTGGTGGAGGAGGCTCGTTCTTTCTCCACTTACAAATCTGTGAAAGGGAGCTTTATTCGGAACGTGAGAGTTCAGGTTGGACGAGAAATCAAATTAGTGCCAGCAAATTTAACAACCGTGATGTATTTGGGAGTCCCCTTTTCAAAGGGTGCTTCGTAGCACCTTTTTATGTAGCACCTCTTTCATTGCCTGAGATGGGTGGAAGTGACAGAAGTTCTCCTTTCAAGAAACTTCCACTTATTTTTCATTGCCTGAGATGGGTGGAAGTGACAGAAGTTCTCCTTTCAAGAAACTTCCACTTATTTTGGGGTGTGATGGTGTTTTTCTAGGAGACTGCTGCCGATTCTAACCTATCACTTCACCGACTAGTGTCAGAGGTGTGGGAAGGTGCAGTTACACTGCTATTAAAGCTAAAGCCAATTGAAATATTGGGCGAAAACACTGCAAAGTTTCTCTTACGGTTCTTCTGTGTTTGCTTTTCATCAAAATGTGGACAGAAGTGTTGAAATGTGGGTCTTTTGTGTTGAGGAGAGAGCTGCCCGGGGGCCTGCTCGCTGCGCTGCCCTCCGTTGTTGAGCTGGCCGCTGGGTTTCACTCCTGCACGAGCAGCTCAGGGTGTTTTCTCTTGAAACTTTCTGTTAAAAGCTCTCAACTCGTGTTCACTCCTGGCCTCAAACCAGGCTCTGCTATTTTCTCTGGCTTAGACGCAGCAATGAGACTTTTAACGTGGGAATTAGTGTGATTGATTTAACCTAAGCACAAGTGCGGGTTTTTTTCTCCGTCTTGGCTTATACAGCCTGCTGCCTCACTCTGGAGCCTTGTTCACTGGGTGTATATATATATATATATATATAAAGCACTAATAAAAGTGTCTAAAAATAGCCCTGGGGAAAGATGTTTAAAATTGTGTAACCAACTGCGAGCGTTAGTTCTGTGTGGCTCGAGAGAACTGCTGAGGAGGCTTCGGCAGCTGCTGGTGCTTCAGGTTTCTGTAGAGCTGTTTTCAGAGAGAACCTGGGTGTTTTCTGTAAGGGTGAGGTGATGGCGCGTCTTGTTCAGAGCGGAGAGGGTCCTGGCTCACAAAGGAGGTCGGATTTTCTGGGGAAGGATGCTTTTGGGGANGCATCCGGTGCGCCACAAATATCTTTTCTTTTGGGGGAGGAAAGCTCTTTGGTGCTTGAGAGGAGAATGAAACGCCGTTCCTTAGGGGTGCTGCAAAGTTTGAGTTTCAGACAGCTTGCAAGAGTCTCTTGGAAGTGCCCTGGGTTGGGTGTTTGCAGTTCCAACAGCACTTCTTGCTCGCAGCGGATTTTCTCGTGCTCTCCACTACACAACCCCTCTATGTTGAAGGAAAACTCGGAATGAGAGTCAAGACTCCACTGAGATCAGCTGGCTGTAGGGTCACCCTTTTCTGCTGGCAGACAGACACGTTCTGAGTGATTTCTTCTTCCAAATTTTCAAATATTTTGCCTCAGAATTGCTGTTGAGAGTCAGGATTCTGGCTCAGCACAGTGTGATCCTCAAGTTGCTGGAGAGAGGGTGGCACTGCCGCTTCAGAGATGGCTTCTCCGAGCACCGGGGTCCTGGCCAGCAGCGGAAGGAGTGGGTAGCGCGGCCACGACTCAAGAGGAAAAACCGCTGGGTCTGTGCCGGGAGCTCTGAGGGGGACGGGACAGGCAGGGAGGAAGGAGGGACTGGAGGAGGAAGCAGATGGGAGAAGATGGTGGGTGGACAGGTTGTGGGGGGGCAGCGCAGGTGCTGTGCAGCCGCTCGCCTGTCATGTACTCAGTGTTGTACGCCTGTACCCGTTCTTCTTCGACGCCGTGTGGACAGGTCTGGCCTGTGTAGCATGGGCCATTTTCATGCACAGACTTTCTGCTGCCAGAGTTAGGCTCCAGGATTGCAGGAGACTTCTGGACATACAGCGACAACACAGAGCCAGGGAGACAGCGGGGCTAATGCGGCAGCCTGAACTCTCTGGGCGTCCAGTGCCTGATTTCTGATCCTTCTGTGAAGATTTAGAGGCTGTTCCCACCCCTTCTGCAAGAAAGCCTCTTGCGTGCAGCTCAGCCATGTGGCAGAACGTGGAGGGTAGATCTGAGAGCCTTGCTCTGCAGGGCTCCCTCCGCCGCAGCGTGTGTCAGACAGAGCTGGTTCCCTGTTGCTGCCCAGGCTCTCCAGCTTCTCCTGCAGGAAAGTTCTCCTGCAGCTTTTCCTGCAGGAAAGCGCGTGCTAGCTGTGGCTGAACGTGGACCCATGGGAGAGCTCAAGATGTATCCCAAGGCCTGCAGAAGATGCAGCGTCTCTTGACTGCTGTCCCAGCTTCATGCCTGTGGTTTTGGCTATGTGCAAAGCTTGCTTCCTGGAAGTGGATAGAGGAACGATAGCAGCCCGGCATTTCATCTTCCGAGACGATGAGTGAAGTGTGAGAATGCTGGGCTACGGGTTTAGAGTTGAGCGTCGCAGGATTTTAATGGCTTACTTGTTACTGCGGAGTTTTTGTAGGATGCGCTCGCGGCAGTCACTGGTAGAGAGGCCACAGTCTGCTCCAGGCAAACTGCAGGACCTCGTCCCTCGGTCACAGCCCGGCCACCGGCCACCGACGCAAGAGCAACCGGAGCTTGGGATTTCAGCCTCTAAAGGGGGAGTACTCTGAGGGCAGCCTAGGTGAGCTCTCAGCCTGTCTCCTTCCACCTTTAGTGGCTGCGTAAGGTGAGCTTTGGTTTTCACACACCCCATCCCATCACCAGCTGCTTTAGGGAGAGCCGTGGTTACTAGGAGTGAGTTGTGGAAATCGGGAAAGGAAGGGAAAGCTGCTCCTGCAGCATGGTGAATTTATCTCCCGTTCCCTTGAGACACAAGTGTGGAGGAAGGTTGTGTGAATACTGCAGCCGTGAGTGCCCTCTGGGAATCGGTGGTATCTTGGGATGATGTAGCCCACATCTTGCACCAGCCCGGGAGGGCTCAGGGCTCTGGGAGCTGTGGTTACAGGCGTGAACTGGAGTCCCAGCCTACAGCCTGAGCGAGCCAAGTGTGCGGCAGGAGACCAGGGTGCACTAGCGTGTGTTTAGCATCTGCCATGGGGAGTGCAAACAGAGGGAGAGGGGAGAAAGCAGAGCCCGTGCCAAGGGAACCAAGCTGGAAAGTTCGCAGCACCTGGCATTGCTAAGAATCCCATGGGGTCAAGTGAAAGCCAGGAGCCTGTGGGGTAAATGGCTGCTTTTTTCTCAGCGAAAGGGGGTACTGTTGCTCCTGCCACAACTCCCGCCCCCTCAGATGTGGAGCAGCAAGAGGAATTGGTTCCTGAGAAGCAATGAAGGGCTTGAGGAGGTGAGGGAGAAGGTTTCCAGCAGGGTGAGACAGGCTGGCTGGGGAGTCCTGCTGCGGGTTGGAAGTCTCTGAGCCATTTCTGAGCTGACTGCACAGCTGCTCTTCCTGCCTTGCCCGTACGTCTAAGGCCTGTCTTGGCCACCCAGAACAACTGGGGCTGTTGGGGAGCACGGGTGTTCTCAGGGAGGTGGAGTGGGCGGCACAAATGGGTCCCAGCTTTCCTTGGAGCACCACCGGCAAAGCCGAGAGGGAAAGGAGAGGTTTGTTGATTGAAGCAGAGAAGTTTTGACGACTCTTGCAGTTAACTTATACCTTTAAGTTGCAAGGAGAAATCAAAGGGGGGCGGGAGGGACTTACTCACTGTGTGTACCAGCCCAGATGAGCAGTTCTTTTCCAGCAGTGGCTTTTGCCTGGCTTCAGGTACAGGTTGCCTCTTCTTCTCTCCGCTTTCCAGGTCCGTCTCCCTCTTTGAGCACTGACACATCCCACCCTCCTTCCAGCCAGCCTCACTGTTCCCAGCTCTCTGCACTGTGGAGCATACGGAGCTTAGAAGCTGAAATCTGAGAAGTATCAGGGTTGAGAAAGCCCTGGGAAATAAAGAGAGTTCTTTCATTCCCACTGGAATTCTGCACGTCTTCCCAAGCATCCCTTCCCTCCTCCCTGGGAAGGGCTTTTGAATTTAAATTTTAGCCCTAGTTTTAACTTGAGTCATTTTCATTTGTGGCAAACTGTAGACGTCTATGACTCTTGGTCTCAAAAGTATTTAGAAAATTTTGGCATTTTTAGAATGTGAAAGTAGCTTTTTTAAGTAGACAGTGGTTTTGTTTCCAGAGGTGGACGTTTCTGTAGTAGACCAGAAGGCGAGGCTTTTGGAAATGGGATGAAAACAAACAGGATATTTTCAGAGAAGAATCACAAATGCGAGCCCTTTCAGAGTCACTGAGTACACAGTAGTTTGCAGCGGCAGAGGGAGGAGCTTGAGATGAAGAACTGGGGAGAGCTTGATGGTCACTGCGTGATGGATGGAGATGGGAAGAACCCAGAAAAGACTGGTCAGCAGTGAAGGGGAGTCAGGCAAGGGGAGAGCTAGAAGAAAGACAACCCAGCTTTATGGTGATAAAATAGCTGAGAATAAAAGAGGAGGAAGGTAAAGCAGCTCAGTGGTACAAAAGAAGGTGAGAAGAAAATAAGAGGGTGTAGTGAAACGAGAGAAAAAGGAATGTGAGAAACGTGCTGCTTGGAGAGTGCTGGATGTCTGTGAGCTGTTGTTTCCCAGTGTGGCACCCTATAACAGCTTAGGCAAGAGTTCTTCTGGTGGCTACTTGGAAACCTGCTTCTAGGGGAGCTGTGGAGTTTGTGTGCTTGTCCAGGAGCAGAGAAGAGTCCTTGGACTGCAGCAGTGAAGGATGGGTTGCTCCACCGCTGCTTTCTCTGGCCAAGGTTACTACAGACAGAGATGGCAGAAGGCAATGCGTGTGTGTGCGTATGTTCAAATGGCACACAGGGGCCTGAAAGCGTCCCAGGGAACTGCGGTGTGACATATCTAAATTCCAGAGTTTGTGAAGCACAGATGTACGGCGCGTCCTGTTCTCCCAGCTCTGCTGTCGGGGAAGGGGCTGCGGCAAAGCAATGGGGCAGCGAACAGGGGCAGCAGCTCTGCAGGCTGCCCTGCCCGCAGCACCGCAGCTCTTCTGACCCTGCCAGCAACCTGTCGGCAGCGCTCAGCGGGCTCTTTAAAGTGTGGGTTCTTTCATTAGATGAATCACGTGTTATTTTTGACGCTTGACGTGGGAGTCAACCCACCTAGTTTGAGACGTTTCCATCTGAACGGTCTAAGCTCCGTAAGCAGCAGATGCGTCTGTAACACGAGTCATCGGACATTGAAATGTGTTTCTAAGAGGGATGGTTTGCACCCATTTGGGGTCTTCTCCTCTCTGATAATTACAAAAGACCTCTAAACAGTTAGATTACGTTGTACCTCTTGTGCCACTTTCCCACAAGTGACTATTTAATGACTGGTGATTTCAGCAGAAATGGTCCATGTTAATTTCCCTGGTCCTGAAATTCCTAGGGGTGCCCTGCCAAGGTGTTCCCTTTTTTTCACCAGCATGGTTACTTACGTACAGTATTTCCAAACTTCCTTACTACAGCAGGACACAGGAGTAGCATCACAGGGAAATACAGTACATTAAATAAAGCCTTGAATGCAGCTCCTGCAGCTGGAGCTGGCACCGTCATTTGAGGGCTGGAGGTTCTGTGGGAAAGGCACAGCAGGGTGTTCAACCTCCATCATCTAAGTGTAGCTTCTGCGAAATGTTCATGGCCTCTTTTATGTTCTTCTTTGCAGCTTCCTGTAGCTGTCTGATGAATTCTGGGGTTTGCTATCTGAGAGAGACTTTTTACGGATTAGAGCCAAGTCAGGCTTGTGCTTTCCTGTGTTTTGGTTCTTCCATCCTGGATGCTCCTGCTTTTGCTTATTCATTGATACAGAATATGTTTTTCCCTTTGAACGTAGATACAGATTTCTGGTATATTGTAGCAATAGACCTTGCTCTCTGTGCGTGTGTGTCAGGCATTTATATGCAAAATAGTTTTATATGCCAAATGCTTGCATTTGTCCATTCTGCTGTTACGAAATAAAATGCCACAGCATTTTGGTGGCAGTGTGCGGGTGTATCTGGAGGTACGGAAGCAAACTGCAATGTTAACACATTTCAGCCACTGTCGTTTGGTATTACATTTGTCAACTAATGCGCTCAACTAATACTGTTTAAACGAGCAACTGCAAACGTGCTATTAGGTTAATTCAGTGGAAAAAATGCACTTTCAACATCCTTGTTAGAACAGAACTAAACATATCTTGCGGCTCATGGGGGAGCTCTGCACGCAGCTCTTTCCTGACTCCAGCTCATCCATATTGCTCTGGCAACACGGCTCTCCTGCTCTGCTCTCGGCCTTCTGGCACAGCCCTGATTTCTGTGCTTCCCCCTCCGCCTCTGCTTCCCCCGGCGACTTGCTGCCGCTGAGCCCAGTGGCTCTCACCATTCCCCAGTCTTCCTGCCACAAAAACCCCCACAAGCTGCGTTCCTCCATGGCACTTCTCCATGCCCCAACTTCTCAGCAACGGGATTTTTTTCACAACCCGGTGCTCCTTGTCTTACTCGGGAAAGGCAGCAGAGTCTGGAGTTTGACAGAACCGGAGATAAAACGAATTCACCGTTTTTGCTTTGCTTTCAGGCTTAAAACCAACAAAGATATGCTTAAAACAGCCTGCAGGAGGCATGAGCTGGTAACCCACCGGCAGCGTGTAGCCTCTCAGATCTCTGTGCAGATTCACCGAGATCCCCCTCCATGAACGCTGGCAGGTGCTTCGCTTTAGTGCACGAGCTGCCCCTCTGCCATCCGGGGGCTTCTCGTGGCAGTAAAGTGAAGCACGTGGCAAAACGCCCGGCCCCAGCCCAGGAAGCAGTGACGTGCCCTAGCGCTTTCCCGAATCCCAGCCCGAGCCCTGCAGGTTGGCTCCTCAGGAGCTGCTGGGACGTGCGCAGGTGGGCTGAGGTGACAAGGACCGGGCCCTATGGCGCTGCCCGGCTACGGTACAAACTGAAGTATGCACGTGTGCTGCTTCCCTGCATACTCTGTATAATTCTTCTGAACTGATTTCTCCCAAACAGAGCCTTACACCTGTGGAGCTTGTGGAATCCAGTTCCAGTTTTATAACAATCTCCTGGAGCACATGCAGTCCCATGCAGGTAAGCTGGGCACTTCGAATCGCTTAAAGCGGAGAATTAAATTCTGCGCTGATGCCTGATGTTGACCCCCTTGTGTGTCAATAGAGCTTTCTGGTTTCCAAAGCCCCAGTAATTTCACCTGCAGCAAAACAGATACTCAAAGGCTGGAGCACATAGTGGCTGCTACAACGCAAGGCTCAGGGTGTATCAGGAATATTTCCTAGCAAGACAGGAAACGTGCCGTGCTAGCACAGGGCACGTCAGACTACTCGTTCCCTTTATCCAAAAGTATCTAGGGAATGTTCGCTGCGTAAGCGTTAATGGGTCACTCCTGCAGCAGATGAAATCCCTCCTGCCAAAAGGATAGTTCACACTGAAGCAAACAAAGCAAAAACGCTCACGGGGCAGCAGAGCCTTCGCCCACACAAGTCTTTTTCTGTGCTTGTGTCTCCTGGAGTTCTGCGGAGGACTGAAATGTGTTCTCAGAAGAAGAATTTGCTATTTCAGCAGTTGTGTTCGTTTCCTTCTCAGCTCTCTTCAAAAGAAAATTCTGAGGAGTAGCTCTGCTGCTTTGTTTCTGAGCCACCTTTTTTGTTTCCTATCTCAATACATAAAGAGACGATTTTAAAATTTCAAAGCTGAAGCTGTTTCAAAGACAGCATTCGGAATATTCAAAAACGTAGAAACAGCACTTTGATATTGGCAGAGTTTTTTCTTTTTTTCCTCTTGAATGAAAATTCCAGTGAATTAATACAGGTTTACAGATTAATTCCATTTTGACAGCCCTGTGTTCTCCAACAGACAGCTCCTCTGTTGAGATACATATTCAGTGCTGGCATTTGCCCTCACTTTGCAGGTAAGCCCTCAGTAGAGTGGCACGGAAGAACAAGTGGCTTGAGAAAAAGCATATTTCCCATTCTGTAACAGTAGTTCTGATCAAAGTTCTTATCTTGGTCTGTGTTTTACTTTTAGTCTTAATTTTAATGAGCGTCCCTTGAGTTCTCCGCGATTCCTTGGTTCCAGTTCAGTTCTCCTTGGCGAATCTTAGTGCAGGCTTTGTGTGTTGTTTAGCAGCTACTTTCCCATCTTTGTGATGTTACGAAGAGGCATTTAGGGTGATTTCTTATGAGATGGTACGAGTATTGTGGACATTATTTTCTGTTAGAGCATAACCTGGTTAATGTGGAGGGATTGGACTTCACGTTACACCGGGACGGGGTGAAGCTCTGCTCAGGGCCGTGGCTGCCGGCGCTCCGTGGTGTTGGGGTCTGTTCTTGCTGTTTGTTGTGGTGGTTTCCACTTGCCTCCAAGCTGCGTCCTCACCATCCTGTTCCTTGTTCTGGTCTCTGGGACTGAAGTTCAGCGTTTTGAGTTAACAGCTCTTGGTGACACTGAGTAGAGGAGCTGCAATGGAGGGACCAAGCCTAAGGTGTCAAAGGGGAGAAGGGCAATTCGCTGGCAAGGTGGGAGCTGCTGAAAATTTTAAGCTAGTCCTGTCTACAGCTTCTTCATTCTCTCTTCTTTACGTGGCCTCTTGGCTTGTTCACCTGCGTTACTTTGGACACAGAACAGGGCTGGAGGGAGAAGGTGTCCGTGATCCCACTCATCTAATGTCAGCAGAGATATATTAATGCGTAAACCCCCTCTCCCCAATTCAGGATTACTCCTGAGAAACTCTGTATTTTCTCATCTCTCCCTGCTCTGTAAGTCACTGTCTTCTGCTTGGCTGCTTCCTCCCGAATGTCTCACTGCAACAGCGACAACAAGCTTGTCCGTGTCTTCATTAAGTGCTTTCTCCAGGCATCACCGAGGCTGCCCCCTGTGAAAGCAGCCGTCCCCTGCTGTGACATCTCTGTGCGCGGTGCCTGCCGGTCCCGTGCTCCTGCCTCTTCCTCTGGAGGGGACCACAGCCTTTTCCTCCAGATCTCTGCAGCGGGGGGCGAGCGCTGCGGCATTTGCTACCGTGGGATGAGGGCAGAGCAAAACGGGGGGAAAGCTACAGCCAGCTGCGGTGGGGGTCCGGTTCTGGATACTGTGCTTAAGCAGAGCGACAGCGGAGATTACACAGGGCTTGTGGTTACTCTGGTCACAGTTTGTTGCCTTTTAGCCTGTCGGAGCTTGGGGATTTCCTTATCCAAGCAACGGCATCGGCACAACATCCATCTCTGAAGTCTGGGAGTGCAGAGACCTTGCAGTAGTCAGCAGAACCGGTGGCGCAGGATCCACATACTGGGGACACTGACATAGTAGCAGTTTATACCGGTCCATATGCCTGGCTCAAGGAACATTTCATTATGGAGATGCCGAGATACAAGAAGCCCATATGGGTTAAATACTCCCTCAGTTAACATGTTGAGGGGTCAAGTTTGGCTTATCGTGCCTGATGCAAAGGGCTCATTTCTTCCAACTACATGTGATGCATCCACGGAGCCCCTCTCAAAAGTGACTGAAGACAGGGAACGTGCTGCTGGCCTTGAGCAAGAGCAGGGACCTACTTGCACTTGAGTCATTCAGGGGGCTGAGCCTGGAGGCTAGAAGGTAGTAAGGAGAGATTATAGCTCCATAAAGCAGCTACACAATGAGAAGAAGCAATTAGCATGTAAATTGGATGCTGAAAGGCTGAAATAGAACAGCAGAACACCAGGCAAAGGAATTGGTTCTGTAATTACACTGTACAATATACAGCTTTGACTCCCTTTAGAGTACTTTGTTCAGGTCGAGTGCTGCTATATAATGCCTTTCCTACAATCTAGAGCTAAAAAAAATAGAAGGACGACTAGGCTGAACCTGAATTAAAGGATTGGAAGCATGAAGAGAAATTAAAGAACCATGATCTGTGTAGTTCACATACTGCCCGATAAGGAAGGTGAAGCTGAAATGCACAGATCTCATTAATGCCATATTGAATGTCAGGAGATATTTGTAAATAAATCCCCTCTTATGAAACAGATAAAAGAGTTGGGGGGAGGAAATATAGAGGGTTTCTCCCCCCAGCACCCCACACAAAGGAGGGCCTGAACCATGAACAAAGTTGTAGGCAGCATCCAGCATTTTCCTGTGCCTGCTGACAGCTGTTTGGAGTTGAGGACACTGGTGGCGTTAGTTCAAGAGCAGTTAGTCAAGGCAAATGCTGGGGGAAAAGTGATGTGTCCTCTTGGATCATGTCTCTTCCACACCTGCAAAGCCTGACCTCTGGCTGCAGCGCCGAGCACGGCAGCGCTCCCCAGGTACCAGCCACCACCAGTGAATTCCCTGGGCACATATAGCCCTCCAGGGAGTCCCAGATTCTGTCATATCCTGGATTGCTCTTAGGTGTTGATCCAGCCTGCGGCCAGTGCAGCGCCAAGACTTAATAATGCAGCCTGTGGCTGTTCATCAGCAAGGTGTGTGCGTGCCGCAGCAGTTAACAAGCAGAGCTGCTCAAATTTGAGAGGACTTGCTCGTGAGGAAAAGAACACCGGAGTTTCATCACATTGTTGCCTGTCCCTAGATCCTTGCTGGTCTCCCTTCTCTGCTGGGTCGTTGCCCTGCATGAAGGAGAGCAGTTTTGCCCCCTCCTGTTTGTTCTCACGTGCAGCCCACTGCTCTGCTCCACACCGGGTCAACCTGGGCTGCAGAGCCAAGCGTCTGTGTCTGCCTTCATAAGGCATTCCCCTAATTTGTGCTCTGCTGTCTGGAGCGCTGGGGCAGGATTCATTTCACTGCATGCCGGTGTGCCTAGGCTATAGATCCTGCCACCTGCACTGGCCAACTTGGACTCCCTTTATAATCAGTGGAGAAGTTGTCATTGACTCCAGGTGAGTTCAGAGCGTGATAGATTTTACCCTATAAGAAGCATGTAATTCTCCTTGGGTGAATGAATCGCACTCTTCAACCTGTTTTGCACCACTGAGTGTAAAAGGAGCCTCAAGGGGCGACTTTGAAGAGAGGTGTGTCTAATAGAGGTGTCCAAAATGAGGGGAAATAAGTCTTGCTGTGATGGGTAAAGGACCTGCTTTGTCTTCTTTGTTTTTAATTCCATCCTTCTGTTCAGCTTGGTCATCGGTCTCTCTCCTTCTCCATCTTTCTCCTTCCTCTTCCACCTCTTTTCATTGTGCACTTTATTGTTGCTTTACAGCCTGTTTCAGAGCACAGTTTCATACTGCAGCATACAAAGACCTAGAAAATTTCCTCAAGGGGGTGGGGAGGAGTTCTTGGGGCGCAGGAGAGGAAAGAACACGGATACAATACAGAATTTACTCATCTTGACTGTATTTCCTTGAAAGACGCCATCAGATTGTCAGCCAAAATACTTAGCCCAGTTACAGACACAGAAATGGGAGCATGAACACAAAGATCCCTAGGGCAGTCGATGTCTGCAGCGATAGGGAGGAGAGATCTTTGGTCACACACCAGAAATACAGGGTTTTTTCCTTTTTGCTTTCAGTCCGAGGCAGCAGTGAGCAGCCCAAGAGGAGATTGGCCCTGTCTCTACAGTGAGAGGAAGCCATGTATGAAGATTGTAATAAGATCCTTAGATACAGAGGACTTGAGCATAGCTTGAAAAACAAGTACTTAACAGTAAAGAAAAGGGAAGCTACCTGCAGTGCAGGAAGAGGCAGTAAGGCAAAAGAAGGATAAACATTTGTTACGCCTCCTTTCATTTCAAAAGCAAGCAAATTCCACAAGTCAGGCTGCACGAGGAACATCTCTTCCTCCTGGTGTGCAGCTTCAGTTGATTGGGAGACATTTCTCAAGGTGTGCTGATGGCATCAGTGTCACTGATGCACCGAAAAAGCCACTCTCGTTTCAGCCACATTTTGGGAGCTGATAGGTGGCAAGTCCAAAGACGGTTTTCAAGGTTTCTGAACCTTGTGCCATCTCACTGAAAACTGCTTAAAAGCCTCAGAGAATGTAGTAGATCGGTGTCGCCTTAAGGGCACCATAAGTAAATGCTAAGCGGATGGGTACTGCTTCCCCTTCTTTGTGCGTTAAGCATTATTATCTTGTGATTCTAACACCTCCTTGTCTCTTGCCCCACAGCTGACAACGAGAACAATATTGCCTCTAGCCAGCCCAGATCACCTCTAGCTGTTGTTGAAGAAAAGTGGAAACCACAGCTCCAAAGAAATAACGCCAACAACAGTACGTAGCAGTGTTTGCACTTCTGTCCCGGGCTCACCTGTCTGCTTAGAACAAGCGACTGGCAGAGGGGGTGCGGCAGTGATGGGCACTGCACAAAGCCCTTGTCCCCACCTGCCTGCTCTTGATTTCATCCGTAATCCATGTACTACCCTGCAGAGCAGAGCACCCATTCCCAGGAACACTTATATGCGAGAAGTACTGGGAACCCTGGGGAAGCGGTAGGAAAGGTTTGAGAGGAAGATGCATTTGGGAACTCCTGGAAAAAGATAACTTGTGATCCAACATCAGACTTCCCAGCCTGGGGTTAAAAAATTAATCCAGTCCTCGTGGTGTGACATAGGAATAACCTGTCACTCCCTGTGCTGGCAGGCAGCCAGCATCTGCCTTATCCCTAGCTCATCCTGGGAGCTTGTACTTCACCACGGGAAGAGGTAAAACAGCCCTGTGGGAAAGCAGTTCTGAAGCACTGGAGCTGAGTGGTCTGGGGGAAGGGTGATACGAAAACATGGTGCTTTTGTGTTCTGGTATGGCCAAAAAAGACATACATGTTGCCCAAAATCAGCCACAAAAAGTGGGGTTGCTGGAGTCCAGAGGGAGAAATGGAAGCGTGGGCTTCGGCGCTCTTTGAGATGGTGGAGGAAGTCGGATGCTTCACTGAAGCGACTTCTCTGAAAATAACTGTCTCAAAGAAAAGGCTCAAATCACAAAAATGGGAAGATGTCCAGCTTTCCAGCTGGGCTAAGCCTGTGAGCACCAGCCCGTAGACATGGATAGCAAACGTGATTCTAACTTAGCCAGGCAGTTCCTCAGTGAACACCACAGAGATGGCATCGGTTAAGGGACTGGATTGTGAGTAGATAGTGTGTGCTCTGCCTCCCTCCCCACACAGATAAGCTCCTTGCTGCTGTAAGCCTGTCCCTGGTGGTTCCTTTCTCCAGAAACCTTTGGGGGAAGAAGTCCAGGGTTGGAGATGTCTCTGCCGTCATCTGGGCATGTTCCACTTCTTTGGGTCTCTCTCAGGATTGTTTGTGACTTCCTCCTCTCTCCTGTTGCAGAGGAGCGATTCTCATCGCTGCTTTCTCTCCCTCCTTGTATTTCACTGCAGCGTCTGCGAGCGGTTCAGTAGGGAACAGCGCGATCCCAGAGAAGGAGCGGCAGAACATTGCCGAGAGGCTCCTGAGGGTGATGTGCACTGACCTTGGGGCTCTGAGCGTGGTGAGTGGGAAGGAATTCATCAAGCTAGCACAGACCCTGGTGGATAGTGGAGCTCGCTATGGTGCCTTCTCCGTCACCGAAATCCTTGGCAATTTCAACACACTGGCTCTGAAGCATTTGCCTCGGATGTACAACCAAGTGAAGGTGAAAGTCACCTGCGCCCTGGGCAGCAACGCATGCCTTGGCATCGGTGTCACTTGCCACTCGCAGAGCATCGGCCCCGATTCATGCTACATCCTGACGGCTTATCAGGTGGAAGGCAACCACATCAAGAGCTACGTCCTGGGAATTAAGGGTGTAGACATTCGAGATAATGGTGATTTTATTCACCACTGGGTACAGAACGTGCTCTCGGAGTTTGTGATGTCAGAGATCAGGACGGTGTACGTCACAGACTGCAAAGTCAATTCCTCTGCGTTCTCCAAGGCAGGCATGTGCTTGCGTTGTTCAGCCTGTGCCTTGAACTCGGTAGTGCAGAGTGTGCTGAATAAGCGAACACTACAGGCTCGCAATATGCACGAAGTGATCGAGCTCCTGAATGTCTGTGAAGATCTGGCGGGATCCACGGGCCTCTCGAAGGAGACTTTTGGCTCCCTGGAAGAGACCTCCCCCCCACCCTGCTGGAACTCGGTCACCGACTCCCTCCTGCTCGTCCACGAGCGCTACGAGCAGATCTGCGAGTTCTACAGCAGGGCCAAGAAGATGAACCTCATCCAAAACCTGAACAAACACCTGCTCAGCAACCTGGCGGCCATTTTGGCTCCGGTGAAACAGGCAGTGATCGAGTTGAGCAACGAGAGCCGGCCCACCTTGCAGCTGGTACTGCCCACCTATGTCAAACTGGAGAAACTGTTCACTTCCAAAGCTAACGATGCTGGCGTAGTCAGCAAACTCTGCCACCTCTTCTTGGAGGCGCTGAAGGAGAACTTCAAAGTTCATTCGGCACACAAGGTAGCCATGATCTTAGACCCTCAGCAGAAGCTGCGGCCCGTCCCACCATACCAGCACGAAGAGATCATTGGCAAGGTCTGTGAGTTGATCAATGAGGTGAAAGAGTCCTGGGCAGAAGAAACAGAATTCGAACCTTCAACCAAGAAGCCTCGGGCAGCAGGGGAAGCCACAGCAGCTCAGGAAGAAGATTGGTTCGGGAAAAATGAAGTCTATGATTATTTGCAAGAACCTCTCTTCCAGGCCACCCCTGACCTGTTTCAGTACTGGTCATGTGTTACCCAAAAGCATACAAAACTAGCCAAGCTAGCCTTTTGGCTCTTAGCAGTGCCTGCTGTTGGTGCCAGAAGCGAATGTGTAAATATGTGTGAGCAGGCTCTCTTAATCAAAAGGAGACGGCTACTCAGTCCAGAAGACATGAACAAACTCATGTTTTTGAAGTCCAACATGCTTTAAGACTGTCTTTTAATTAAAAACAAAACTTTAAAACACTGTTCCAAACAAAGAAAAAGAATTTTAAGTTCTAAACACTGTGGACCTCATTATGAATGCCCCTGGAAACCAAGTGCTTTTTTATATATATATAAAATTAAGTTTGAAAGGAAAGCTGAGCACGTGAGAGAGACAGCCCTCTGCCAGGAACGTGCTCCTTTCCATAGATAGTGTGTGGACTTGACAGACTTTCTAATGTTTTCAAGCGGGCAGACCAATGGGAGGCTGATGTTCTAAAGTCTTCAGGCAGCTGAGATCTAAAGTGACTTGAAGTTTCTTTTGTTTCTCCTCCACCCCACCTTTCCTCTTGTCCCCTGGGCCATCTTGCCATGGATAATCAGACTACATTGAACAGACCAGTTCTGCACTGGACTTTGCTCCTTTGAATAACTGTACACCTTGAGGGCATTTGTCTGCAGCCTTCTTGACATACAGTGCATGTGATCAGGGCAGCTGTGTTTTATGAACACCAGTATCTTTAGAAATCAGGAAGGGAGACTTTAAGGGTTTTTTTAAGTTTATTTTTAACTTTTTTCGTATACCGTTTTTGCAAAAAACGAAAGTTACTCTTCTATCTCCACTCCCAATTTTGAGTTTAACGTGTTAGCTAGTGATTATAAGCTTGATTTAAAACTAAGCGAAATGGTTCATGGGAGAAAATGTCTGTAATTGTTATGTTTCTTGGAATTTTTTTTTTTTTTTTTTTTTACAGCGTAACTTCTTTTCTGAATTCCCAGTGTTAATTAGCTTCTCCGTGAATTCTGTACGTCAGGGGTTCTCAGACTTGGTCTAGAGTAGCCCATTTGCAATTAAATAATGTCCTTATGGGAGTCCCAGCAGTTGCTTATACGCTAGAAGCTAGGAAAAGCAAGCAGGCGGTGACAGCATGGATGTCTGTGAGCCACCAGCAAGCTTGCCGGGGTCTGCCAGCTGCCGTTGAGAACCCTTGTACCTCACCTTTTTGTAAACCACCTCAGACACACGCTCAAAGTAACCTTCAAAAGGCCAAGGACAAACCAAGGTGTATGATTTTTCAGGGGAACAAAGATCATCCGTTTTGTCAAACTGGGGTTTGAAGGAAGCTTAGAGAAGTGCATGGGCTCAAAGGTCCTTCTGAATGTAAATGCTCCTGATTGAGTGCAAAGAATATCTTCCCATTTTATTTGGAATGGTTTCCTCTAGTAGCACGAATGTCTTTTTAATACCTACAGTGCATTACACTACTTGTTATGTTGCTGAATCGTTCTGGCTAGGAAGGCCATGGGCCCTTAAACGTTCACACTTACCGACTCACCCCAAATGCAACTAGAGATCATCATCGTGCAAAAACATCTCGGTCCCTCTGCTGTCCCCCAAGGCCGGTGCTCTGCTGTCTCCAGCGCCCGTAGGCACAGCTCATGGGCTGCTGGACAGGATCTCTGCAGGCTGTCAGGTTTGGTGCCTCTTGGACAATTCCCACCTTCTGGTGCCAAACTGTTAATTTTTCATCACTGGGACTTGTATCCCAGAGGCAATTTGAAGCAAATTCTTATTTTTGAATTAGTCTCTCCTGCTTAGCAGTAGCGTGCTGTGGAGCTGTGGTGGTCACAGCGGCAGCAGAGCAGCGTTGGGAGTTTCGGGAGGACGGACTCGCTCGGCTCCGAGCAGGCAGGCTGGAGGCTGAAGCCCTTCAACAGCGCAGGGTTCGTTTCTGGTTGCTGACGATGCAGTGGTGAGACTCGGGGCCCTCTTTGAAGTGCTGCTGTTGAACCAAGATCCCACCTGCCCATCTCTGCTTGTAATAGAAGTTGCAAGTCCCTGAGACATGAGAAGTGGCAAACCCAATCTCTCAGGCTTTGCGTGTAGATGCCTTGAACCTGACAGGCACCAAGCGACAGCTTCGCTGCCATGGGGCTCAGACAGGGGAGCAGTTTGCGTGGCAGAGACCTTCTCTAGGTCAGGGTCACTGAGGAGCTCTTTGCACCCTTGTCTTGCCTGAGTCTAGTGTTTGCGTTGAGCTCTCGGCACTGTTACTGGCATCAGGGCAAAACTAGTCTCCTAAATGTAAGTTTTGCGTGTGGGTGTCTTTGAAAGACACGAGTCTGCGACCCCACTGACAACTGCAGGGGAAGCGGCGCTTGAAGATGAGCTGCCAGGGCAGAGGCACCTGGAGATGTGGGTTCTCTGGCAGTGGCTTTTGCAAACGGAGGTGTTGGTGCGTAGGGCCAACTTTTCTTCTTGCCGGTTTTATTTTCTCCCGTACAAATCCTGCCTGCCCAGCCACCGCTTGGGCCCGCGGTAGCACATCTGTTTCCTCTTGCAGCGCGTGAGAAACCCGTAACAAACATCAGCTAAGTCTCAAACTACAAACACAAAACCCAAGTGAGGGCGCGTGCCCGTTTCAGGGTGTTTGTGCTGTGCTGCTGTTCCCACTGAAAAGCACAAGGTCGTCCTGCAGCATGAAAACGTGGCTGGAGGATGAATCCAAAGGCAGGATAGCTTCGGAGGCTGCAGGGTGTGTGCTGTGCGGGTCAGCTGTTGGGCAGAACTGGGGGCAGGATTTGTAGTTCTTTTTCCTCGTGGCACATTACACTTTCTGCTTGGTTCGCCTGAGACCTCGAGAGCCGCTCCCAGTCTCTTCGATGCTCAGGCGACTGCGCGAACCTCTTGCATTCCTTTGAAAAGAAAGCTCCAAACCCCAACACGCCTTTGCTAAGGGACAGGCTGATAACTTCTGGGAGACCTTGGGCTCATTGTGTTGTCTGTCTGCAAGACATGGAGGGTGGAGAAGTGGGACAAAGCGGAGTTAACACAGGTTTAAAGCCCTGGAATTGAGAATGAAGTAAACTCGCAGTCATTTGCGCAATCGTTTGATGCCAGGCTGTGCACCGCAGTGAGCCAGCCCACGGCTACGCAGCCAGGACACGCAAACAAAAAGGCCACAGCCACCCTTAACTCCCAGCCCGTCTCCCCTTCCCCTTTTTACAGTGTGGTTTTGATGTCGGATCTGGAGCTTTCTTGCTGTGACGACCAAAGAGAGGGATTAACCAGCCCTCTCCCCCGTCTGAGTGACTGTCGACTCCAAGGCAACTTTGGTTGTAGTTGCACTAGCGATGGATGTTAAGCAAACATGCAGTGTTGTCTGGTAGATGAGGTTCTCCCAAAGACTTCAAAACTGAGCTTAGTATCTGAAAAAGCAAATCAAAACCTAAAACCCTAAAAGAGCAATCTGGAAGGTCGGGGAGAAGAGGAGCTGGTTGGCTAGCACCCTTCTGCAGCGACTCGGTGGAAGAAGCCGCAGCTTTTCATGAGACTTAAATGTAGTTAAAAGGTGTTCTGCTTCTGCTCAGAGCAGCTGTTCCTGCTGTGTCTGCTCACAGGCTGACTTTTGTCTGATGTACTTACGCTTCGTTAAAAGGAGCGAAGCACATCTGGAGCACACATATTTACTCTAAATGCCAAACTTCTGCTCCTGTTTCTCCTTCCCTCTTCAAGACTTGGATTTACATTCTAGGGAGCATAGACACTTTATCAAGGTCTGAATTTTGGAAACTCTTAATTTGCCAGGTTACTCCAACTGAAACTGTGTTATGATTCTGTTCTATGATTGGCTCAGTGGTATGGAGCAGCACTTGTCCCGTAGGGAGCACTGTCCATCCCATGGTGGGAGACGGGAGAGGGTTTCTTAGTTTGGCCAGAGCTGTCATGAGGTTCTGCTCACTTTGAGCTAGGGGGAGAAGTCCTCAGAATTGGGATCATCCTCTGGTAGGTCACGTTGGGAATTTGCCTTCTGTTTGTTTGTTTCCTTTACTTGCACTTGAGAAATGTGTTGGGATGCAAAAATGGTATATGTGTCCTCCAGGCATTCATTTGTTTCTGCTGCTTACTCTGAGCCTGACCTGGCAAACTTCTCTTTCCGACTTCACAGTCCGCTGTGGGAGGGTTGTGGTCTTCAGGTGGGGAGGAAGCGCCAACGGAAGTTGGAGCGGAAAGAATAAAGGGCCCTCCAGTCCTCTCTCAAGATCCTTTTTACTAGAAAACTGAGAAAGTAGGATACGAAGGCAGAGCTTCTTGAAACAGAAGGTTGTTTCTGTGTGAGTACGGCAGCCGGGAGGGTCAGTGGAGAACAAGGAGCCCAAATTGTCCCGCTGCGTCTGTCTCTTCTCCCACGTCTCTAGCAGTAGTAGCATTTCTGGCTTGCACGATGGGCTCAGTGTCTTCTGCCTGGGTCTGTTTCAGATAGAAGCAAGCTTTTCTTTTTGTCAAAGCTCTATGTCTATTCTAAGAAAACTGATTTGGTTGAATTTGAACTAGTGCAATCTGGAAAGCTTTTCTGTGAACGCCGACTGCGGGCTCAGGTTTTGTCTAATTCAGTTGTCTGTTAAACCAGTTTAACTTTTGAGATAAATTGGTTTAAACAGCCACATGAACCACCTGCACTGGTTTAACTGCGCTTGCTGGATGTTCTTCCCTGCCGATCAGAGAATACGTCCAGAAGCGGCTCAGGGAGTCATGACCCTTACGTGAATTTTGCAAATGAAGCTGTGGCAGATAGTCTCAAAGCTCGAGAATGGCTGAAAACAGAGGGGAGACACTTCTGAAAATTGCTTGAGCTCTGCATTGTGGTATCCGAGTTAATACAGTATTCGGTGAAATGTCTCAGGTTGGTTGGTTGGTTGGTTTTTCTCACGCTGTTTGCAATAACGTGGGAGGTTTAGCATGAGAAGAAATTACCACGTCTGTTCGTACTGGTGGATGAGGCCGCTCAAGCCTGGCCCAGTCTGAGGGACCATTTCCACCCGCTGGATCCCACAGGAGGCAAGCCAGGACGTGGTGTCGCACGGGAGCCGGGTGCCAGGCATTGTGCCGCTCGGAGAACGTGCTGCGTGTTTCTAGGCAGCACCAGGTTACTGATGAATCGAAAGACGGTTAAAAGAGCAGCCCAAAAGTTGTTCAAAGGCTGGGAATGCTGCTTTGTACCGAGGAAAGGCTCAGATCTCTAATTGCATCTCTCTGGCTAAAGGAGGGGGAGAGGAGCTCCTGTGAGCATCCAGAGGGAGCAGACGTGGGAGGAGACAAGTTGTTCCCTGTGGAATAATTAGGAGTAATGGAATGAAAATTAACAAAAAGACACTAAAGGCAGATTGGAGGAGACCTTTTCAGGGAGGAAAAATCTGTTCATCTGGGCAGAGTGTGTTAAGGGAATGTTCTTTTGAGCCCTGTCATATAAAAGAAGGCTGTTACAGCTACCTGGAGTGCGTTCCCTAAGGCACGGAGCCACTTTGGACCTTGCTGAGAGGAAAGCGACTGGCTGTAGAGGTGGGGAATGGTTGCCGGCATAGTGAGCCCAGTCCAGTCCTGCCCCACAAGTCCAGGAGGGTTCACAGAGCATTTTTCCTCTGCATCTCCCACTCCCCACCGGCACCAAACCCTTCCCAGCACTCCCCAGTTAACCAGGTTTCCTAAAAGAGGGAGGTAGCTGACCGGCAGGAGGGGCAGAGGAGGAAACACCGGTTGAGGAGCAAATGTCTTGTCAAGCCTTACACTGCCAAGGTGAAAGGATCGGGGTGGGGGAGTGTATTAAATGTTGTGCTGCTTCTGCTGTGCGTTTTCCGTGCTACACCCTGACCTTGAATCCGTGGGATCCATTGGGAATGCCCAGAAACGTTGGCTGAGATTGAAGGTCCCGTGTGAGATACTTCTGAAGGTGTCACCCGGTAGCAATAAGAACTCCCTTTCCACAGCGCGCGGGACCTGCCCCCCTGCCGCGGGTTATCGTCTTCTTGGGGCTTCTGGAAATGTCACTCAACAAAACAAACGGTAATAAAAACGCGGGGAGGAAAACCCGAGCACAGCTCCAAGTCGAATGCCTCGTTAGTACTGTGGGATAGTTTGCTTACGCTAGGCCAGAAATGGTAAACCAATGAGAGTGTATTGCCCTGAAATTTAATTTTATGTATGGAATGTTTGAGGGATTTCTGTTGAATTTTGTTTTGTGTTTGGCTGGTTAGTTGGGTTTTTTACTACTCCTGTTTAGAGTCCTTTGTTTTATAACTTGATGGAAGAGTTCTGCTCACATTAGACAACGGTGTATCCAGTAGACCCTTTAGGGTTTAATGATCTGTAGGCAGCTGAGTTTGAATTTTTTTTTTTTTAGAATAGCTTCTGAAATGAGTCCCCAAAATGGCTCATTGGTGCACAACAGCAGCCACTGACTGAAAGGATTTTCTCCCTTCCCATCGTTCCCAGTGTCATCGGTCAGCGTGTCGTGGTACCCGGGTGAGCAGCGCAGCCTTAACGATGGGAATATCCTGTAGTGGAGTTGATGAGTACGGCCATGCCAAACCCTTGCTTTTTACAACCAAAGTTCCTTAAAAAGACACTTCCAGCCTCATGGGCCTTGAATGCTTGTTTTCAGTCTTCGGGGGGTTCTTGCGGCGCTCTCTGCAATGTGCATGGATAGGATGGGATGTTTTTTTTCCAGTGGGCTTGGGGGTGGGAGGAGGGATTTTTGGTTTTTTTTTTTCTTGCTACCTATGGAGAAAGACCTTTCCTCTCCAGGAAGGAGGCATGTGTTCTGGACGGAACAACAGTCTGAGGAGCTGTTTGCCACGGTCCCTTTAAACTTATTGGGACTTCAATGTTTTTATTTTTTTTTAATTATTTGAAAGGAAAACTGGTAACAGATGAACTGAAACATCCGTGATAGGTGACTAGTCAAGGCTGTAAGTCTGGGAGGAACGCGCATCGTCCAGACCCTGAGGATTCGGGTCCACGCCGTAGCTAGAAAGTGTCATGCTGACAAACCAAACCATCGGGAAATCCTTGTTTGCAGCCAGTCTGAAAAGAGAAGCTGTTCCTCGTTCGTACGTTCGTTTTTTTGAAACCTCCTGTTGGGAGCTGAGTTCTTGTCGTTTCATCAAGCAAACAATTAATGTTCTTCCCCTCCTCACCCTCTCTCCCCTCAGTAACTCGTGTGCGTTTCCTTCCTTTCTGTAGATGCAGATGTTCTAGGCAATACCACAGATGCACCTGCGTGTGTCTCTACCTGCGAGTGCAAGAATCTCATGTCATCTTAAAAAATACAAAAAAATATACAAAAAATATACAAAAAAATATCTTTTTTAGGCCAGAGTTTTCTACAGGTATTAATGAATATTTTTCTTAATCCTTATAAGTTTTATGTGTTTAATATTTCTTAATACCGGTAGCATTAATTTATACTTTTGTAGCAACACAATATTTTTATAAACCGCCACCGCTGGCTTTGTCTTCATAATGAGGAAAAGTGCGGGCAGCTGGCCCCGCACTGTACCATGTACTGTATTTAAAAGGTTATCTAATGTCACACTTGCTGTGTTAATAAACAAAACAAAACCTGTTTGAAGTCTCATGTATTGTTGGTGTGGATCGAATGACTCAATAGAGAGCAATATTGCACGGGGTTGAGTTGCTGATTTTCATTGTGATATATGAACGCTTGAGGCCAACTCAAGTTCTTCTGATTTTTTTTTTCTTTTTAGGATTTTGGTTTGGTTTGGTTTTTTGGTTTTTTTCTGGGTTTTTTTTTTTTTTTTACAGCTAAATAAATTCAGTGCTGTTTGAAACTTAGACTGACGTCAAATGAAAAGGATTATTAAAGAAAAAAAAAAAATCAAGGTGTTTAAATGTTGCTGTTTTTACAAGTCTGTTGCTGTCTGAATGGAAATATTCCGCAAGAGAAGAGGAATAGTTCCACTTAGCTTCCAAACGAGCTGAGCACTCCAGGCCAGAGCTCGGTTATTTGGAGATACCTTAGAGACATGTTTCTGCAACATTCTTTTCAGAGTTGATGCCAAGGCAGAAGACAAACTGTAACTGTAAGAAAGCATCCGTTGCTTGAGGATTTTCATGTCAGTGTTGTATTTATGGTTTTACAATAAAACAACCTTTAGGAAAAAAAAAAAAAATAAAGTGTCTGGGGTTTTCTATTTTTCAAGCAGGTGGGTGGGACATCAGCGAGCGCTTGAGTGTCTTGTGAAGGGGGAAAATGTCCATTAAAGTGACCTGAACCTCGGCAGCAGTCCCGTCGGTGGGCACTACGCTCTGTAGGGGGCTTCTCCCTGCATCCCCTCGTGCACCCAAAGTTCCCTGAAGTCTTTCCCGGAGCATCTCGTGTCTCATGCTTGGCTGCCGGCGCAGTGACCCTGCTCCTCTCGCCGGTGGACGTTTACGTGTGGCAGCAGGAACGGAGGCTCCTTGGCGGGCGGGCGGTGCGGCGGGAGGCAGCGGTTGTGTTTGCGCCGGCGGGGCGGGTGCGGCTCAGCTGGCTTCTGCACGGCTCCCGTGCTGCCAGCTGGTGCCGGGCAAGGGAGCCGGCATTCCCGGTGCGGCGTTCCGGCCCAGCGTGCTGGGAGAATTCTCACTTCCACCAGCGGATCCACCTGCCAACTTGCTTTCACCCTGGGCGTTTGGGCACTGAGCAGGTTCACTGCTTTCCGCAAGACGAGGTCCGTGGCAGCTGCGTGTAACGGTGGCTGCGTCCCCACCTGCGGAACGGCCAGCGATCCCCGCTCCCCACCACATCCCTGTGACCCCGGGAGACACTTTGGTGCAGGTCAAGACCGACACAGCCTCCAAGCGAGGATTTCTGTGCCCTTTCGCATTTTACAGAACCACAGAATCACAGAATGTTCGGGGTTGGCAGGGACCTCTGGAGATCGATTAGCCAAACCCCCTGCCAGAGCAGGTCCACCTACAGCAGGTGGCACAGGATGGCGTCCAGGCGGGTTGGGAATGTCTCCAGAGTCGGAGACTCCACCACCTCTCTGGGCAGCCTCTGCCAGGGCTCTGCCACCCTCAAAGCAAAGAAGTTTCACCTCATGTTGAGATGGAACTTCTGTATTCAATTTTATACTCATTGCCCCTTTTCCTGTCACTGGGTACTACTGAAAAAAGCCTGCCAGGAGGAGGCTCAACAAATCTGGGTTGGACCAGATGATCTCCAGAGGGCCCTTCCAACCCTTAACATTCTGTGATTCTGTGGTTCTGTAAAATGCGAAAGGGCACAGAAATCCTCGCTTGGAGGCTGTGTCGGTCTTGACCTGCACCAAAGTGTCTCCCGGGGTCACAGGGATGTGGTGGGGAGCGGGGATCGCTGGCCGTTCCGCAGGTGGGGACGCAGCCTTGGTGATGCTCTCTGGAGCTCCAAGACCCACCTCCGAATGAACCAGAAACAACCAGGGAATCGTCCGTAGTGGAACAAGCACGTAGAGCAGGGCTCAGAGGAGGAGACCAGGTCTAATGCTGGAAAAGCCCAGGTACATTGTCCATCACCCTTCCCGGATCCTTTGACCTGTTTTGCTGTCCTTTGGGGTTTCCTAACCTTGCGCCCACCCCCCCCAAAAAAAGCAAGCAAGCAAAAAAAAACCCCACATTTGTTTGAAAATTGGGAAATTTGTAGTGAATTTGTTCGTTGGGAAAAACCAAAACCCGAAGACATGGAATGACAGTAGTTCTGGCAGTTGGATAAACTCACTTGGCTAGTAGTCGAGTGTGAAATAAGCCGCAGTAATAAACGCAACGATCAGAATCTACTCGTAAGAACGGGTTTAGCTTTGCGGTAGATGTGATGTAAAAGTGACTTCAGTAAATAGATTAGATGCCCTCGCATCCTAACGGGACAGGAGTTGGGATTTGTTTGAAAATCTAAAGATGTGAAGGGGATAATGTACAGCCAAAAGGCACAGAAGGCTGGAGGACAGTGCTCCTTGGCATAAGTGTCTCCCAGCACCGAGCTGGCCTTTTTGCTGGACCCATTTAAAAGGATAAATAAGATTGCAAATGGAAGCATAAGAGGCTTGAGCTAATCCTGTCTTATTTCCCGATTCTCTAATTTCTGCTTTAACAGGACACAACTACTTTAGCCTTAGCAGTAAAGCAATAAGCTCAGAATTCAGGCTCTGCTGGAGGTATCCCAGTTTCCTCTAATTTCAGAAGGACCGACGAATGTAGCGAAGCTAACACAACTTACCGTCTCTAATCTTATCTGTGACAATTCGCCTTCCTTGGAGTTTTGCTCATCCTGCGATCCTGGATGTGGGAACACAGGGAGGAGCGGGGAGCAACAGCCCAGGTGTGTTGCAAGACCTTTTGCGTGTCAGTGTCTGTGTCTGTGTGTGGTGGCCACGTGTCCCCTTGGACGTGTGGGTGAGCCATGCCATGTAATGGAACATCTCGGTCCTGGGAGTTGAAATTTCTGTCTGTTACTGCTTCTCCACCACCCGCCACCACAGGGGTGGCTGCTCCCTAAGGAAGGGGGTGCCGGGAGCCGTGGGGGGTCCCACTGCCCCCAAGCAAGATGGGCAGCTCATGGCGATGAGGCCGGTCTGAGGGCAAGCTGCGAAGTCAATTTGCAGGTTGGGGTTGGGATCTGGTGGGGGTAGCCAGGGTCCAACACAGCCCAGCAATTGCCGGGCAGGTCCGCGGTGACGGGGCAGGGTGGAGGCGAAGCTGGGAAGTCAGTCTGTGGTCAGAGTCCAGACCAGCCAGGCATGGGCATGTTTGTGGCTGAGCTGGAGACTTCCTGCAGTGTAGCTCAGAACGGGCTGAAGGTCCAGAGCTGAGCTGAAATGGGACTCCTGGGCCATGGGCAGGGAGTGGACGAACACTCCAGGTGAGGCTGGAATGGCCTTGATGGCCACTAAGACGTGTTAGTGCTCTCACGTCACTGGGAGGCTCAGGCTGTTGAGTTGGTCAACGCTGCTTGTCCAAGCTCCCGCCATCTCCTTAAGTTCCTTGCTGGTGACCCCTGTGGCTCCTGAAGCAGGACAGCACGGGCCAGCTGCAGAGTCACTTCCCCCACGCAAGGACACCCCGAGAACAGTGAAGAAGAACAAACTGTGAACACGAGATCAGTTTTCAAAAAAAATTTATTCGTGAAACACGGACAGTGCGATAGCCAGATGGGAACGGCAGAGGCGCAGCTTGCATGCAGGTATCTGGGATGCTGTCGGGGCGGGCGATGGACTCTGCGCTGGCAGGGGCTGCAATGGCATATTCCTGCTCCTGCTCTGGGTTAATAGCGAAGGAGGAGCCAGAAGCCTCAGCAAAGTGCAGAACTCACAAGGCACAGGCATGAGAACGGCAGCTACCGGCCTCCTCGGAAAGCTGGATTGGAGCGTTTGCTCTTGCTGGCTCTTGGCAGAGTAACTGCCAGAGTCCTGCTGACTGTGGAGATCACGGGTTTCTCTAGGGAATGCCGCAAGGCAGAATTTCGCCCTTTAATACAGAGCGTGTAGGCACAGAGAACAGGAGAATTCCCACCAGTTCGTGTCTGATTTGCATCCTCGTCTGCATGTGTTAGCGTCATTTCTGATCACAGTGACAGTAAGTGATACCTACAGTCTTGCTGGGAGACAAGGTATTGCTGGAATGCGGGGGCCACCAAAACAGGATCTTATCCACATCCCCAACCTACAGAGTTGTTGTCCAAGTGATTCGATCACCAAGATGATCACCAGATCATCTTCTTCCCAACTAGGTGCAATAGCTCCATAAGGAATTGACTCGTGCAAGAGCTCAGCCGGCTCCAGGAAGCCCACAGGTATGGTGAGGACATGGTGGGCAGCTAAACCCCATACTGCCCTCCCTGCTGCCCGGGAGAAGGAAGATGGTGCATGTCTGTGGGCTTTGCAGTCACACCTCTGACGCCATGCAGACGTCGGCCAAGGCTTCCCTGGAGAGCTGAAGCTTGGCCCAGCCAAGTTGGCCGTGCAGAAGCAGCAGCAGACCTGGCTGGGAAAGGACACTTCAGGCAATAAAAGGCCACATGAAAAGCTTTTTGTATAACTACTCAAAGCGATAGCAGCAGCGAGAGACAAGGGCACTTCAAGGGCAGTTCTGGCAATCTTAAATCCATGCTCAGCTCATACGTTGCAGCACAGGCACAAGAACAAGCAGGTTACACCCTTTCAGCTTTGATGCCCTGAGCGTGAAAGGTGAAAGGATTGCCAGGGCTCAGGCCGCGCTGCCTGTCCAGTGCCGGTATTCGGTATATTGGTCAGGGCTGCCCAGCGCACTGCCCACCAGCCAGAGTGGGCAGGAGCCACCAGAGAGCCTGTGGCCACCTTCTGCAGCGGGCAGCGAGGTCCTCACCAGTCCAGGCCCTCCTTCTGCACCGGGACCCTTGTGCTCTTCTCGCTGTAGAACTGGGCGTACCAGCGCCGGTGCTTCTGGATACTGGAGTCTTCTTTGACCAGCAACGGCTTGGGCAGATACTGCTTGTTATTCCAGATGGTTATATCACGCTCAAACTGGGGGGAGAAGGAAGGTCTCATTCAGGTGGGGAAGCTGAAGCAGCGGTTTTGTGTGAGCCATCTGCAAACTAGGTTTATTTTTTTTAGCGTTTCTCCCAAATGGCCGGTGTGGGGCTGCTTGTGCTCTTTGTAACTTGTAATGCTACATCTCTGCCTGCAGTTAGGAGACCTTCAGCCCATCGTAGCTCCCAAACAAGGAGCCACTTTCAGCTAAGACTGCCCCTGTCATAGGAGATACTGGAAAAGCAATGGATATTGTGTAGGTAGGAGCTGCTCCACCTGAGATTTTTGATTCGTTGGGTAGCTCCGGCCAACCAGGGCTTTATAAATTAAGCATCTGCATCTTAAACTCTGCTCAGACACGCGTGCAGGAAGATTTATTGAGTTTTCCTGCTCGTTTACATCAGCAAGATGCAAAATATTAAGCCAGCATTTATACCGTACAGGCTGGCACAGCCAAGTTTGATTTGGGGCAGCTTTTTGGCACCTGAAAATCACCTTTTGACAATTTTTACTGTAGTGCCAGTGAACCCCTCTCTGGTCAGACCAAGCAGTTTCCAAGCTTTAACCGCTGACAGAAGGGAATGACGCGAACTCTTCTGACTGCTTGGAAGGGAGTTATAGGGATGACGCAGTCGGATTTTTCCAGTAGTGCCAGCTGGTACAACAAGGAGTAACAGCTACAAATTGCAGGCTGAGAAGTTCAAAATGGACATTAAAAATAAAAACTAACAATATGGGTAGAGCAATAATGGAATGGGTCACCCAAGGAGCTGGAGAGATGGGGGTGTTCCCCAAAGGAGGAGGCCAGGCTTGACCTGGATTTGGCAATAGTCTTGCCCCAGCTGGGACACTGGAGACATCCAAAGGGACCTTTCACCACTTCCATGCATCCCTGTGGCAAGGACCTGGAAAACCTCTGTCAGGAGGCGCAAGAGTTGCCAAAGGTCATGGTAATTTAACAGCAGGAGGATTTCTTGGCACAGTTCCCACCAAAGGAGTTAGGGTGATCTTAAAGCACTAGCCTGGGATGCTGGAAACCTGGATACGGTAATTGCTTCCCTCAAAGACTTCCTGCAGCTTGGGAGAGGCTGCCTGATCCTTGTGCCCCAGTTCCCCACCTACAGGAGAGGAATAGCACCTCCCTGCCACCCTCAACAGGGTCCCTCTTTGCTAAACCTCTGGTTTAGTTCTTTGTGCTACTGAAAATGAAAGATCATTTCGAGCACCAAAGGGATTTTGCCCATGAGTGCTTTGCTCCCATGAAAATCTGAGCCCATGTGGGCAATTGCTTTTCCTTCTCACACTTCCCATCCACCTTCAGCTGCTCTTCATCAGAGGCCTTACCTGTATGCACTCTGCCCTCAGGATGAACTTGGGGATTATGGCCGGCACGTTCTTCTGGTAGTAGATTTTGTGGACAACATTCTGCAGGAGAGGCTCCAGGGGAGTCACCGTCTGCAGGATGATGCCACGGCCCAGGAAAGCATGTTCAAAGAGCAGGAAAACTAGCCCTGGTCCCACCTGCAGAGCAACAGAGCACCCTCAGGGAACAGCCCCGGACCATCCAGCCCTCTGGTGCAGCAACTCCCCCAGCTTGAGACCTGCTCGAAATGTCTCCTGGACTGTGCTCAAGTCCCCCTTCACTCATCTTTTCATCAGGTAACGGGCACAAATTCAAGCTGTGCCGCAGGGCTGTGAGTCACAGACTGCTCCCCGCTGTCAGTGCCACCCCCCGGCCAGGGGACAGCCAGCAGAGCTCTGCAGCCCATGGTCACCTGGGACGTTTGCTGATGGATGGCTTTGTTGTGGGCCCACAGCAGTTCCTGAGGGTCCCAAAATGTTGAAAATCATTCTACGAATGATGAAGCTGAAAAGCTTCTAGGAAATGCTTCCAGATTTTCGCTTGGCCTTGTTGTCCATCAGTGAATCACCTTCAGGTCATCAACAGCCTTATTGGATTGTTGACGCCAGTCTTGAGCTCCGACCTCAGCAGCAGCCATGGCAATAGAATACTGAGCTCCTGCGACATCCCTGCTCCTGCTCCGGCTCTCTCCTCTGCAGCTACAGCAGTCACAGCAGGTTTTAGACAAAATCAGGTTCAGACTTTTGCCTTGCGTGACATGAAGTACCTGTTCTGTGCTCTTTGACATGCACCCACACACGTGGGTGCAGGGTCCTACACTTGCTTCTTTGAAGCAGTGCAGATATGGCTGGGTTTTTTCAGCTACTTTATGAACTAATCCTTTACTGTTTGGTTGGGTACAAACTCTTTATATAAAAAGGTTATTTTAATGTCTTTTTTCTCTTGTTCATTGGTATCAGTGCTAAATAGCACGGATCTAAGAACTGAACAGAAATACAATCAGCATTCACTTTGTGATAATTCCGTGTTTACACCAAAATCTAGCCCTTATCAACATTTTGTGGCATGACTTGTTTTGCTGTTGTTCTGAATTTGCGATATGGGAATAAGTCAAATGCCTTCAAAAATGTACCTGAACAAAGTTACTAGTTTTATCAGGCAAGCTTAGCTTTTCATTAAAAAAAACCCCAACCAACAAACCCACAAACAACCACCGCCAAAAATGAAAGTGAGAAGATCTAGTTCGCACCGATTCATGTTTAGTGGCATTATTTCTATTTTCCTTTAATTCCCCTCGTTCCAGGCTGGTCTTAGGCTATAGGACAGGCTGTTCTGATCGCCTTTCCCAGGTGGAAAGGAAAGTTGAGTCCATTTTCACCATGGACTCGAAAGCTCCACACTTCGTATTGCAAAGAGCTGTGCCGGCATGGTGTGAGGGTCCCTCAGCACTGTCTGCTCAGGTACCAGCTTTGGATTTTTTCCATTGATTTGTGGGCACAGCAGCCACAAAACTCCTCTCTTTTCCCCATGCTGCTCCGCTGTGGAGCAGCCCCGATGCCAGTGCGTGGGTTTTGGCCCGTGTGCCTGACGCGCATGGCAGGAAAGGCCACGCTGGGCAGGATGGGCAAGGACAAAACCCTTCATCTCAGGATGGTGGTGGTCACCAGCGCGAGACGTACCTGCCTGGCTGAAACCTTCAAATCCATCAAGGAGACGTGCTTCCCAAAGATGGTTGCGGTGTGTTGAAGCAGCAGCTGGGAGCAATGCTTGTTGGGCTCCGGCTCCGGCTGCCACTCCGCCTGGAGGGGTGGAGAAGCATTGGCTCAGTCCGAGAGATGGTAGTACAGGCTGAGGGGAGGCAGCAGCGAGATGGAGACAAGAGCTGGCTGTGAAGACCATCTGGAGATGAGCAGAGATGAGGGAGCGCAGCTAAAACCCACATAGACTGGCCCCGAAGCCAGGGAGTGAGGTGGGACTGATGCTTTGAGGCAGAAAGGGGACCCGGTTGAGAGACTTTGACCTCCTCATGGCTAAGAGGGGAGCCAGGGTCTTACCTTCCAGGTATGCTTCATAAAATCCCACAGCTTCAACCTTGTGTATCTCAGATCGGATCCGCCCAGAATAGCTGGTCCATGGAGGAAGGTCAGGTGAGCCGTGTCGGCTGCGTTTTCAGGGATCTCCTGCCATTGGGGAACAATTTGTCATTGGCGAGAGCCACCTTGGGTGCGAGCTGCCTGTGTTCAGGAGCAGTCACGCACCAGCACGTCGCTCCGAGCGCAGCAGGGATGCTGGCGGGTACATGGCACAGCAGGAGGCAACCGAGTGAGCAGAGGAAGGGGCTTCGGCACAGACTGACTTGGGACTAGTTCTGAACTGGTGTTTAGGAATATCTTAAACACAAAGCTCAGAAAATTCAGAGTTCATGTTAAGCCCGCAAAGGTCTATGCCTGTTAACTTCCGCAGCCGCAAAAGCTGGGCCTCCAAATAACCCCTTCCTTTGGTCCCGTAATAATTGTAAGGAATAAAGCACTTTTGCATTTGTGCTCCTAGACTAGTTTTCACATACTTCTCAACTTTTAAACCCCACCAGCCTGCCCACAATGTGCCACTTTTTCAGAAGCTTTAACTGCTTTATTACTCAAATACACCAGCCTTCCACCAGTTTGGCAAGTAGCACAGGCTGGCCCCTCTACAGACCTGTGTACAGCAGCTTGCACCGAAAAGTGGACATGAAATAAGTATTACCCTCCCATCAGTCTCCCAAATTCTCCCCGCTTGTCACAACTCCCCTGTGTGCTCCCAGAGCCATATCCCCTGTGACTCGTGCACCTTCTTCAGTTTTTCTAATAATTCTTCATTTCTTTCTAACCACTCACCTTAGTCATTATTAGTCAGCATTGCCTTTGGAGACAAGTGTGCTTTAGATTAAGGGTCATTTTTGTCACTGATTTTTATGAATAGAAGTCTTCTGCTCAGTGGCAAGTATCTAAAAACCTTCCAAGGTCCACAACCCCATGGGAATGCCCATTTTCAAAGGTGCTGCTGCCTCCCATCGTTCTCCCAGAGGAGCTTCCCCCCACGGCTGCCCCTGGCTCCCTCTGAGGACCCCAGCCACGGTCACTTCTGTTTAGTGCCATAGAAGGTGTTGCCAGCCCCATTTCCACTGAGAGACGATGGAGGCAACAGCCATTTTATTCTCTGTGGCAGATTTGTCAGCGTGCGACGGCGATTACGAAGATTAACAGCAAAATAACCATGCGTTTCCCTTTTGGTGATCGATGAGTTGAAAATCCTCCTGACACTAAGTGCCGCAATTCTTAGAGAATCTTTTTTAAATTACACCAGTTATAAGTCAAAGCAAATTAACATATTCCCTTTAAGTACCCAGAACATCTGCTTGCTACTCAAGAAGCCCACAGTCTGTGTTTGGGGAACATATGCTGTATTCTTAGTATACTGGGGGGGTGTGTGTGTATTTCTAGGTCTGAGCTCTGCCGGCAGCAGCACTGGTGGCACTGGGCGCAGGCAGAGCCCACTCATATGGGAGGGAGATGCCCCTGAACAGGTTAACTGGGAGGAGATGTCCCTGAAGTGGGCTACAGGAGAGGACCCAGGCGTGGACATGCCCCACGGAGGGGCCGGGCTCCCTACCTGGATGTGCACGTCGACCACGTGCTCTGTCTGGCCGCGGAACACCCACTCTTTGGTGGCGATCTCCCGCTGCTCGGGCACTGCCCACGTGGGACCGAGCCCTTCGCAGTGGTACCAGACCAGCAGCATCCCGTTCACCTCGCAGGACTGCCAGGTCCGGACCCTCGCGAAGTCTGGCACTGGGGAGGACAGAAGGGAATCGGTTAAAAGCGGCAACTCCAGGGCTGACGCTGCGGCTAAGGGTCCCCTCGTCCTGAACTGGTCCCCTCGTCCTGAGCTCACCTTTATAGATGACACTCACGTGGCACGGACTCCCTGGTGACACTTGCCACCTTCCAGACGGCTGAAGAAGGACAAACAGCTTCTGAAGTTCATGCAAGAGTGTTTGCTAAGATCAGTTTTATTTCAATTGGGTCTTTTGAGTAAGTTTTTTAAGGAAGAAGCACGGCTGGCTGCTCTGCAGCCTCTTTCACTACTCAAACCTGTTTGAAATGACTAAGTGTCTGCTGCATCAATGGACCCTCCTCAAGTTTCAGTGATGGAGATGCTTTTAGTTACAGATGCGCGGAGTAAAAGCCGTCTCTGCCTCTTGAGTTCAAGTCATTCTCTGTTACAATACTGCAGTATCCCGTGGTGCTTTAAGAATACATCTGCAATCTAATCAGTGAAATGAATTTTGGCATTTATATTTATCCAATTGTCAGAAAACGTAGCTTCTACTGGGTTGGAAGGTTTTTGCCTTCATCACTACTATTTCTAATTTGCAAACAAGCGCGGAGGACAGCGCTTCCTTTTTACTCAGCCTTGTGCAGTCATGTGGGAGGGGAAAAAACCAGGAGCAATTATGTTTTTCTGCCAGTCCACGAATGTCAGAGGGGGCAGGAGGAGACCTTTGCTGCGATTGCTGATGGAAAAAAACCTGGTGCTTTGGGTGGCACGCATCTTGGTAAATTTTAAAGAGGCTTCCTCTGCCCCCACGCAGAAATCTAGCACGGGGTTGGGCTCTGTGACTCTCCTGCCTGGCTGTTGGTCCCCTGCAAGCCCAGTGCCGGAGGAGCTGCCCATCCGAGCTCTCCAAAATCCCCCTCCGTCAAAGTGACCTGCATGAGCACAGATGGCTGATAAATCGGACCCATTTGGGCTGTACTGGGAGCAGGACAGCTGTCGGCAGCTTCCGTCTCTTAGTAACAGATAACCACAACTCTCAATACAGCAGTTTCAGATGAAACAATGGATTTGGGCAAGCGTTTCCATATATCCAGAATATTCATTCTCTTTTTGTGATTAAACACATCTTTGCTTATTATTTGGAAATAATTTTTCAACCAAACGCAGCTCCTGAGTGAGTATGTATGGGAAAAAATACAGTATTAATCTTTTTTTTCTGAAAATAACACACACGCACGAGGAGTCACTGTTTAGTGAGAGCTATAAATTGTTTATCTGACCCCATATAGATGGAATGTTTCTTTCACTTTGGGAAAAATAGTCTGTTTCATAGAAAGACCGACTTTTGCTTCAATGTTTTCATTGCGCTCCCAGTCAATCCCAACCAAAGAAAGTTGAACTTCTCAGGAAAATAACTAAGAAGCACAAGCCAAAGCAAAACTCGGGGTAAGTCTGTTTGCTGGTTTCAGCCACATCAAGAACTGGTGATTTAAACTAATTAGTGCAGCCAGATCAAGTAATTGTTACATGTGAACTTTAAGTAAGAGATTCTTCCTACGCAGTCAACACAAACCATATCTAAAAGGTAGGTGTATGCGAAGAGCTTTCCTGGATTCTAACCAAAAGTTCCCTTCAAGCCTTAAAAGGAGACAAAAAATACCATTGAGAGACTATTCTGTCGTGCAAATGCGGCAGATTTCAGCGCTGACGTGGTATCAGCTATCGCTACCGAGTACAGAACCATTCCTGAAACCCAACAGCTCCTCGGGATCCATCCCTGCTGGTGCAATGCATGACTCAAACTTAAAAATCGTCTTTTTTACCCCGCTTGCCGAATGCAGGAGTTGCAGGGTTACCAAAATCAAGAAGGGTGGTTATTTAACCGGACTAAAGTTCCAGTTATCATCTAATGTAGGAAAGGACACTGGAAAGTTATGTCCTGACATGGACAACCCAGGAGGAGAAGCAGGGCACTGCATGAAATAGGGGAGCAGGATGGAGGGTGGCTTATTTTTCCTTAACGGACCATTTTTTTCCTTAATAAAGTAGCTTTTAATGAGGACACACAGGGCACTGCCATCGCTGCAGATGCTTTCTGTGGATCTGGGGGAACCTCACCTTTTTCTGCATACGGGATGTGGGTGCATTTTCCATCTTCTCCTCGAAACTGCCAGCCATGAAACGGGCATTCGATGCAATTGCCCATGACGCGCCCACCGGCAGCCAGGTTAGCCCCGAGGTGAGGGCAGTAAGCGTCAACCACGTAGGCTTGGCCATCCTGGGTGCGAAAGGCAGCGAGCTGTTCTCCTGCAGAAATATGAGGTTATGAGGTGGCAAAACCAACATCCCCACATGGAGGTGCTGGAGCGTGTCCAGAGAAGGGCAGTGGAGCTGGTGAGGGGTCTGGAGCACAAGTCTCCTGAGGAGCGGCTGAGGGAGTTGGGGTTGTTCAGCCTGGAGAAACGGAGGCTGAGGGGAGACCTTCTCACTCTCTACAGCTCCTGAAAAGAGGGTGTAGTGAGTGATGGGTCAGTCTCTTCTCCCAAGTAAGAAGTGACAGGACAAGAGGAAACGGCCTCAAAGTTATGCCAAGAGGTTTAGATTGGATATTAGGAAAAATTTCTTCACCAAAAGGATTATCAAATGTTGGACCAGGCTGCCCAGGAGGAGGAGTTAAATGACCATCCCTGGAGGTATTTCCCAGCCGGGCAGACGCGACACTGAGGGACATGGGTTAGGGGTGGTTTGGGCAGTGTTGGGTTGATGGTTGGACACAATGATCTTAAAGGTCCCTTCCGACTTAGACCACTCTATGATTCTATGAGGGGGGTCAGTGAGACTCACATTGCTCTGCCCCTTATAGAATCACAGACTAGTTTGGGTTGGAAAGGGCCGTTAAAGGTCACCTGGTCCAACCCCCTGCCAGGGACATCATCAACTAGACGAGGCTGCTCAGAGCCCCATCCAAGCTGACCTTGAACGTTTCCAGGGATGGGGCATCTGCCACCTCTGAACCTTCTGAACAGGCTTTTACCCAACGCTGCGGGCATCAGCCTGTGCAAAGACATGCAGAAATAGCCTGCTCAAAATTAATGCCGGAGGTTTTCTCTCCTTTCTAGTGGAAGAGCCGTAGCAGGACACAAACACACTGGCTCCCGAGAAGTTATTTAACCACGAGATGGCACCAGGCAGCTGCCAGAGCCGGGGCCTGCGGGCAGGCAGCATTTGCTGGCTCCAAAAAGGGCCATGCAAAATTGGGATGGCAGCTGCTGCAGCAAATGCCCAGGCTGTGGTGGCCATCCGTCAGCTCTCTGCCAGAATTTAAAAGTCATCCCGGAGCAGCGAGCGGTTGTGCCATGGCCTGTGGCGCCCCGTGTTCCACCCGCAGCCCGTTGGCACCCCGTGGAGCCGGGAGGTTGCCCGGTGTCCCAAGGGGCTGCTGGAGCACAGCAACGTCCCTGCTGAAGGACACTGCCCTGCTCCGGGCAGGGGGAGTCTCATTTCTCCTGTTCGTCTCTAAACCCTCATGGCTTTAACCCTCAGCCCTGGTTTTTGAGCTCTCGGAGCCTGTCTCAGCTGCAGGATGAAAGGTGCTCTCACAGGAATATTTAAGGATTCAGGATGCTTCCCCTGCTAAGGGAGGGATCCACTCAGAGCAGGGCAGTAGCTGCACTTCCAGGTAACTCCATTCCTGTCCCTGTGCCTGAGAGGTGTGGAGCAGAGAGCGCAGGCTCACGCTTTTGAGGAATCTCTGGAATGGTCGCTGGAAGGAGAAGCCCTTCCTCTGTTGGCTCCTGAACTCCGGGAGCCGCCTGCACTGCGGCTGGGCAGCGGATCCCTCCCTCGGGAAGGGATGTCCGGGCGCTGTGAGCCAGAGCGAGGACACCTCCTTGGCCAAAGGCAGTTTTGCGGCAAAGCCCAGGGAAGCGCCCGGCTCCAGTCGGCTCCACGCGGGGAGTGGAGAGTCGGGGCTGGCGTGTTGGGACCCACGTTGCCCCAGCACTCGGAGTCGCTTTTCTCCGTCGCTGGGCCTGACGCCCTGTGCTCCCTGAAGCAATGTGAGATTTGCCCTGCTCAGTTCTGGGATTGTCCTCTTCCTCCCCACCCTCAGCGTCAGCTGAGCATGGAACTACTCAAACAGAGAGACCTGGACTATGGCCGCGGATCTGTTCATGGCACGGCTCCACCCAGTGCAAGGCAGCCACAGCCGGATGGCACATGGCACATGGCACGGTACGGTCTAAATAAATGCTCTTCCTGGAGGGACTGAGTAGGTGCCAGGTGCTTTCCAGCTGCTCCCAGGGTGCTGTGGCACTCCGGACACGCCAGCACCCACATCCCTGCCAGCGGCTCAGAGGGGCTGCTCATCGGGGACCCAGCCTGGAAGCAAAGCCAGACCTGCTCCAGCGTCCCCTCCAGTCACATCCTGGTTGGAAGGGGCTGCAGCTGGTCTGGGAGCTCAGAAGCACTCGGAGGTTGTTCATACAGATGTGGGCGCTGACTTGGAGGCCAGGGTGCTCCAAGGTCCTCTCTTTCCCAGTGGGCTTCAGCTTGTGCATATATGTATGCACGTTCCATCGGCTTCTGAAATCTGATCATTACAGCAGCTGCTGTAACTTAAATTTCAACAAGTACGATAAGCCCAAACTAAAATTTGGGAGCCAGGTTCTGTATTTATTTTCCCAGCCAGCCACACCGATGACCAGTGGCACAGCGTGAGCCATCCCACCCAAAACCCTTTTCCTTGATTGAAGTTTTGCCATCTGGGCAAAGAAAAGGAAACCCTGCAACCTTTCCCAGCCTTCACGCCTAGGAAGGATTATTTCTGGTATCTGGCAGAAACGAGCTGCTGTACTCCAGTGTCTGGAGATCCCTCCTTACTCCAGCGCCTGGAGATCCCTCCTTACCCAGGACGCCTGGCCCTGTTGTCCCTCCGGTCTTCCTGGAAGGCTCTCACACATCTGCTGGCAGCAGGCACAGGGGAGCGGGACACTCGAGGCGCAGGTCCTTCCCCCGGCCTCGGGTCATGGATTCATTTTGAAACATCAGCATTTTCCTCTCTCTCTAACCTGCTTCTCTGCCTGACCTCAGGTTCAGGGCCAAGGGGGGAAAGCATGGAATGGGCTCCTGCCTGTCTTTGGAGGTGTTGCAGGTTCATAGAATCATAGAATCACAGAATCACTTGGGTGGAAGAGACCTTCAAGATCATCGAGTCCAACCATAAACCTGTGCCAAACCCACCCCTAACCCATGTCCCTCAGCACCACGTCTGCCCGGCTTTTAAATACCAGGAGCAGCATCAGGGTGGAAACACGGAGGAGCAGCGCTGGGTGGGTCAGAGCAGAGCTCCTGGAGCCCGGGGCGGATCCCAGACACGTGCCCCAAGAGGGGTCCTGCAGCCTGGTGCTTTGCCCACTGAAGTTTTAAGACAGTCTTAAAAGGTCCCACCTCTAGAGCTTTCCTTCATGCAGGCAGCCTAGAGCTCTTCAGCCTTGAAGGTCTGGCCCATGGCCCAACCCTCGCTGGGATGTCCGAAAAACCTCACCCCGGACTCCTGAGCAAGAGCTGCTTTTGCCTTTGCACTCTGGAGCCAGCAGGGCCAGAGGAGAAGCTGATCTTTGCTCTGGCTTGTGCATCAAATCTGATGTTTCTCCACTTGGGAGGACGGTATCCTGGCCTAAGAGATACTGAGAAACTCTGCTGAAGGTGAATATTAGAGTATTAACAGCCACATACCGATGTTTTCCTGTTAAATTAGTCTATTTCTTTCATGGAAATCAACTGGCAATTGTAGCAGGAATAGCACATGGACTTGAAGAGCCCCGGGCCACCCGGGGCACCTGGCTCAGAGGATGCGCCCCGGGGGTCTCCTGCGCGGGAGCCTCGCCGGGGTCTGAGCAGGTTCCCTGCAGCAAGCGCCCAGCCAGCAGCGCCGCAGACCAGACACCTCTCCCCCCACTTCCACGGTCCCAGGAGAGAGCGCGGCTTTCCTGCGTCCTCAGCGCCACGTCCTGGATGGTGTCCCATCCCGAAGGATGAGCCTTGCGGGGACTGAGTCAAGTGGTTTTTATTCTTTCACCTCTCCTGGCTTGCTGCCTCCGGAGCAGGGCTGCATTTCCAGGCTATGCTCAGAGACTCCAAAATAAATTAGACACCCACAAACCTGGAGGCTACGGGTTGTTTAACTGTCTTATTTACTGGTAATCTTCCTGGCACAGGTACACTACTGTCACTCTGCCGCTAGAAATGATTTTACAAGCACAATTCAGCCAGACCCAGAGGACTGGGAGCTTCGGGCAGACAACCAAGGGACTCCTAACAGATACAGGGCTCTCTAAGCCATGTATTTTGAATTGAATAGGTCCCAATATATAAAAATAACCAAACCCAAACGACTTCACAGGAGAGGGTGGCTCTTGAAAAACAGAAAGAAACTCCCCACTTTCACCACTGAATCTGAGGGATTTCAATGGAGAAACATCCCTTGGGATGAGGAAGGCACCAGCACAAGTCCAAAACCATCTTCAAGGCAAAAGGACCCTGGACAAGCACAAGCTTTCCCTCTAGATGTGGCGCTGAGGCCCCATCCTGACCGCCCCAGGACGTGGGGAGCTGCAGGCAGCGATGCCGGGGAGGGGAGAGCCTGGGCAGTGAGATGTTCCAGTGTTCCAGCAAAGAGCCCAGGCGGGGGTGCCCCGCACGCTCTCAGGCCTGTGCCACCATGTCCCCTGTGACCCAGCAGGGACACTCAATGCCCGCGAAAAGCCCAGGCTGTGACACCCTCGGTGCCCCACGCGGGTGCCGGCTGGGGTGCCCTGAAAGGGATACCTGGTGCCCCAGTTGATGTCCGGGCAGGGATGTCACCGCTGGTGACCCAGCAGTGATGCCAACTGGGATGTGCCAGTGCCCCGGCAGAGGTACCCAGGCAGGCATGCCCCGGCACACTCGGGCAGGGACATCCAATTCCCCAGTGGGGATGCCCCGATAGGGATGTCCCACTATCCTGGGGGGGATGTCCCGATGGGGATGTCCCGATAGGGATGCCCCGATAGGGATGCCCTGATAGGGGAGTCACCCTATCCCGACACGGGTGCCCCGATAGGGATGTCCCAATAGGGATGCCCAGCTATCCCAGTGAGGATGCGCTGATATGAATGCCCCGATAGGGATGCCCCACTATCCTGGCAGGGATGCCCCAATAGGGATGCCCTGATAGGGATGTCCCAGTGGGGGTGCCCCGATAGGGATGTCCCACTATCCCAGCAGAAATGCCCCAATAGGGATGTCCCGATAGGGATGTCCCGATAGGGATGTCCCCTTCTATCCCGGTGGGAGTGCCCTGACAGGGATGTCACGATAGGGATGTCCCAATAGGGATGCCCCCCTCTATCCCGGCAGGGGTGCCCCGACAGGGATGTACCCCTCTATCCCGGCGGGGGTGCCCCGACAGGGATGTCCCGACAGGGATGCCCCCCTCTATCCTGGCAGGGGTGCCCCGACAGGGATGTCCCGACAGGGATGCCCCCCTCTATCCCTGCGGGGGTGCCCCGACAGGGATGT
>VZSF01004200.1:50727-61575 GCA_013398295.1 Chionis minor | reverse complement strand
GGGTCGGGGGCGGGCGAGGAGCGGTTCTGCCTGGGAAAAGGGAGGCAAATTTGGGGGGGGAGGAGGGGGGGGCATATGGGGGGGTACAACTGCAGCCTGCTGCCAGCTCGGACGGAGCCGGGCTCTTCTCTGAGATGCACCGAGCACGAGGTGCAGCAAAGGGAGCTCCATGTGCACGTGAGGAAAAAAGTCTTGCTTGAAAGAGTGGTCTTAAACCCAGTAGATACGTTAATTAGATCGATAATTACCCCAGCAGCCTCCTGAGCTGCTGTCCCGGGCTTAGGAAAGGGGCTGGCTTTGACATTGGGCACCTGACAGGCGGCCACAGGGTCCCTCGGGGTTGAGGAGCGGCTCAGAGAGGTGCCAGCACAGGAAACGGGTACCAGGGGATGTGGATCCGCTCCCTGCGGAGAGAATAAATCCGGGCAAAGCCAAGGTTGGGCTATTCGAGCATGCCGGCTGGCTGGAAAAGTGAGTCAGAGAAGTAATGCTTGGTTTAGTTCGAAGAACTGCTCGGGTTCAAGAGGAAACTGTAGAAAAGCCACCTGTCACGTAGATCTAGTCAGAGGTTTCTAGAAGCAGCAGCAACCCAAAATACCCACCGTAGCACTGGGTAATTGGGAAGGGAAGGGAGCGTCTGGCTGAAATGGAACGTCCGGCTGAAGCAAAAGGAGCAACTGGGAGGGTGAATTCATAGAATCACAGAATCATGGAATGGTTTAGGTTGGAAGGGACCTTGCAGCTCATCAAGTTCCAACCCCCCTGCCACAGGCAGGGACACCTCCCACTAGACCAGGTTGCCCAAGGCCACATCCAGCCTGGCCTGAAACACCTCCAGGGATGGGGCCTCAACAGCCTCTCTGGGCAACCTGTTCCAGTGCCTCACCACCCTCAAAGGAAAAAATCTCTTCCTAATGTTTAATCTAACCCTGCCCTCTGCCAGTTTAAAGCCATTCAGAGAGGGTGAGTTGCCTGAAGACCTGACGTGAAAGGTGCAGGTACAAATACACGACCTGTTGGAAAGCTGTCCTAGGAGAGGAATGCCGGTGTGGTTACACAGGACACTGAACACAACAGTTGGAAGTAAACAGACATCCCTCGGAGAGGGACAGGCTGCGAGTCCTGTCTCGACAGGGAAAAGGAAGAAAGCAGCAACGCTGGCAAGTGAACAATCAAGTCAAAACAGGGCAGGTCAAAGAGGAATTTTCAAGAGCAAGCTACTAAGGGCATAAAAGCACAGAATAAATAGAGCGGCTGCACAAAGCCCAAGATTTCCCGGGTGGTTCGGGGACCTGCTGACCAACGAGGCTCAGTTCTGTGCTGGGCAAATCCGTGAGACGCTGCAGCAAAGGGGCTGGGAACCTCGGGAACGAACGTGCTCTGTTGGGGAAGAGTCAGCACCTCCTTTGCACAAAGTCACGTCTCACAAACAGATCTGAGGAGTCAGCAAAGGGGTGAACGGGGTCTTACTTTGTTAACTTGGCTTTTCCAGACGCTTCATCTAAGGCCCTGAAGGTCCTTAAATAATCCTGAAATAGGGGTGATCCACTCTGCTTTTGTAATCGGAGAGAAGAGAGGAACCGAGGAAAAGGAGGAGATGCTCCACTGTTCCAGCAGAGAGTAGTACGCATTTATTTCCACAGCACCTGGGAAATGGGATAAACAGATGCCTAAATCATCTGATTAAGATCACTCTAAATTATTCACTATAGTAAAATGTAAAGTTGACTGTGAACTACTGCAGAAGAAGCCTTACAAATCTCTCGGTGAGCGGCAGGCAAACAGCAGTGTCTGCCAGTGAAATGTAAGGCACGTGGCGGAGACCCACAGGAGAATTAACAGGGTTAGCTGTTAATTGGCAGTTGGGAAGAGATCTGAGCGTTCCTTGACTTGGTCTGTGAATACATCTACTCACTGGTCCACGCTGCCCAAAAAGACAAACGCAACGTTAGGAATAATTAGCATTAATGCTTTTGTAGGCATGATGATCTAAGCGTATCAAAGAAGCGGGGTCCATAGAGGACAATAATATTTTCTATTAGAGGAGCTGGTACAGCTGGAAAAAAGTTAACAAGCTTTCAGGCATAACAGCCCTCCTTCAAGAATAATTAGGAATGTAATTCGGAACAGAGCAAAAAAACAACTACACATTTGGTCTGCTGCAAGGAACATGTAATGGTGGCCACCTCACCTTGGACAGAGTAAACCTAGAGGAGATACAGAGAAAGGAGGAGAGTGACCAGAAGCAGGGAGTGGCATGAATAGAGTAGACTTGAAGTTTTGAAAATCTGAAGGTGACTTTACCAGTCCCTGGACTAGACAGGGCTTTGTCTCAGTCCAGCACTTTCCTCTTAAGCTCATATTTGACCCCTTTTCCAAGTCTGAAGGAATTTAGGAGTGGGCAGAACCGGGCCAAGTGAGAGGGAAATCAGAAAATGAAAGGACGAAAGAGGGACAAGGGGAGCACCGGGGTGCTGCCACATAAACCCAGCAGCAATAGATACCTCCATGGCGAGTGAAGGCTCAGTACAAGGACCGGTTGGCCAAAGCCTTTCTGAATGCTTACCCACTTTGTTCTGCTCTTTTCCCCCAGATATCTTGAATATCTTTCTTCTAAGACATCTTATGGGCTCCAACAGCAAGGCCAGAGCACCCACTGCATCCCTGGCAGGACACGAGGGGTGCGTCCCCTGATGAAGCATTCGCCACCACTACTGACCCATCGAGTTACTCAGGTCCCATCTGGTGTGGCACTGTGGGAGCCTCTGTTCCCCTGGGCATGGGTTGGGGCAGGTGACAGAAATGAAACGGCCCTTGCTGTAAGAAGGCTGCCCAGAAGCCCTGGGTGTTAAAGACTGAGTGCAAGAGGCATTTACAGGTGGAAATAATGGACCCAGGACAGGGCTCTGGGAGTTCCAGAGTGGAGTGGTGGCAGGAGTGCCCGGGAGCTTGTTGAGTAATGCAGAACCTCCACACACACGCAGGACATGTGTCCTCGGGCTTTCTGGGGCGCCTGGCTCAAGGGTGCAGGGGGTGGGGGGTGTTGGGGTGAAGGACACCCTGTGCTGGAAGGGCAAATCACGAGCGATGCAGAGATTTCCTTCTCATTAACGTTTCTAGTCAAAGCTGGGTGATGACCTGCAGGGGACTCTCCCAAGGCAGCTGGGAAACAGAAAAGGAGGAAGCTAGGACACTTGAGTCCAAGAAGCAGTAAATGTTTCTGTAAATTATGTAAACAGAGTATAATTAAGCACCGGTGAGGTAACTGTGGCTTCTGCAGGCTATTAACTCTGTATTTATTTTTAGGATATATTGAGAGTCTTTTGCCTGGTACATAGCAACCTTAGCTATACTAAAGCATTTGTTTGGGGTTTGAAGTAATGCCTATGGCTACAGATGCTGAATGCTTTTCACCATGCACAAAACCCAATTTCAAACGCTTCTGAGTTTGCTGAACAAACCACGTCAGGCTGAAATGCTTCACTGCCCACATTTGACGCGTGTGGGAGCGGTGGTCAGGGTGGAGAGGCTTCACCTGCTTCAAGAGGTTGACCACATGAAGCTTAACTCTATAGAAAAACATAGAAAACAGAAAAACAAGTAAAGGAGAAACGTGGTGTTTGGCTAGTATTAGAAATCCTTAGGCTGGCTGGGACTTTCTAGCACATCTCTGCATGCGATCAGGGCTGGGGTTTGAAGTGAAGACTGAAATGGGAAGTCAAGGTCAATTCACAGGATTGCAGGAGGAGAATGAAGCCTTGGAGAACTGGGTTGTTGGCCACAAAGACTCTCAATGAGGTTTTGCACCAGATAGATAACTACCTGCGTGTTTCCAGGAAGCCCACCTTGAGACTGTGGGCTTGCTTTCCGGATGTGCGGACTTGTAAGTACATTGTAGATACCTTCAGGGAAGGAGATGAGATAAAACCAGCGTTTTCTTCAAAACCGGTGTTGTTTAGCCTTGTCTCATCGTGTTTTTATTTATTTTTAGGCTGGTTGCATAATAGAACTTGTGCAATCTGTCCTTGCCAACAAGGTTTTTGATCTTCTAGCAAATGTCAATCACACATGACAGGAGGGCACAGCTCTCCAGGGGGGCATGTTTGCTGTCACATTCCTGTGCTCTGCATTTTGCATTGGAGCCCTAACCCAACAATTATCTGTTCTGGTGCACGTTGGAGCACACCCCGGCTCCACGCTCCAGCCTGCCAGCTGGCTCCTGGGGTGAGGTATGAAAGTGCAGCAGAAAGTCTGGTGCCGCTCAGCTCCTGCCCCTACATGCCACATTGACACAACTGGGCCAGCTCTGGCTTTGTCTAGCTTGCTCAGCATCCTCCAAAGCTACTCCTGAGGCCGTACACCTCTCATTTATCATGTTTGGTGTCTTTGAAAGCCACCTCTGGCACGTTGGAAAACAGCCCTCTAATTTTTCTGTTCTCCCCAAGTTAGGAGCATTCACATGGGAGCTGCGCTAGCCCCTGGAGCTAGTGAAACAGCCACAAATACATGAAAATTTCCCAGCAGCAGCAGGAAGTACTCAGAGTACTGAGATGTCCTTGGCACTGTTCACTACAGGGGGACAGATCCACGTCTGGCTGGATGCGATGGGAGCTCTGGGCACTGTGATGGGCTCCTGGGGCGGGGGGGGGAACACAGGAGACTTGGGGATGGATGCAAAGAGGTTCAGTTGATGAGTTGTTTGCTGCCTCCTCCCAAAGGCAGGTTTCAGATGTGGGAACTCTTGCATGTTTCTGCACCCATCACTATGAAGACAATGTCCTGTCTTTGAGGACATCTGTCTCTGGAAGGGTTACAAGTTCCAGAGTGCCTCGTTTGTCATTGACACTCTTTTCCTTCCCTCTTTTCAGCTTCACCGCAGCCCAAAGAGGTTGGGCATGCCCAGAGACCTCACTTTTCACTTGATAGGGCACCTCTGCCTACCAACGAAGCCTGCGACCACCTGGACTCTCCTGGGGAGACACAACCAGTTGGAGAAGCTCATATGTCCCCTTTCCAAGGAAATTTGGCCCCTCCAGCGTGCCTCCAGCCTCTTCAAATGGTGGGACCATTTCTGCTTGAGCAAGGTGCTGTGCGGGCGCACCCCACCACATCTTGCCGTGAGCAGGACGGCAGATTATGGGTGCAACAGCAGACTCTGGTGTCCCAGTGTCCCCAGGGAGTCCCTGGAGATGAAGGAAGTGAATCTGACAGATCTGGATGTCAGCTCTGCCTTGTGAAACAAGGCAGCCCCATCCCAACAGCAAGCTTTCCCATGGACAACCAAGCTGTTGGACTGAGCTCCAGCGTGGTGGGCTGTGCACGTCAGGGAGTACCAAGGGCTGCATGGGGGCTGATGTCCCCCAGTGTGCTCCACCTCCAGCCACTCTGCACGGGTGATTGTGCCACCACATTACCTGGTCCCAGCATCCTCCGAGGTGAAGATGTGCAGGAAGTCCCCAAGCAGCGACTGATCTCTCCCTGAGCTCCCTTTCAGCCTTTGCTCTGCAGCAGTCCCAGGGGGCTGGAAGTCCCTGAGGAGAAGTCGTCCCATCTCCTGGGACACAATGTGCAGGCAGCTGAGGGCCAGCCACCTCTTGGCTGGTTTTCCAACAGAAAATTGGAATTTTGTCAAAATGAAAGTTTCCCTACAGAGCATTTAAACATGTGAATGCTGGTTTTCCCTTAGAAAATTATTCCAGCGGAAATTCCCACCCACTCCTACTGCATATCTGACTGTGCGTTTCTGTGCACTCAGTTCCTTCTGATTTCAGGGAAGCTCTTTCTGTGTTTCTCACCGTCTTTGCCTCTGGCCATTGGTGTTCCATGTCCCATCATCTTACCAGTCACCTGAATATCTCCCTGCCCACTCAGGAGATATTTTTGTAGATACCTGCTATCCAAAAACCAGACTTAACTGCTGGCGTCCTGTTTTAACTCCTCCCAGCCCTGTTCATCCCCAGCTGCCTTGGATGAAGACAAAGTGCTGGTGGGTGGTGTGAATGCTCCTGCACATGGGTGATGCAGTAACCTGACAGGAGAGCAGGAGAGATACCTCATTTCTCATCACTTGGAACAGGATGCTGCTGCAGCTTCTTTCTGTGGTGACAGGGACACCAGAGGTGACACACACTGTGCTCTGGATGGTGGCGAAGACCCTCAGAGCCCTGGATCTTTTGCCCTGTGGGGAAAGCTGAGCAAAGGCGACACGGATGCCCATAGCAGAGTGCTCTGTGCTGCACGGGCACTGTGCTGGTGACTCCACCAGCCACGTCCGAATTGCAGAGTAGGCTGGACTGTCTCTCTTGGCTGAGAAAGCATTTAGGGAGAGCAGGAGACCTGCTTAGGGCCTGGAGTCCATCCCGGGTATCATCTGTAAGAGAGGTGGGGACAGGGCCAGAACGTACAAAAGCAGCACAATCCAAATGGCTGCTCAGACACTTTCACCTTGGTCTCCATCCCATTGCTCCCTGCAGCCCCCCACCACCCCCCCCAACCACAGAAACAATGCCTTTGGGCGCCTTGCTTTTTGCAGATGCCGACCGCTGCCTGTCAGCCCGGCTGGCTGGCAGGCAGGCACCGTGACAAGGACGTCCTCCCCGCTGTGTCCCAAGCTGCTCACACAAATCACATTCCCCAGCGGACTGACAGTGGGGAACGTACTGCACCAGCCTCTGGGTGGGTGGGGAGGAGCTGCGGGCAGCCCCTGCGCCCCCTTCCTTGTCCATCCATCATCCCTGCCGGTTGTCTGCCACCACCCACTGCCCACCTCAAACCCACAATGGGGTTAGGGCTGTTGTCTGTCCCCATCCCAGGCCATCCTTGCGTTGGTGGCATAGCAGAGAGCCACCAAGGGCACGTTTCCTCTGCCTGCAGCGTACCCAGGCATGGGACTCGCCCAGAACGTGTCCAGATACCCAAGCAACAGGAGCAGGAGATGCAATGAAATGGGGCAGGAGGCTCTGGCCATGGCATGGAGACTGCGAGAAGAGGACTGCAGGGCATCAGCTTTCTTCCAAGTTCACAATCGTGCCTACCCGGGCTGTGCTGGAGCTGGCTCGCACTGAGGGACCGACTCTGGAAACAGCTTCTCCAGTGCTCAGAGCCCCTGGGGAAAGCATCCACGCAGAGGCAGCCGTCTGTCATTGCTCCTGGTAGGCAACATCTGATACCGGCAGGCAGCATGCTCCGACTTCATCCGCACTGCCTTCTTCTGTAGCAGCTCATTAGGCGTTTGTCCTCCCGATATTCTCAGGGCACCTTTTCTCCATATTTTTCAGCCTCTTTGTAAGGAATGTGATGACCAAACCCGTTGGCAGCTTTCCCACTGGGGATGCCCCAGTGCTTCCTTCTTACAGAGGCTCAAGCCGTTGCCGGCTGCTGCCCTGACCCCTCAGGGGCACATCCAAGGACAAGGCTGCCTCCTTTTTGCTTTGAAATTCATGATCTCTGACCCCCTGGTCAGTATTAGAGACCACCTTTCCCATCAATGTTTCCACTGCAGCCACAGTCCTGTCCTAAGGGCAGGATCAACAATATTTGCTTCTTCTCACGTGGCTCTGCACCGACTGTCTTAAAAGATGTTTCAGTACTCTGTTTATCAAAGAATACAAATTATTTGGCATCATTATTTGCTGTCTCAGGTTTTATGACCAGTGATTGCTCCCAGAGCACTGGCAGAAATACTGAAGTATCAACCACATCTCAAATCCTTTCATACCTGTAGGAACACCCCCATCCTGTTGCAGTTCACTAACAACTGCTCTTAAAGATCTGCCACGGCCACTTAGTAGGTGCTTTACTTATTTTTACAGCTGCTGCATCTTGCAGCTGCTCCTGCGTCTTGCAGCTGTACGTAAAATGCATTTCCATACCCTGTGTTAGAGCTGCGTGGTCACTGCCGTCGATGAAATTCTACCTTTCTCTAAAGAAGAATGTAGGCTGTTTGGCAGTTCCGTGATGACCGGCACAAATTGCATATTCCTAATGCTTGATTTCCTGATTTATGCAATTCCATATTAGCTTTTCCACCACCAGGACTGATGGCTTACCCCAGGGCAGATGAAATTTCCTGCTGGGTTTAGTGCTGCCCCCCTGAAGCCTCTAGCTTTTATGTTGACTTACTCTGGCCACTGGAAGAGCTGCACCATTCACAGGCATTGGGACACCATGCGAACATCAGTCCCGTGCCCTTATCCAGCTCCCCCGCATCCAGAAGGTGCCAGACATAAAGCGCAGGATCACACTATGCACATGTTAATTGCTAAGAGGCAGTTGTGTTAAGTTCTTGTGCCAAACCATGGCTAAGAAGGTTGCCATGACATGCCAGGAGGCAGCGACAGGAGGAGCAAAGACCTTTGCTGGCTGCAGAGTCCTCACAAGGATCAGCTGGTGGATGCCCTTGTACCTGCCACTTACACAGCTTCCGCCCTGGGAAAGCCCTGCACGCACCCATCACCTTTGGGTGATCAAAGAGCCTGAAGACACAGCGAGGGTGGGAGTCGTGCGGTGACAATGTCTGTGCTGGCGGAGCCTGGCTGCTGGAGGTTGTGATCGGGGCTGTTCCTGATGCCAGGACAACACGGCCCGGTGGGAGGCATGACCTGAGAGGGAAGCAGCAGTGTCTTAGATCTCGGCAACAGTGCCGGAACAAAAGTCTCTGGAGACAAACACCGAATGGAGGCACGGAGGGAAGACCCTGACTCCTCAGTATGACCATCTGAGACTCCCGGGCAACACAGGAGGGGCTCAGTAACTGCGCTCCTTTTTCTCCCTACAGGGAACACCAGATAACAAGGAAGAGAGACCTTTTACACTCTGATGTGAGCAAGCCAAATAACGTTTCAAAGCCTGCTTTTTGCCTTTGTCTTCTCTGCTAAGTCCCCTGCTGTGGCCAGGGCTTGCCTTTCTGCCATCCTACTGCCATCACACCCACCAGGGTGTGGGTCTGCCCACTCCGGAACTGTTTCTTCCTAAACAACCTGTGCAAATGTACCTGGTAGGCAGAGGATGGGATGGAGTCAAACGTGCGCAGTCTCAGGGTGTGGATGGAACTCTCTAACTTGCACCCTTTGACCCTCCAAGACAGCACTGGGGCCCCTCGGGGTGGACGGAGCCCCACCACAAGAGCGTGGAGACTCATCTCCATGTGTCGAGGAGCAGGAATGACACAGTGACACTGAAAAGGGTAAAGCACATCTGGAAGCCTGTGCTGAGAGCGCGGCAGGATGTGTGTGGAGCTCCATGCAAAGCACTGCAAGAGTTAAGGCGAGATGAGGCCATTTTCCTTCTCTCACCGAGCGCGTCATAACCTCCATAGATTTCATTGCTTTCCCAAGCAATTGTCCGCAGCTCCTCTTGGAGGGTCTCCCAGCTGGGTGGGTGCTGCGTGGCACACAAGCCCCTCGTATGCCGAGACCCTGCGGCATTACACAACAGCCATTTTGCTTCTGCAGTTTCTTCCGAGCGCATGTGGGCAACGTGGGACACAGACAAAATGGTTTCCATGGCAACTTGCACTTCAGAGATGCCAGTGAAAAAATTTGCGTTGGGGAAAGAAAATTCTCCTTCAACTCACGTTGCAAGCGAGCACAGAGGTGGGCTGCGGCAGTACCCTAGAAATGGCTGCTGTAAAAATATCTCTGGTGATTTTTCTTCTGCAGTGCTCAGCCTGCTCTCTTCTTGGCTGGCGTGCAGTGGGCTGGCTGATGGCATCTGTCCCACGCAGTTCCAAAGCAACACCCTGTCGCTATCTGCAACCCCTTTGTTTCTTCCAAAAAGGCCAAAGTGGCAGCTCTGGGGAACGATGTGGTGTTCTGGCCACCTCTCCATCCCTTTGGCCCTGGAATGGGAGAGATGTGGTCCAGGAGTGAAGCTCAGTCCCTTTCAACCACAGAGCTGGACTGTCCTCCAGATGTTGGCCACTAGCTGCTGTGCCTCCGTTTCCTTTGAGGAAGCTAATGGAATCCCAGGGGCAGGTAGATGGAGACAACCCCAAGAAATTTCCTCAGCAGACAAATCTTAAGGTCATATCCCGGAGAAATGTGGTGAATTTTAATGCAGGAAAATGGCCGACTGCCCTGTGAGCTAATGTCTGGAAGAGTGGTGGCTCTGTCTGGAGGGACAGGGTGAAGCCAGGAAGCAGGCTGAGTGTCCGCTCAACATCTCTGCCCAAGAGGTGTGTTGGTCAAGGGAGGGTTCTCCAGCACGGGAGTGAACACAGACCCTGATGTCATTCGTGTCACGAGCAACTCTGCCCAGCCAGGGCTGGGGAAGCGTGTTCAGACATGCTGCATGACTGGGAATACTGGTTCTGGAGAACCACTCCTGAAGATCCCGATTTAGAGAATCATGGAATCGTTAGAGTTGGAAGGGACCTTAACAACCATCTAGTTCCAGCCCCCCCACCATGAGCAGGGTCACCTTCCGTTTACCCCCCAGTCTGGTGTGATTCCGCCAGGAGAAGCCCCCAGTTTACCCAATTCCTGGCGCGGTTGTGCCTCCCAAATCCAGGGCGACACCGGCCCCGCAGTGGGCAACGCAGGGGTCCAGAAGGGACGCGGTGGGACCCCCCGGCCGTGTGCTCCACGGCAGCCGGAGGCTCCGCGCCAGACCAGCCCCGCACCCCGTGTCCCGGCGCCACTTCCCGGGGGGCGGGAGCCCCCCGCGTCCCCGCAGCCCCCTCCCCGCAGTGCCCGGCAGCGGGACGCGGGGCGGGAGGAAGGTGTGTGCGTGTGTGTGCGTGCGTGTGTGTGTGTGTGTGTCCGCACAACCCCCCCGCAGCAGCGCCGGGCGGGGCCGTGCCGCAGCGCCCGGGGCCGCCGGGGGTCGCTCCGGCGCTGGAGGTGGGGG
>VZSF01004200.1:34190-50564 GCA_013398295.1 Chionis minor | reverse complement strand
CCGGGGCCCCGGGGCGCCGCTGCCCGCATTGCAGCCTTTATGTAAGCGCGGCCGGTGGCACGCTCCGCCGCACGGGCACCCGCACGCACCCCGGGGGGCACACGGGCTCCCACACACCCCCCAGGGCACACATGGGCTCCTGCACGCAACCCCAGGGAGCACACGGGCACCCGCACACACCCCCCGGCACACATAGGCACCCGCACCCCCCCGGGGCACAGACGGGCACCCACACTACCCCCGGGGCGCACAGGGGCTCCCACACACACCCTCAGGGCACACACGGGCTCCCACACACACCCTCTGGGGCACACACGGGCTCCTACATGCACCCCTGGGGCACAGATGGGCACCCGCACACCCCCCAGGGCACACATGGGCATTTGCACACACCCCCGGGGCACACACGGGCTCCCACACACACCCCCAGGGCACACACAGGCACCTGCACACCCCCCGGGGCACACACGGGCACCCACACACACACCCAGGGCACACACAGGCTCCCACATGCACCCCCCCGGGGTACAGACGTGCTCCCACACACACCCCCTTTGGCACACACAGGCACTCGCACGCCCCCCAGGACACACAGGGGCGCCCACACGCACCCTGGGGCGCACACGGGCTCTCACACACCCCCCAGGACACACATGGACACCCACATGCACCCCCGGGGCACACGCAGGCTCCCACACGCACCCCCCAGGCCACGGGCGCAGGGCGGGTGCGCAGACATGGACGGGCACCCAACGCCACGCGCAGACACGCATCGCCGTGGGCGCACACGGGTGCACACATGTGCACACGCTGTGTACACACCTGGGTGCCCACAGGCGGCAGGCGGGCACGGGGAGCACCGTGTGTGCACCCACACTGAGCTCACGTACGGCTGGGGGGGTGCCCGCGTGGCCGCGCTGCGTGCACACGCACACGCCGTGTGCACACATGTGTCACGGTGCAGAGACAGGCACACGCAGCACGCTGCATGGCTGCACTGGGACCAGTGTGCTGACACGCGGGTGCACCCACGCTGGTCTGCATCCGTGTGCACGCACTGCACTGGCCGCACATGCACGCACACGCGTGTGCGAACGCACATGCTGCCCCAGCAGCACACCCCACTGCATGCACATGGACACACAATGCTTCATGTACCCCCCCCCCAGCCCCACACATGCTCATACTGGGACTCCCCCACCACAGCTGCATGCAGCACCGCAGCCCCCCCAAACCTTCATGGTGCGTGAGGGAGGCCCACACACACACACACACACACACACACACACATGCACACACAGGGCAGGTTGCAGACACGGTGTGCGCACACCCGCACAGACGCAGAGCCCTGCGCACGCACGCACGGCGCACTCCCCCCTGCATGGGTGACTCTCAGCGCTCGCAGGGGAGCAGTCCCAGTCTGCGGCAGTTGGGGGGTGCAGCCTGGGGGCCCTGGGTGGCCTCTCCTGTGTGTGCTCTGGGTGCTGAGCCCAGTCAGCCAGCCCCGTTCCCCCACTGGGGGCCGTCAGGTGGGCAGACGGGCAGGTCCCCCCCCTCCAGCGCACCCCTGCACACGCCAAAGGTGTACACGCACCCAGGCGTTGGTGCAAACACACACACAAATGGTGTGAACACCCCCACCACCGAGACTCACACCCCGCGCACACACACGCACACACATGTATGGCCCCGGACACACACAAAGCCAGTGAAGGGGGAGGCAGCTGGAGGGGCCGGGGGTGCGGAGCGGAGCCGAGCTGGCAGGGTGGCAGCTCAGCTTCCCAATGTGGAGATGGAGGATGGCTGGAGACATCCCTGGGGATGCTGGCAGGCAGCGCAGTGCAGGCTGTGTCTTACACCCGCTGCCCGGCAGGGAGCAGGGAGAAGGCGCAGCCAGGTCCCTGGCTGAGCTGAGGCTCCATTTCAGCCTGATGGACGCCTGTGTCCATGTCACCCCTAAGCCTTGGCCCCATGGCAAACCCCACGGAGCCCCAGGCCAGCAGATGCTGGCACGTACCTGCGTGAGGGGTGGGACATGGCGGGGCAGCTAAGCTGGGATGCAGAGGGGGCTGTGGGTGCAGGGGGTGGCCACGCTGCCCCAACACGCAGGGGTTGTCCCAGCCCCACAGCCCCAGCGTGGGGCACAGCCACCCCGGGTCCCCGCTCGCAGGGGGCTGCGGGGCAGAGGAGGGGCTGGCAGCCCGTGCCCGCAAAATGACTCCTGTCGGTCGGCTGCGGTGCAGCACAGTGCGGCCCTCACCCCCACACAGCCCCCAGCACCTCCCCCCAGTGCCCCCAGGGCCATGTCCCAGCCCTGCTGGCTGCATGTGCTCACCTGCCCCTCGTGTCACCAGGCACCCAGGGCGCTCCCCTCCTCCTGCCTCCCCAGGCAACCTCCCCAACCCCTTCCCAAAGAATCCCTCCCTTCTCCCGTAATAGCGTCTCCAGCCCCTCCGCCAGCTCGCTCTGCACCCTCAGCTTGCTCCCACACAATTCCAGGCAGGATCTTCCTTTCTTCCCACCCCACCGAGTCTCCAAGTCTTCATCCTCCCCTCCTGTCCTAGCAACCCACCCCTCCAGCCTGGGCACGGAGCATTTCCCGGGCCTCCGGCAGATGCTTGGAGGAGGAGGAAAAAGTGTCATTTCCTCCCAGACATCCCAGTCCTTGCACTGATTGACCCTAGCTGGGTGTCACCTGTCACCAGCTGGGGACATTCCTTGCGCTGTGAGAGGGCATTAGTGTAACAAAGGATCCCCCCGGGGATTACCCAGCTCTTTCCTCTCCTTTTGACACAAAATGGGATCCTACTGGAGACCAAAATCCCAGCCCTGTAATAATAGCAGGATCTTGCTGAGATCCTCCTTCCCCATTTGGGTATAACCCGGATCCGCTGCGGCATGCAGAGGGCAGATCCCGGCTCCTGCCTGCTCCAACCCCGCCAGGTTTCTCATTTCTCCGTGCGCTCAGGGCCAGATGGCTGATTTGCTCCATGGCTCTGTGCTCCTTCTCCTGCTCCGAGTCCCAGCTGACCACTTTGTTTGTAATGGTTCTCAGAGGGGAATTACAACCGAGTATTAAATGTGTGGTTAAAGAAATCGCATTACACAGTGTGACTGTAAGGGAGATGTTTCCCTTTAATCTGTAATCCATGAAAGTTATTAGTTTAGCGAGCGAAGCGGCAAGGCACGGCATTTCCATTAAGATATAACCCTGAGCAGACCCATCACCTCGGCCGGAGCCGCAGCGCAGCACCCCTCCCTCGCCGGTGCAGTCGTTCCTTCCCTGCTCCCGAGGATCGGAATGCCGTTAGCATGTTAACACGGGGCTGTTAAACATTGCAGAAAAGAAAAGGGGGAAAAAAAAAAAAAAAAGGCACTCGATGGCCAATGTGCTCCTGTGAAATAATGTTTGTGTCGTGTATCCTGTCCTACAGGTCTATGCAATATTAGTTAGTCACCCTCCTGCTCCCAACGACCACCTAACACCAACACCCGTATCATACACAGCTGGCTTCTACAGGATCCCTGTCATTGGTCTGACAACACGCATGTCTATATATTCTGATAAGGTAACTGATGCATGTTTCTAGTCTAGTACCTCATATGTGTGGTGTAAACCAAGATTGCCCGTCAGGAGGGTTAATGATGCCTACACTACCCTGCCTTTGTGCCTGTCTGTCTGTCTGTCCTCTCCAGTTAAACCTGCAGCTCCCTCTCTCTCTCTCTCCCCCCCAACATTCCCCAGTACGTTATTTTTTCGCAGCTGCCAGTGCTGACCTACATAGTGCCGGATGATTTCTGCGGCGTTGCTCTGCCAGGCTGCTGGGCTCACTGCTCTTCAGCCAAGGCAAAGGCAGGAATTAGCTCCTGCCCTGCTCACAAGTGACAGCCGGGGGGGTCCTGGGTGCTCCCCGGGTGCGGGGGGACCTGTGAAGGCGCAGGAGGATCCTAGTGCAGCCCCGTACATCAGGCAGGATCTCTCTGGGGCTTGAAGGGTGTTTGGTTGTGTTCATTTCTCTGGTTTTATGAGGTATCGGCAGGGGAGAGAACAGAATTGACTAATAAGTCAAGGCTTTAAGTGACATTCAGTCCAGGCAGCACGGGAGGAAGAGGTTCAAATTCCAGTGTCTCAAACTGCTGCCCTGCGGAACCACAGAGGCTTTTAGGCTGCGTGAGGTCCTGCTGTGTGCAGGGGCTGGGGGCAAAGCCCTGGGGGTGAGATGCTGCCGTGACCAGCTCTTCCGCGGGGCCCTCGGCTCCCAGGGTGCCTCGCAAAGTCACTTTGTGATGGGTTAAAGCAAAAGGAGGAGCTGGGCAGAGCCTGGCGGATCACACGCCGTCGCAGCCTTGGTGGAGGTTTTTGGTCCGGGTGCGGGAGCCTGGCGGGTGAGATGGGGCCTGTTTTGATGCACGAATTGGCCTTTGCTTGGAAAATGTGAATATTCACAAATGCAAATGTTCAGTGCAAAAATAGTCGCTCCGCCTACATGCTAAATGAAGGCAAATTTCAGGAGGGAGGAGCAGAAGCTCCCTGAGATGCAGCCCGCGGGACTGCTCGGCCGGAGCAGCGGCAGGTCGTGGCGTCTCCCACCAAGTGAAACCACGGCAAGGCACCCAGCAAGCCGGGACCTTGGCGGTGACAGCAACGGGGGCTGGCAGGGGCCGGGAACCCGCACACCCCCGTAGGGTCCCATCGGGCACTGTTGGAAGGAAAGGGGTGGTAACAGAGCTGGCAGACCCCGGGGCAGGGCGGCAGCGGGTAGGAAATGTGCCGGGAGAATTTGGTTCGTCCTGCCCCGGGGAGGAGATCGGTCGCATCAGCAATGTCACCCAGAGGGACCTTGTCACGCTGCACACGATGGCGGCGAGAGGGGACCCTGCGCACTGTCGGCGCCGCTTCATCTCAGCAGAGCCGTGCTGGTGGGAGCAAACTGGCCGCCTTTTCCCCAGCACGACCTTGTGCTGAATTTGCGTGCTCACCCCGAGGGGATGGGAGCTTCCCTGGCACACTCTGCTCCAGCCATTTATTTTTTTTCCCCCCCTATTCAAAACGTGCTTTCTGCAAAAGTGGCTCATAAAAACCGCCTTCAGAGCTGGAGGAGTGACCCACTGCGGCAGCGGCGAGGGAGATGGTCCCCATCCAGGGGTGCTGGGCAGGGGCAGGGCTGGGGGACGCAGACGCCTGGCAGAGACTCACCAGGGTGGCCGCGCGGTGTGTGTCACCCCTCCAGCTCCTGCCTGGGCTCTTGCTCAACCTTCTTCCCACCAAGCCAGCTGGGGGCTCGAGGACTTTGAGCTCTCTGCAGAGAGGGGTGTTGCGGGCAGGAGACGGGGCAAAGACAGGGACCGGGTGGGTAGAGGAGCGAGGACATCGAGTGGTGGACTGGCAGGAGCTGGAGGGGACAGCAGAGGTGAGAGCGGAGCGGAGGACAGCAGAGCAAAGAGGTGCGAAGGCACGGGACAGGGCGGCACAGGCTGGTGCAGCACAGGGACATTCCGCTGGTTCCCTTTTTGTTTCCACTGATCAGCTCGCTTGGGTTTTTTTTGGTGGTGGTGGTGGTTTTTTGTGTGGGGGTTTTTTTTTTTGTTTTTTTTTTTTTTTTTTAATTCAGGAAATTATATCTTTCTGCTTAGTTTCTATGGAAACAAGCTTGTAAGATCACTTTGTGTGCGTGCCCCTGATTGGTTTTGAAGGCATCAGCCAATTTTAGCTAAATTTCACAGGGGGTTGAAGTCTGAGAGTTAATTATGGTCCTCCCAAGGCTAAGCTGCCAGGGAGAGGAAAGGCGTGGGCCTCAGCACAGGCAGGTTTGCCCAGTACCTTGTGATGCTCTCAGAGCATCTCCAGTCGAGCACGGCAGTCCACGAGCTCTAGCCAGTCTTTCAACAAAGATACCCGAGGGAAGCGAGCTTTATTGCTCCCAGTATTCAAAGAACTATTTGTTCTAGAAATGGCATTGCAGCTATCAAGCTGAGCACTCTGGCTTGGCAGCCTTTGTTTGGCCTCCTTGTGCACACATCTGATGAAACAATTACCTGTTTCTTCACCAAGGTCTTCCCCTCATTCAGCACAGCCCTGCCTGTATGGTGAGGGGGTCTCCGAAATCCCCGGTCACCTCTGAGCGAGGTGAGCAGGAATTGCAGCAGGAGAAGTGGGATCTCACAGTAAAGACAGCGGAGCAGAACCCGTGGCTGTGGTGTCCAACCCTATGGAGAGCCCTTCATGGACTCCTCATGGATTGAGCATCGCAAAAATCACGCTCTGACCTTCTCATGCTGAACGGACAGGCTGGGGTGTTGCTTTAGTGCTTCTGTTCCCCATATGTCATTGGGGGTATTTATACCTCCTTTGCATCTCAGCCAAAAAAACGAGATGACGTTGATGTCTTGACAATATGAGAAATACGAAGTGACACTAAGAGTGTGAAAGCAAAGCTTGTGGGGAAATGATCTGGTGCCATTCATCACCACCACGTGGGACCACACCTCCGTGATGGGGATGAAGGGACATGCTGGGCACCCCGAGGTGCTGAGCCCCACACCACCCTCCCCATCAGAGAGGCAGTGGCACAGAGGATCAAGGGGGGCTTAAGTGAGACCTGCTTTGCCACTGAAAGAGATGGAAAACGAAGTTTAGTTGTCCTGCACTTGAAGAGCCATTTCAATCTTCAGCACCTGGTCCTGGTAGTTGAAATGAGGTTGGTCTGTCTGTCTGTCTCTTTCTCCAACCTGGACCTGGGGATGGCTTTTCCCTCTGTTTCTTCATCTCAGTATAATCACTCCGTGCCCTCCTGGGGATTACTGCTCACTGAGAGGGGTATTTTTCTTTATTACTGGTCTCACTGGTGACCAATACTCAGCAGAAACAGTATTAGCATGGGAAGCTGTGCTGAAAGCGGGGAGAAAAGTGATGCTCCTCAGCCGAGGTCAAGGTCAGGACTCCTTCACTGGCACCTGCAAGAAGTGGCTGGAGAGGCTGGCTAACGTAACGTAGAAGCGTTTGCCCCAGGAATGGGTTTCACAGCCATGGCCAAGCAGTGCAGCCGTCAGCAGGGGCGGCCTGAGCAGATGAGGGGCTCTGAGTGCTGAAGCCTGTGCTGATGGCGGTGATGGAGCCCACTCATGCCAGCGGATGAGAGCTCTTCACAGGCTCTCCGAATTGAGGCTGGGAGGAGGACAGGGCAGCCCTGCCACTCTGCTGCTGCGCTGCTGGCCCGTTCCCCGGAGGTTAAACGAGTCCTTTCCTACACACGCTGCCGGGGAAAAGCGGCCGGTGCCTTTGCGCTTGAGCTACCCATACGTCTGCCCCCACTGAGATCCCTCCCAGCTCCTGCAGAGTTATCTCAGCTCCATGTGGAGCATCCGCAGCTGTCACGCGGGGCGGTGAGCAGGCTCCTCGCCGGTGGGGCTCCGTGAGACGCGTGCTGGCTGGCAGGTGGGAGGAACGGAGCAGGGCGCAGAGCAGCCCAGGCTCCTTCCACGGAGACACTGGCCAAGGCTTCTTTTTTGTACACCGCCGATGATTTTTGTCAAATTACCAGGAACTTTATCTATCGGGATCTCCATCAATCTCCTTGGAGCTGCCCAGAGAGCTCCGTTTTGGGGTGCGCTGCTAAAAGGGGGACTGACTGCATGAGTGCCATAGGTGATGAAACAAAAGCACAACATTTCCTCAACGCTGTAGGAAAAATTACTCTACCAGCCATGGACCGTGAGCTGTGATGAGCCCTTAGGCAAGCAGAGGTAAAGAAGATAGCAATCTTTTCACTCAGGGACCTGGGCATGGTTCATGCCCTGGCTGGTAGCCCCACAGCAACGCCTGCACCCCCCCTATACATGTGCACGGTCCCTGTGTGCAGAAACTCCATCAATAAGCACCCACACGTGCACCCTCCCCCAGGCCAGACAGGGCCACGTGTGGACTCTTTGTGTGCAGCTATTCAAACACCCAAACCCGTTCCCTACGTGGGTACCTGCACACACAAACTTTCTGCTCACCTTTGTGTGTACACAGCGTCCCTGACTGCACATATGCTGACACACAAACACACTTCTGCTCAAGCACCTATTTAAATCCAGCTCCTCTTCATGTCTACTCGCATCAACAAAGTCAGTGTCGCCAGGAATTCGCAGTTCCTAAGAGCCCTGACCCAGAACGTCTCCCCAACCTCGTATCCACACTCGCTCCCGGCGCATTTAGGCTCCAGCCCCGCGGGTGTCTGCTGAGCTGAATCCGCTTGGAAGCCTGGATTCCATCCCAACCTGTATTCCCTTACTTCGGAAGTGAGGAAGCGCAGGGCTGAGCGCTCAGGGTTTGGCAGCATTAGGGAGATATTGCAGAAAACCGCTCCTCCGTTTGGCGTTGCTGTCAGCGATTCCCACATCCCAGCCCTCCCGGTAGGCAACGAGCACAGTCGGAGGAGAGCAAATGACATAAATCCCACAAAACATCTTACAAGGTGAACTGTTGATTTGTAATTAGGAGCATTTTTGCGTGCCTGCTCTGAGGGGAGCGGGTTATGGGCCATGGCAACTCAGAATTACAGCGCTTGTAGCCGCACTTCAGGGACAGTGCCGTGAGCAGTGCAGCTAAAATGGGCGATGCTTGTCTCACAGAGGTTGTGTTGAAAAATCAGGTCTTTATAACAGTTATTTGCCTAAAAAAAGGTCTTACTGTTATTCAAAAAACACTGCATCCACATGCTTTGTGGTGCAGCCCCACGTGCCTGTGGTCGGGAAAAATCTGTGCTGGTTTCAGCGGGATTTGCTGGAGACCTGTCCCTGCGTATGCTATGATGTGGGGTTATCAGATCACACAAAACCTGATTCCCAACTGCCTCTGCGCATCACAGGTTGGACTTGTTAACCTTTGGGAGACTCTAGTTTCATTTTTCTGCCAATCTTCAGGCCCTGAAGAGAAGTTCAGGATCCCAGGTGAGCACAGGATGTGACTGTTCATCCTGAAATCTCGACTCAGCGTTTGTGATTAGTTTCTCTTCATTATCCTATTTAAAAACCACAATTCTGTAATCCGAGAGCTGAGATACCATCGCAGCAAGTCCATGACCCTTTTGATACCACCTCAGAAAGCAAATTTGCCTGAACTGTTAAGCCAAGTTGCTCTCCAACAACTTTGCAGTAAAATTTGTTCGTTTGAACCTAGTGAGACGTATTTACAATATTTAAGAAAGCCAGAATCAGTTTCTACGGTATTTTTGCAAGCTAGCTGGGAAACTAGAAAATAATTTGATGCAATATATTGAAATTTCAAAGATGTTTTAATTTCAAAAAGGGATCAAAATAATTTTACGTTAGATTTTTTTTTAGCCTGTATTTTTCTGATTTTTTTTTCACTATTCTCTATTCTGTCCTTTTTAAATTTCTCTTCTGATTTTTTCCTCCCATTTACATTTTCCATTTCCCTGGATTTCCTTAAAGCAATTAAAAATGCTGAGGGCTTAAGAATTAAAAATGCTCAAGCCCATCTTGTGTGGCCCTGGCCTGAGCTCTGGAGCTGCACCTGGAAATGCCTGGGCATCCCTGCTGACGCCAAAGAGAGCCTGAACACCATGGTGGTGTGGAGACCATAGCTGTCCTTCCATTGTTTGTCCTGATGGGGCTTCTTCCTGGTCCCGTTCTTAGTACTGGGCTTGTGGAATGAGCTGCATTTCTGCTGCTCTTCATCTAATTCAGAATGTTTGTATCAGTTGTACAAAAACTGCAGCTCTGAGATGTTTGTTATGGCTCTCCCGGTTTGTTTCCTCTTCAATTAAACATCCAAGGTTATTCTCAGTCTTCCGTAATTGGGAAATGTTTGCAGTGCCTTGGTATTTTTCTGCTGCCTCCACCATTTCTGTGTTCTGGGCCAGGGCAGCAGAACGGACCCGCTGTCCCACTGCAGGGAGACCTGAGCGTGACAGGGGTTTTGCGCTATTTTCTGTACGTTGCGTGGTTTGGTTTGACTTTACCACCCTGTTGAGTGTCAGGAAAAGGCATCGTCTGGTCTGCCTGTTCATCCTGTGCCGGTCCGTGGTGGACATGACACCTTCTCCCTTCCAACGTGAATTTCTTTGGCCCACTAAGGACATTTCTGACCCTGCTGGGTCTGGTCTCTGGAAGAGCAGGTCTGAACAAGCCCTGTTTGGTCCAGAGGACCATCTCAGCCTTAAAAAAAGAAATATTATGGTGCTTTCCTTTTGTTGTGTCCTGTTCAGACCTCTGCCTCCCTCCAGCACGTAGCTAGTTTGTCAAGGAGCGTCCATGCTGAGCATAAGCACTTTCATTTTCTGATATTTGACTCTGGGGCCTTTTGGAAAAGCTGCATTTTTTTGAAACCTCGCTGTCAGCTACAGCTTTTGGTGCAATTGCTCCCCAAAGAGTGCTGTACTTAATTAAGCTGGAATTGCTATTGCTCAATCATCCAACCATAATGATGTCTTTAACCAAATCAGATAGGTTAGCTGGGGCACGAGTCCAGAGCTGCCTCCTCCTGCGCGCTGCTGCAGAACAGGCTGACCTAGAAACAGTCAAGCAGCATATTATAAAACTGCTTTTCTGAGCTTCTTTCATGACAAATAACTCATACATACCTACCTGTACCTACAACTGCTCCTTGTTGCTCTCCGAAGGGAATTCGTTTTCTTTTTGGTTTTCCATTGCTGGGTAATATTTTCCAAAAGTCCAGAGGAAAGGCTATATTTGCACTGAACGTTGCTGAGAGTTTGTTGCTGTGCATTTACAGGCCACAAAGCAAAAAAAAAAAAACCCTTTCTGCCACGGGCTGGATTAACTGCAGAGAGGGACAAAATCAGAGCCAGGGTTTGCTTCTCAGCCAGAAGAAAAGAGTGCAGGTCCCAGAGGTGTGCTCAAGGTGTGCAACCCAGAAGTCTACCAAAAATCGCTGCTTTGCCTCTTTGGCCTTGTGATCCCTGCAAACCTGCCCGGTCCCTGAGATGGACCCTGACCCACAATCCAACCAGTCTATGTTGAGCTCTTGTTCTTCCTTGCAGAGCATCCACCTGTCCTTTTTGCGCACGGTCCCACCATACTCTCACCAGGCCAACGTCTGGTTTGAGATGATGAGAGTCTTCAACTGGAATCACGTCATTCTGATAGTCAGTGACGACCATGAAGGTCGTGCTGCACAAAAGAAGCTGGAGACCCTCTTGGAGGAGAAAGAGTCCAAGGTCAGTTCCTGAACATTGTCTTGTAGCTTTGTTTAAGCAACAACAACAAAACTAGAAGTCTCGGGCTGTTGTATGTATGTAGATTTCTGTATGTAAAACACCTTTTCTTTCCATTGTAACATGGCTAACATGCTTAAAGCATCAACAGTGTCTGACTAGTACCTGACAGAACTTTGTACTTTATTCATTTCACTTGCTTTGCCATGGTCAAAATCTCCTACATGTAAATCGACTACAAAATGAAGGGAAGGATAACCTGGAGCTCTGCAAATGCCTCGCCCAAGATTCCCACCTAAGGAGAGGACCAGTCGCTCAGCTTAGGGAAGCACCCGCCCCATTACAGCCACCCAGGGACCAGGCAGACCCAGCAGTGCCAAACAAACCCCGAAAAGCAGCTTCTGAATTGGCTAACCGGAGCTCGCCTTAGTGGCTTAGGAGGGGCAAGGGCAGCCGGCGCGTTGACGCCCGGAGGCGTAACGCACCCTCTCCGTCAAGCTGTGGGCTCTGCGGCTGCAGGCTGATGCCCCCGTTCCCATCTCCATTGAAGCACATGCCAAACGCTGCTTTCCTGACACCCCATGCTGTTACGAGAGGGCGGTTGCGGCCGGTGGGGGTGGCTTCGTTGAGGAGGTGCACTGCACCCACACTCCGGGCCAGGCCGGGGAGCAGGGAGGGAGGCAGGGGAGGTCCCCCAGCCTGCTAGAAAAAGAAGGATGACCATAGACCTGCTGCTGTTGAGTAAAAGGACCAAGCAAGCATTCAAGCCAAGCAGGGAAAGAGAACACAGAGCCATTTGGTTCTGGAAGGCAAGGAACCACCTCCTGCCCTACGTGGTGAAGTCCCATCACGTCTTCTTGCCCAGGGCAGGGTGAGGTCCCCTTCGGGTGGGCAGAGTCTCAGCCTACCTCCAAGTCTTCAGCAGCATCAGGGCAGGCACCCGTTCCGGGCTGCTCCTTCCTGGGTCACAAGCAGGCACCACAACCTTCTCTTCCCCAGCCCCACCAGCAGCTGCTGGATGTTTGGCAGAGAGATGTTGAGGAGATGTGACCGTAGGCAATTCTTGTGCTTGGATTTGGCAGCTGAGCTGCAAGACCAGAGAGAGTAGCCTGGCACTGCTCTTCATCATCACCTCTTGTCAAGCCCCTGGAGGAAGAACTGGTGCAGGGGTGCAGAGTGGCACAAGCCACACTGACCAACAGGCTTTTGGTTATGGTGGTGGGTTCCAAGAAGTTTCATCCTTGCTGCATCCTGGGCCATCATGAGACACTAGTGTGCCACCAACCATGGTGGGATCCTCCTGCCTCCACAGGCAGCTTCCTGCTGGGTGACGGCAGGCCAAAAGTTCTCTCCCGAGCCTCTTCCCAGCATAGCGTCCCTCACCCAGAGAAAGGCTGCTCCCACTGTCAGTCTGTTATCCCTTTCCTTGCATCTTTTGATTTCCACTTTCTGTTTTCCTGCAGCTCTTGTGCATTCCCTTTTGCTGCTCCCTCTCATGCCTCCAATCCCTGCTCACTCCGTTCAATGGTCCCGGGAACAGGCTGTATTTCTTCTTCAGCCTGCCCATCCTACAGGAAAGCTTTTGAGACTCAGGGCTTGAAAGATGGGGGAGGGAGGGTCTGTCCTCAGACCTGCCCCATATTTGTGTTGCATCTACAACATGGCTTGGAGTCTCCTGGCAGCCACTGGGCTACTGCAAATGCCCCGGACATCCCCCCAGATCCCCCAGGCATGTGCTCTGTGGGGGTAGGTCACCTTGTCTTCCCTTTGGGATGTGCCACTGCATCTTGTTTCTTTTTCCTTATAGAACTTGTGCTGGTCAAACTGGCTGGTCTGACTGGTCTGGAAGGTAGACAAGCCCCATCAGGGCTTTCTCCCCTTCGTCAGTCTCTTCTGCTAGTTGCTCTTCTAATGACTGGTGTGCTGAGTCTCTTCATGCTGTGAAGTGGTACCCTGGACCCCTCCCCAACATCCTCAATGCCATCCTGGGCCATGCAGAGGGAGCAGGCGGGAGATCTGCTCTTGATGTCTTTAAGACTTGGGTCACAGCCCCCGAGGACCTGGAGCTGGGTCAGAGGCTCACCTGCCTGAGCTCTTGGATCAGAGCATGGCTTGTCCCCTGGAGTCTGTGCCAGTACCGGGCGTCATTCAGACACCGTTGTGTGGATTTGCCCTTCAAGCAGGTGTTTGGAGCCAGCACTCAAGCCAGCCCTGGTGCACCCCACATGCCCTGTCTTAGGTCTGTCTGTGGTACCTCTCAGCCTGGAGCTACTGCTTCATCCCAGTACAACTCTGCTCACTCATTTGGGCTGGCCCACCACTGCACCAATGCTGCCCAGGTTCAGGGGGAAATGCCAGACGCTGTAAAAACCAGAGTTTGTCCAAGCTAGAGGTGACAGGTCCCTGGTATGCTCACTCCCTTCCTCTGGGACAGTTGTGTTCATGAAAATGGTTATTTTTTGAGTGAATGCTGGAGAACATGGTGAAAAGTGAATTTTGAATTTGTAGGTCTCTACATGGGCTGAGGAGCAGGGAAGTGCTACAGGACCACATGGAAAAAGTGGAAAGAGAGGAGACATTACTGGTCTAGTTCTGGCAATAGAGATGGGGACAGGGGGAGACAGAGGTGATTAGGTGTCATCAGGTCCAGCTTTGCTGCACCCAAGACTCTGCTTCACTTTGCTGACCAGCTTGAGTTGAGGCAACAGCACATCCCGGGCACACGAGGTGATTCATGGCTGGAGGCTGCAAGATGGATGACCGAGTTTCCAGCTAAATTGATGGTGCCTGAGGAAAATAGCCAATGTCTCTTCACTGGGGAATGTTCATACTCTCCTGCTGCTGCGGCTCTGCTCTCCTCTGACGCAGTTGTTACTCCAGGTCTCACTGTGATCTGAGCAGACTCTAAGAAGCCATTGCAGAAATCCTCACCGTGGACATCATTGGAAGTGAAGGCAGAGCTGGGCTCCGAGCAGATTTTGCCTCCTCAGATACTTTTCCTTGCAAGGACCCAACTTCTTTGAGCAACGAAAAACCTGCCAGGCTCTGTCCAAGGAGAAGAAAGGAAAGATCCCACAGCTGCACTCAAACGAGACCTGGGCAAAATGTCCTGCCAAAGACTGATCTGAGTGCTTGGGAAGAGGCAAGCTGTTTAGTTTGGAAAGCAAGATGCAGAGATAAAACCCGTCTGCCTAAGGACCAGTCTGGCTGGGAACATGAGCCCTTGCATTACGGGGGTGCAAAGGGTTGGGTTCCTGGCAGGGATCAGTTGCCATTGCCATAACATGCTGCAAAATGGAGATCGGAATAGAGCCATGTCCTGTACCCCATATACACAGATCAGGGATGCCCAGCTGGGGTGGGATGGGGATGAGGAGAAGAGGTCAGACCATGTCCCACCAAAACCTGCCAAGCGCTATCCTGCACGCACTATCAGGTTGATGTTATTGACATGACCACAAGGGCTGATCCCAGGAAGGTCCACGGGGTGCTGTGCACGCTACGGCAGGGTCAAGGTTTCTGAGAGCAGAGGCCGTCAGCCCTCAGCACGCTGCCTGGAGGAGAGGAAACCCCCAGAATTAGTTTTCATGCCCCTGGCTCCTTTGGGGCCAAGCAGCAGAAGTGGCTCAGGCAGGAAGCACGGCGGGGAGCAGGCTGTCTTCTCCGGTCCCTCGCCTGCAGGTCAGTGCATGGTGACCCACCTGCCCCTGGTCTGGGTGTGATGCTCCGGCCAGCAGGATGGACACCACCGAGCGGTGAATCCCACTAGCCATGTGTAGGGCCAGGTTTTGGGCACCTTGGTCTCCGGCAGCTGCACCTCCCAGGGCCACCTGCGTGCCACAGAGCCGCAAAGTGCCCTTGGCCCTCCCCAGGCACCAGGTAAAAGCTGCAATATCATCCCATGATCACCATTGCTTCATATCGCCACGCTTTGAGCCAACACAGGACGTAGCGAGATTTTTCTTTCTCTTTTGGACGGCAACAGAGCTCCAAAAACTGCTCCCTCCATGCAGGAGGTGAGAAGTTCAGCCGAGACACCTCACTTGCTGTGAATGCTCTTAGGGTGAACATGATTGTAATGATAATAGTGACGGTAGTAATGCTAATACTATTAACTGTAACAGTTTGCGTTTATCCAGCGCTTTCCGTACACGACATTTTGTCCTTTACTTCCAAAGTAATTCCATGGAAATCCCACTACTTAGGCCCTTAGAGATGAGCAGACTGCTCCTGAGTTTAAGATAAAAATTTCTTGCTGAAGAATTCCCCAGTCCCACAAGGGAAACACAACTGCATCGCAACAGCTGTGACACTCAGGCTTGCTCTAACCGACACGGCTTTGCACCCTGACGCTCCCGTGAGAGCTGAGGCACTCTCTCCTGATAGTGGTTTTTGCGAGCTCCAGCGTTATAGAGACCCTTTAGCAAACAGTGGAGGAGGAGGTGGATGTTGGATTGCTTTACTACACGTCATTTTCAACTGTTTATAATATTCTTCTGTGTCTACATATTTTCTCTGTGCACATTATTCATCAGAGTAAAAAAAGGAACTATGAAAACCTCGACCAACTTTCCTATGACAACAAGCGAGGACCCAAGGTATATATGCATGGAAATGCACGCCGCCCACCAACCTAACTAGCAAATGAAAAATAGCCACAGCCACCAGAAAAATAAAAAAGAAAAAAAAAAAAGAGAAAGAGAAAAAAAAAAAAAAAAAGAAAAGAAAGAAAAAAGATCCATGACTATGTTTCTTGGTAGCACGATTTTATGTTGAGATAGTTTGGTTTGGACTTGAGAATGGAAACCTAGCCAGCTGACCCTGGAAGGATTTCTTTTTGAAACATGCATGTGAACCAGTAATTAACTTGCAAGTTTTTTTGTTTTTTTGGTTTTTTTTTGAAAAGTTGAACCAACCCCCTTTTCCCCCAAAGGAAACGGTTCCTTGGTGTAAGTTGCTCACTTTTACTCCCAAAGGTTAACCCTGTGCAATATGTTTTTTTCATTTCCCATGTTTTTGAAAAACAACACTCGTTTGAGTTTTCAATTGCATTTCAAAGCCTTTTTCTCTTTCCTGTACAATGCACGCCTCTTTTTGGGTCTTGATTGACTTCAGTTTGCATGCACAGTGCAAAAAAAAAAAAAAAAAAAAAAAAAAAAAAAAAAAAAACAAAAAAACAAAACTTTAAAAA
>VZSF01004200.1:0-33913 GCA_013398295.1 Chionis minor | reverse complement strand
AAAAAAAAAAAAAAAAAAAAAAAACAAAAACAAACCAAAAAGTCGAAACTTTAAAAGAGAAAGGAAGGAAGGAAAGAAAGAAAAGAAAGAAAAGAAAAGAAAAAAGAAAAAAGTAGCTATAACCAACCTTATTTAGCAGACTTTTGTGCAGTTTAATGAATTCTCTTGACCCTTTTCTAGATAGCATGGCTCTCACAAGCAGTCCTGGGGCTCCCACACTAACCAGCTTTGCTCACACTAATGACAGGCTGAGAAAGTGCTTCAGTTTGACCCTGGAACCAAAAACGTGACGTCGCTGCTGCTGGAGGCTAAGGAGCTGGAGGCTCGGGTCATCATCCTCTCTGCCAGGTAAGGTGGAGCCGTCCTTCCCCTCCCCGCTCCGATTTCCTCACTCTCCCCTTTGCGATGCTGGAGTCAGTGCAGGTTCAGGGCATATTGTCCTTTCGAGGAGCGTGGGACAAAACCCACATAAAGCCCCACGTCGCAGGCAGGCGGTGGGTGCTGTGCGTGCTGCTGGCCAGGAGCTTGCAATCACGAGCACGGTAGACGTCTGGGTGTCCTGCCAAGTGTTAGCAGCGGCAGAAGCAGCGATAGTTACTGATGATGTATCCTGGTCCGCTTGTGAAGAAGGGGAGTTTTACTGTCCCCGTGCCTGTAGATGGTGAGCAATAAGGAATGGGCCAGATTTGCAGGTGCTCAGTGGTGCTGGGTGCTGTGGGATAAGGTGAAGCTGTGAGAAAGGGTGCCGTTGTATCAAGGAATTAGCCATTGCCCAGGAGAACCAGTTATCAGAGGAGGACTGCCTGGGGATGTGTTTTCACCCCCTTGGGATCCAATACAGGAGAAAAGGGGCCATCCGGCACCTGGAGCCACATTGCCGTTCCCTTCTTCTCGTTGCAGTGAGGATGATGCAGCCACGGTGTACAGATCAGCAGCCATGCTCAATATGACGGGCTCCGGCTACGTGTGGCTGGTGGGGGAACGGGAGATATCGGGCAATGCCCTGCGTTACGCCCCTGATGGTAGGCACCCGTCGGAGGCGCCCGTCCTGCTGTGGGCCAGGCTTGGAGGAGCCTGCTGGGAGCTGGGACAAAGCGGTACCTGCCCTCCCAGGGACCCCTTGGGCTGGGAGAACGCAATGCCGTGGTGGTCCCGAGTGAGTGGAGGGTCCCACACATTGCTCTCCACTCTCTTTGCCCGCACAGGGAGGCCAGCCTTGGACAGGCTGCCATGCCCAAATCCAGCTTGCTGTCACCTGGGGGAGAGGCTTGGGCAAGAGGATGGGGATGGAGCATGGGGTGTCAGCAGTCCGGGTAGCTGTCCCCAGTCCCCATCCAGCAGGCGGAATGGTGCCAGCCCAGCATCGCTGCAGACCCTTGCCCTGCCTGTCCCTGCCTGGGGCCCAGATGACTCCCCAGCTGCATCTGAGGGGTCCTCAGCCCCATAACCCTTTGCCTGCTGCCCCCCGAGCCCTGCGTGTGGGAGTACGGCCACAGCGACCACCCATGTGCCCTGCTGACCTGCCTCCTCCCCTCTGCTCGTGGCAGGAGTGATCGGTCTGCAGCTCATCAACGGGAAGAACGAGTCAGCCCACATCAGCGACGCTGTCGCCGTGGTGGCCCAGGCCGTGCACGACTTGTTTGAGAAGGAGAATATCACAGACCCGCCGAGGGGCTGCGTGGGCAACACCAACATCTGGAAGACGGGACCCCTTTTCAAGAGGTATTTGGGGAAGGGTCCTGCTGGAGGGAGCAGAGGACCTGCTGGGGGACCTGGAAAAGGTGGGAGCATGTGGAAAAGAGCAGCATGGTATCTTCGTTCAGAGTATCATCAGTAAAGCTTTGGGGCATGTGGCACAGGACTGCTTGGACTCTCCTGCACGATTTGGATGTGAGGGCTACACGTCTCCAAGAAAACTAGCCAGGACACAGGCTCAGGCACTGGCCTCCAATTTTTCCAGGCTCTGTAGGCATCATCCCGGTGCCTGGCACCAATTTGGTCCATGCCAACTCTCTTGGGCAATGCTTGGGCAACTGGGGTCAGTGTGGGCAGGGAACAACTCTAGGAGGAAGAGACCCGGGGGCTGTGGAGGGATGATCTCCTCCAATCTGGATCTTAATTCTGTGGGTAAGAGGGAAGAAAGGGGGTTTTCTGCCAAATCAGGCTGTGAGGATGTTTCTGTCAAATCCGAGCTCAAGTGCTGCAGGAGTTTTTCTTGCTGAATATTCCAGGGCTGCAGCATGGGTCAACGTGCTGCAAGCAGGACTTGGGGACAAGAGTTCTCCATGCATGGGACAGGCTGCTCTGTGCTGTAGCAAACACTGGTGCTGTGTTTTTGGGTGGTGGGGTCTCCGCAGATCAGAGAATGCCTGTGTTGGATCTTGCTGCCATGGGCAGTGCGATTGGCAGATGCTGCATGCGTTCCCCAGAACCCAGTCCTCGTGCTGCACGGGGTTTTGTGCTGCGTCACTGCAGACGCTGGAGCCACGAGGGCCCCTTCTGCAGGCTGGATTTTAGCAAAGCAGCAATTCCCTTTGCAGCACAGCTGCCCGTGCAGGAGGGCTGCTCTCTGCAATAGGCAACCCGGCACCAGGGTGTTGCTTTTGGCAGTGGGATCCTGTGCCAGGGGTTTCTCTCCGCATGACCGTGGTGTCAGTGGGATGCCCTTTCTGTAGGTCTGGGTTCTGTTGAGCATGGGACCTGCAAAGCCTGAAGCTTGTTTAAGAAACGTTTCCAGCATCCTCTGCGGTGACGGTTTTTGACACGTGCCAACATGAAGTTGTTCTCTATGGTGCACTGCAATACTTCCCTGCTTCCACTATTGTCTTTCCAGGATCTGGGGGGGCTGGTTCTCCCCTTGGTGGTGTATCTGCATGCCTGGGGCATTACCCAGGCTGTGATGGGCTGGTACCAGACAGAAGCACCAGGAGCGGTTGCTCCCAAGGGACCCCCAGAGGAAAGTGTCCTTGGGTGCTGTGGGACAGATCATTCCTTAAGGGAATGGGACTGATCTGGTGGAAAACAGGGGACAATGGCAGTAGATATGGTAGTACAACATTCGGGCAACATGAGTCCCCAGGCTGACTTTATCCATCAGGAGCAGATGACCACAGGGCTATATGTAGTGTAATGGGCATATCAGACATGACAGGCAACTGGGAGAAAGCATTTGCTTTTCTGACCCCTTCTTAGATGTCCCAATGGCCACAGCAGGTTTTCTAGGATGGCCCTGCTGTGTTTCTCTCCATAGGGTGCTGATGTCCTCCAAGTACTCAGAGGGTGTCACCGGCCGGGTGGAATTCAATGAGGATGGGGACAGGAAGTTTGCCAACTACAGCATCATGAACCTGCAGAATCGGAAACTGGTCCAAGTTGGGATTTATAACGGCAGCCATGTATGTACAGGCCTGGACAGGTTGGGTAGGAGGGATGTGTGCACTGCAGTGTCTACCTCTGGCCTCATGTCTATCTCCTTCCTCTGGGATTGATCATAGGTCTTGACCAATGACCGGAAGATTATCTGGCCAGGGGGAGAAACCGAGAAACCTCAAGGCTATCAGATGTCAACCAAATTGAAGGTAACAGCAAATGGCAGTGAAGGGTGGCAAGTCTCCTCAGCTCTCTGCATGCAGAGCTGTGACTTTATCCATCTTCCGCTTCCACTGCTGCTTCTGCAGCTGTCAGCAGCGTTCGCAAACCCAGGGCACCTTCCACATCTCTGAAGATATAGCAGAACAATGTAGAGAAGATACTGGGGGGTGTTTAGAGCTAGAGCACAATTTCCAGCTGACTGGTGATAAACTCCACAGGTGGCATCCTTTGGTTTGGAAAGAGACGGGTGGAAAGGGGATACGAGAGAGAACAACAAAGAAGGGATGGAGGGACAAGGTGTTCACTATTTCTCATGGCTTGGGAGCCAGAGGCCACACAGCACAGGTTTGCAGGACACACCAGCACTGAGCCCTGATTCCTGCGGACACTGGGATGCTGCTTTACCAAAAAGGTCCAGGGTAGGACAGAAAGATGTGCATTAGCCTGGGGCAGTGTGACAGTGCCTACAGCATCCTAGAGGGGTGTGAAAGGCTTTTGAGGCTGAAGTGAAAGTGCCACACAAAGGAGGATGCTGATATGGCCGTTCCTCATTTTGGGTGCAGAGAAAGCAAATGTCACCCATACCAAAGCCGGGTCCTGCTGCTGGGCTGAGGACACCAGGACATTTTGGCCACTAGCCTGCGTGGAGAGGGCAGCCCAGCTCCCACCCAGGGCAACATAGCTCTGGAGGGTAATGGAGGCAAATGGGTGTTTGTGCTTCACCTCGCAGATTGTGACGATCCATCAAGAGCCCTTCGTGTACGTGAAGCCCACACAAGCAGATGGGACGTGCAGGGAGGAATTCACCATCAATGGAGATCCCGTGAAAAAGGTCTTTTGCACCGGACCCAACGAGACCATCCCAGGTAACTCAGCTTGGTGGTGAGCACAGCAGCTCCCGATGCCCACCCAGCTGATGAAGACTCCCGTCCCAAGAAGGGGTCCCCAGGGAGGGTGCTCAGTCACACAGGAGGCCCAGAGGATGAGGAGCAGAAAGTTGACAACACATTCAGCCCCCAAATGCCAGCCCTTCATCAGCTGAGCCCCACAGTAGTGCTGTGTGGTAACTGGGCACTGGGATTCAAACTTTTGACCCCAACAGATGATTTTCCCACTGTCTCTCTTCTGGGTGGGCTTCAGGGCTGTTCTGAGGGATTGCATCCCATGTTTCTGTCTCCTGGCATGCTCCAATTCTCTTTGCCTTGATCTCAAGCAGAAGCGAAGAACCCCGAGGCACGTTAGCACCTGCTGCACTGGCACTAACACCAGTTTCAAACCTTTTTGTTACAGAAAGCCCGTTCCAGGATTAGGAGTGAGCACTTGGTGGGGAGTGCAAGCTGCTTAGCAATGCCAAGCTTGCCCAAATCCGCCTGAAGTGCATCCCCTTGGCCCATCATGCTTTCCTGTGCGCAAATTCCACTCCCCCCCGACCAGCCCCAAGTCGTGTCCTGGGGTGTGTTCAACCTGCTGGGCTCATCTTAGCCCTCCTCCAGCACAGCCTGCATGCCCCCGTCCGGCCCCTGCAGTGCGTTGGTAGCACCAAGTCTCAGCCCACCTCACTTGGACACAGACCCCTTTGCCGCCCACTTGCCTTCTTCCCACTCCAGTGCTTCCCTCGTACCCACGGGTGACGCAGGCAGTGGGAGAGGGTGGTCAAGGCAGATGGCGCTGCCTGAATAACGTGATTACATTGCGTATGAAACCAGAGCCATGCAGGTGGCTGCTCTTGGTGGGTACAGCCATGGATCCTGCATGGGGTCCCTGGCAAAGGGCTGCCTCCACTCGTCCCCCACGTTTCCTCCTGCCCACAGGCCGCCCCACCGTGGCACTGTGCTGCTACGGCTTCTGCATCGACCTGCTCATCCGGCTGGCAGGGGTGATGAACTTCACCTACGAGGTTCACCTGGTGGCTGATGGTAAATTTGGTACCCAAGAGCGGGTGAGTTTTGGGCAGCCTGTGATATCTCTTTGCCTGTATCGTGTGTTGAAACACCCCCAGGCCCTTCTCCGGAGCAGTGGTGGGGTGGGAGGTCGGTGCAGGGCACCTGCCACCGGTGTGGGGGTCCTGGCTGGTGGGGGACAGGGGTCAGGGCGGTGGGCTGACCCTGCGCTGGCTCTCTGCCAGGTTAACAACAGCAACAAAAAGGAGTGGAATGGGATGATGGGGGAGCTGCTGAGCGGCCAAGCGGACATGATTGTGGCTCCCCTCACCATCAACAACGAGCGGGCACAGTACATCGAGTTCTCCAAGCCCTTCAAGTACCAGGGCCTCACCATCCTTGTGAAGAAGGTATGGGTTGGGATGGGATGTTCTGTGGCCAGGGGAGGTGTCCCTTGCTCCCCAGCTTGCAGATACATGCCATGTCTGCAGCTTGCCCAGCTCCTCCCATTGCTGCCCCCTACCCACCCCCAAATGCTGGGGGATGCCAGCCTTCAGGCTGCTGGTGTTCATGCTGGATCTTGAATAATCTGCCCGGAGCCTTCCCATTTAGCAGAGCAGGAGGGGCTCAGAGTAGGGCAGGGGCTCTGGTGAGTCCAGCCAGATGGGCAAGGAGCAGGCACGATGGGTGCCAGCGCTGTTCACCCCTCTCTCCTGTGTCCTAGGAAATCCCCCGCAGCACCCTGGACTCGTTCATGCAGCCTTTCCAGAGCACGCTTTGGCTTCTGGTGGGGCTGTCTGTGCACGTGGTGGCAGTGATGTTGTACCTCTTAGACCGATTCAGGTGAGTGTGCTTTGGGTCACCCAAGGAAGGGCTGGAGGGGACAGGGAGGTCCTCCTGGGAACCGTCCCCCAAGTCCCTGCAGCGTCTCACTCAGGCACAGCCCTGCAGCCCTTTGGGAGGTTCTCACAGGAGCTAACGCCACTTCCTCTGCACCACTAGCCCTACGCTGAGGCTCCTGGCCTCTCTGACTGCTGCTAAGCTGTGAGATAAGGATATGTGGGGTACCTGGATACATGGGAACGTGCCTGTCAGACCAGGCGCCATGCCAAGGGGACCATCAGCTCCTGGACTCTGAGTTTGTCCCTTTCCTTGACCCCAAGGCAGCTCCTCTGAAGGGCAGGGACCCTGTCCCCCCCCATTAGCCCTGTGCCCAGATGCTCTTGTGGTTAACGTGCAGTGAGCCCTCCACGCTGCAGTGGGAGAAGCTTGAGCTGGCCAGGATCAGATCAGCTTTCAGGCCTGGAGAGAAGCACGATGAGACCAGTACCAGTGTGAGATGGACAAGGTTGTAGGTCAGCGGAGGAGACATGCAAGGCAGTGGGACATGAGAGGTGAAGAGCTGTTTGGGACACAAGCGTAGTCTGTAGGGATGAATGATGTAGGGCTGCATCAGGACATTTAGGGCAGAGCAGAGAGGCCAGGAACAACCAGGATAAGGGATATGAGGAGAGGTCTTTGTCTTGTTTTCCAGCCCGTTTGGACGGTTCAAAGTGAACAGTGAGGAGGAGGAGGAAGATGCCCTGACCCTCTCCTCAGCCATGTGGTTCTCCTGGGGAGTCCTGCTGAACTCCGGCATCGGAGAAGGTACATTGCAGGTTGCGGTGGGACTGGTCTACCCTGCAGCCCTGGCCAAGGTGGGGAGGACACTGGGCTGGAGGACAGGCCCATGCCCTCTTCCACAGTCTCCTCTCTGTGGCAGGGCTGATGCCCGTGAGGGACTGTTTTGTGAATGAGTATGGCCCTTGTTCCCTGAGCCTTCCCTGGAGTGGGCTGCTGGGGGATTCGCTGATGCCAGGGTGGCACACTTGTGGCACAATTAGTGCAGACCATCCTGCCATCCCTCACAATCAGTCATGGCAAACAGATCCTTCCTGGGCTGCTTCCCCTGCCCAAGGGTACCCATCTGCTCAGGGTGAGATGCATCATGCCCTGGGAGGAGTCATGGGTTTTTCTTGGTGTGGGCAATGCAGGAGATCCTTGCACGGTTGTTGGCAAAGCAAATAGATGGAGCCCATCTGCAGCTGCCATCGGTCTCCTGTGGGAGGGATGTGGCTTTGGTGACCAAGTCAAGCCCTTGTTGTGACAGTCTGATCTTGCCTCTCTCCCTTCAGGTGCTCCCCGGAGTTTCTCTGCACGTATTCTTGGCATGGTGTGGGCCGGCTTTGCTATGATCATTGTGGCTTCATACACTGCCAACCTGGCAGCCTTCCTGGTGTTAGACCGGCCCGAGGAGAGAATTACAGGCATCAACGACCCCCGGGTAATGACCCCTCACTTGTTTTCCCCTTCCCTGTCCACCTCCAGGCAGAGAGGCAGGAGATACCCCCAGTGGGTATCTCCTGGCTCTTATAACATGGCTTGTAGTACCCAGAGCCCTGCTTTAACGTGGCTGTGGGTCTGTGCCGGGGGGTCGAGTCCTGGGTAGCTCTGCCTGGGGCGGTCACTGGTGGGTCTGAGCCCCTGTGCTGGGTGGGAATGGACAGACACGGTGAGGGATCAGTAGGGAAAACTTTGTCCAGGAATAGCACTTACCCAGCCAAACTGCCTGCCAGTTCCTGGAGAGCCTGCACTAACCCACGAGGAAACGATTCATTATGGATGAGTTATAACTAATGAAAATGTCCCTGTGGTGCAGTCAATACTCTCAGCAGATACCAGCCTGCCTCAAACCCATTTCCTGCTCTGGCAAGGACACAGACACAGTTTATCATCCGAGGCATGCAGGAATGTACCCCACAGCAGCACCGCCCCACCACATCCCATGCCCTCTGCCCACAGCACTGCCAGCCCCATGGCATCCACAGGCCTCGTGCACCCTCAGCACCACAGTGTCCCTGTCCCATATCGTCCCTGCCCCTCCACCGTGGTCCCAGAGCATCCACTGCTCACAGCATCGTCACTTCTGATGAGGGGATCAAGGTCTTCTCTAGGAAACAGGTTCCTGAAGGGGATGGGAAAAGAGGAAACAAAGCTTTTGGGGTCAGCCAGTCTGGGTGATGAAGGACAGAAGAAATAGGAGCCCTGCCCTTCCTTTTCAGCTGCGCAACCCGTCTGATAAGTTCATCTACGCTACAGTGAAGCAAAGCTCAGTGGACATCTACTTCCGAAGGCAGGTGGAGCTGAGCACCATGTACCGGCACATGGAGAAGCACAACTACGAGAGTGCTGCTGAAGCTATCCAGGCAGTGAGGGACAAGTAAGTGGGACCAACACCTTCTATGGCCGTGCTGGAAAGAGTTTTGGGGGACTGCAGTTTGGTGGAGCAAGCAAGGCTGATGTAAACCTGGAGGGAGCTACAGTCAAAGCACGGTTTGATGGGACCTGCCCAGTTGGTGCTGGGTGGGGTCTTCCTAGTCCTAGTCCATACCAGGACTCTGGATGGAAAGCACCAGGTGTGCATTGGGAAAGGCAGACTCGGAGCCCTGGCCATGGCCATGGCCTCCCTTTCTGGCCTCTGCAGTTGCTTCTGTGCAAGACTGGGTGTCTTCAAATCCCGTGTGAACCCCTCATACCCCTCCTCCAAAGTTTTGCCAAGTCTTTTGAGTCCCAGTAGCACATAGGCAGACCCTTTTGAGAAGAGGGTGATGCTAATCAGTGCCTAAATTAGGGCTGGGAGCACCCTCGTTGCTCCCATGGTGGCAGCAGACAAGCTGGGCTGCCCAACCTTACTTGTCTGTCCTCTCTCTGTGTCCAGCAAGCTCCACGCCTTCATCTGGGACTCAGCAGTGCTGGAGTTCGAAGCCTCCCAGAAGTGTGACCTGGTGACGACGGGGGAGCTTTTCTTCCGCTCCGGCTTCGGGATTGGGATGCGCAAGGACAGCCCGTGGAAGCAGAACGTCTCCCTGGCCATCCTCAAGTCCGTACATGGCTCTTGGCGGGGGGCTTGCCCCAGATGCTGCATGTGTTAGCGCGCAAGTAGCCCCCTGCCCGGCACTGCCACCCCACCCCTCCAAACCCTCCGCAGCCGCAGGGGCTCCGGGGGCTGCTGTGTCCCTCCTGACAAAGGGGATGTGCCTGAGTGACTGGGGTGGGCACCCGCAGGGCTGGGAGCGCAGCAGGGAGCTGGTGGGAGCGCAGAGCGGAGCAGGGCAGGGAGCAGCAGCCGTGCTCAGCCGCCGGAGCGCGGGCAGGGCTGGCAGAGAGCAGCCCTGGGACCATCCAGCACCAGGTTCTTGTGAGCATGGCACAGGCTGATTTCCCCCCTTCTCCCTGCCAGCTCAGCCTGGCTGACAGCATTGTGCTGCCCTGGATTGATCTTCCAGGGGGTTTTCTTTAAACTCTGGCTATTCCTGTTGGGCAGAGGTATATCAGGACGCTTGTTGAGTCCAGCACAGGCTTTTATACCAGCATGACCCTGCAGGACGCCATGCCACAAGTCAACCTGATATTATGGGTAAAAAGGCTTTTTCCTTGTATTAGTTCAGAAATGCCACACTTGTGGCAGACAGAGGAATGTGGTGATGGAGTAACAGGCAGCTGGGAAGCACCCAGTGGAGGAAGGGGGACATACAAGATTAATTGAACAGACAGACGGGGTCAGAAGGCATCAGGGTCCTGCCCAAGATGTGGAGATTAAAGGCCTGAGAGAGAAGATGGGCAGGATGTGGAAGGCAGAGGCAAGACCAGGGTAATATAAGGAGTCTGCGGGTGGATTTTACGATGGGGATGGGTGGCAGCAGGACAGATGGGATTTGGGACAACAATGTGAGAAGCCTGCAGAGGCAGCAGGAGCCCTTGATGTCCTCCTGGGAGAGGCTGGGGAAGCCAAGGGTTACAGGTGGCGCTGGAAGACGGTGTGATGTGCCAGGAACAAGAGGGAGGAAAGTTCAGGGAGACACATGGTAGGACATGTGCTCTGTGCCCACCTTCATCCCCACTAGCTGCCCAGGCAGAGATGGGCACGGTGGGGTCATGGTTTGTTACCTCCCAGGCTGTGACCCCAGGTTGTTGGGGAGTCCCAGCCCTCGCCCTATGCAGCAGGGAGCTGCCAGGCAGCGGTTATTCCCCTGCCCTGATGGTGGTCACCAGGCAGAACTGGGATCCAGTGCTGCCTGAGCTCCCGAGCGGCCGGGCAGGTGGGGGGATTGCACAGGAGGACACCGGGAATGCGGTTCATGTCAGCTACTTGCAGCCTCCTTCCAAGCGCACTCTCCAAGCCCTGCCTACACCCATCAGCTCCGTCCCTCCCCTTGGGAGCCGAGCTTACAGAAGGCTGTTTTTGGCAGTAGCCGGCCAGCTCTCGGGCTCTCAGACACCGGGTAGTGGCACCAGGCAGCTGTGGACGCCTCCTCGCAGCCGCTGCACTGTGCACGCGGCTCATGGAGGCACTGGCTGTGCACGGGGCCCTGTGCAAACGCGTGCAGCATGGACACCCGCTGCAGACACTCTGCACAAAAGCCAGACAAGCACACGTGTGTGCGTGCATACGCAGCCAGCTGGGCATGCTCGCACACACGCATCATCGGTTCGTGTGTTTGTAGGCTGCAGACGAGCGCGGAGTCCTAGGACGGAGGGCATGGAGGCACGAAGAGCAGGTGCCCCTGCTGCTGGACCCCAGTGACTACACTGTCCTGTCTTCTTGTGCTTTCAGGTCCCACGAGAACGGCTTCATGGAGGATTTGGACAAGACTTGGGTGAGGTATCAAGAGTGTGATTCCCGTAGCAATGCCCCAGCAACACTCACCTTTGAAAATATGGCAGGTTTGTTCTGCAAACCTCTTTCTTCCTCTTCGCTGGGTAGCCTGCTTTCGCTCAAGACATTCTCCTCTCCGGGGCTCTCCTCTCGGGCCAAAGCTCTGCTTCTTCTGGGTTTGTGCTTTCCTAGCGCTGGGAGGCTGCTGTGTCGGGCTCCAATCTCACCTTGTCTGAAACAGCTCCGTGAAGCTTCCCCCATCTTCCCTGGGGTGGCTTTCTCATCGGTGGGGCTGTCCTGCTTTGAACATTGCTCCCCTCCCTCTGCTCTGGCCAAACTGCGGCTGTCACGGTGAAATCAGAGCTGTCGCCAAGGCAGAGAGAGGGGAGCAGCACCTCGGGGGAGGCGAGACCAGCCATGGAGGCGAGTGAGGACCCTGCTGCAGGAGGGAGCTGGCAGCAAGGGGCAGCCCCCAACCCCACGGAGCGTGTCCCGGCTGTCCCTGGGCAGCGGGCAGGGGGCAGGAGGAGGATAATTGATACAGAGGAGGTTTTTCTTGGTCCCTCTTGGCAAAGACTGCGAGTTCCCCCAGATGAGCTCTCCCTCTGCAGCAACGTGGGGTGCTGCTGGTCTTTCACCCAGCCGACATGGTGATGTGGGATGAGGGGTGTCCGATGGGACCCTGTCCTCACTGGCACCACGGGCCAGGGCAGAAGCACCGAGAGAGGGGGCACTTTGCTCCGTCTCCTCAAGACACCACTCCTAAAACATCAGCCCTGAGGGCTGCAGCTGGCCAAGGACAGCAGAGAGAGCTCTGTGCGTGGCTGTCCTTCTTGATGGGCCAAATGGGAGCACCAGAGCTGGGTGTCTGGTGCAAACCACCCTACAGCCCCAGGGGACGGGGTCTGCCCTGGTGCTCGGTGCAGCAGCCGGCGCGCCATGCCTGCTCCCAGCATCGCTGCAGCACAGCCAGTGCCCTGCGCCCGACAGATAGGAGCTTGCACGGACTTCCAGCACCCCATCGCCTTTATGCCCATCACCGCAGGTGCCCTGCTCTGCTGGGTTCCCCTCCCCGACCCCTCCAGAACTGCGGGAGGATGGTGGGGGGCCGAGAGGACCCTGGGTTGGCAGATGCTCCTCTTGCTGAGTGTGATACAGAGGAAATGAAGTGTCATCGTGCAATTTCCATTGCCCCCTGTAACTTTCCTGCTTATTTCAGGTGTGTTTATGCTGGTGGCTGGAGGTATTGTTGCCGGGATATTTTTAATATTCATAGAAATAGCTTACAAAAGGCATAAGGACGCGCGGAGGAAGCAGATGCAGCTGGCGTTTGCGGCCGTTAATGTGTGGAGGAAAAACCTGCAGGTAGGACAAACCGTTTTTAGAGCAAATCTCCAACAGGTGCGTTTTCCATTCCTTCACCAAATCAGTGAATGCAGAGCTGTGGATTAGCATGGGGCCCTCTGTCCCCCACCCGCACCCCACTAACTCCGGCCGGGTGTAACTGGGTGCCTAGCAAGCTGTAGGATCCCTGCCTTGTTCCCAGGAGCTGCCCCTGGCCGATGCCATCTCTCCCGGGGCGTGTGCGCAGCTCCAACCAGGACACCGACCTGGCCCAAATGCCCCCATCGGTGCTTGGGATGGGGACTTCACTCTGCTGGCGACCGCGTGCCGGAGCCACGTCTCACCCTGGCTGAGCAAGTGGTGCCAGCACGGCTGCCTTTGCAGGCGCTCTGCCCTGCTTCTCCTCTCCGGCCGCGCTCACCAGCAGACAGAAGGGTTGATCCGCTGCCACTGAGCATCCCTGCCCGGTGCTCCGGTGGAGAAATGCTCCAGGGATGGTTTCCAGCGCCTCCCCTTCCCTGCCCGCTCCCTGGGGGTGCGGCAGCCCTTACCATACCTGGGAATGACTCCAAAAAGAGGTGGTGTGTGCTCTTGTCGTTTGGAGACACGGACATCTCCCCACGTGGGAGCCAACAATGCTGGTGCCTGTCAGTGCCAAGGCTCCCCTGGTCCCCTTCCCCGGGGCCATCGCTCTCTCTGGCGTCTCCCATCCCTGAAACACCTCCATGCCGCTCCGGCAGAGGAGCCTGGGAGGGTCAGCGGTGCCTGGCAGTGACACCGAATTGTGGGCACTTGTGGGCCACCAGCCTCACACTTCCCCGTCCCCACTGCTCTTGGGGCTGAGCCCCACGGTGTCCCCGCACCCCAGTTTAGGGCAGCCGGAGGCTCTCTCTGAATGGCCCGGGCTGCTTTTCTTCCTTGGGGAAGAAGAAGGGTGTTCAAAGAGCAAGAGATCCTTTAGGTGACTAAAGGAGCCTGCCTTCTGCAGCAGAGGCAGGGAATGAAAGAGAGAGAACAAGGCCTGGGGACCCGAAACGGCCCTGTGGGAGCGTGTGGCTGGGGCGTGCGGGTGGGCTGCCCGGGTGGGGGCGACCTGCCCGAGAGCAGCGAGGGGAAGCACGAGGCCGGGCTGCTGTATCCTGAGAGCTCGCTGGGTTCAATTCACTGATAAGAGTCTCAGAAAAGCCATTTCTCGACTTTTTTTTTTCTTTTTTTCTTTTTTTTTTTTTTCCTTTGCTTCCAAAAAGCAGCAGCACTGAGGGGGTTAAGGCTGCTGGGACAGAGCACACTAGTCGCACTGCCATTTTTCACTTGCCAACCTTCTAGAAAATACTGCACTGGGTCCTTGGGCAGAGTCTGTGGGACTGTGAGCAAAGCATGCTGCCCTGTGGGGGTAAACAGCCTCATGGTAAAGAGCCGTTTGACATTGTAAGACTTTTCCACAGGAGGAAACGTCAGAGCACTAGTATCTGGTACATTGCTAGAAGGTAGGCAAGTGGAAAGATTTATTTGTTAAAACAAACAAACAAAAATAATGGTTTTTGGGATCACAGTTTTACCATGGCTATTTCCTGAGATGCCATGGAAGAAAAAGACATTTCATTCCATTCATCTTGCTTTCCTTTCCGTTTGTGCATGTCCGCAAAAGAGAGAACTGAGAAGGAGGAGCAAATGTATCCCCGAGCATGCTCTACGCACCAGCGGGATACATTTTGGTTACCCCCGTGCGGTAGCAGAGCCAGACCTGGTCACTCCGTCCCCCGTCGGAAAGGTCACACTCATTGGCACGAAAGCAATTGGGGAGGAATCGTTCTCAGCGCCCGCCGCAGAGCGCGGCCGGTCCCCACGGCTCGCTGCCCCCGCACCATGGCGGCTGGTGCTCCCAGCCTGCGCTAACCAGGTCCGACTCGCTAACACCAATGCCTACATTTTTCAGTTCTGTTTCTCTTTGAGTTCATCCCGACCCGATGACATCATAGCGCTAATGCTTTGCTTCCTCCCTTTCTTTTCCTTTATATTTTTTCTTTTTTTTCCTTTTCTTTTTCTTACAGTTTCCTTTCTTTTTTTAACCCGTTTTACTTTGGGAAAAAAAAAAAAAAAAAAAAAAAAAAACAAAAACCCCCAAAAAACCCCCCCACCAAAAACCCCCAAACAACCGAAAACCAAAAAAAAAACCCCCAAACACAACCAAACACANAAAAAAAAAAAAAAAAAAAAAAACAACCAAACCCCACCAAACAACCCACCACCAACAACCACGTTCGGCTTTGCACAACTGCATCATTCAAATTTTTTGAATACATTTTTTTTTTACAGAATATTCATACAATGACTTCTCTTTCAATGCAGTCCTCTCTCTCTCTTGTGGCACTAGCAGTCAGCCTCAGAAAAGGCCCTGAGCAATGATGTATTTTTTTTTTTTAGTGGTAGGTGCAGCATCTCACCTCTCGGTCCAGCCAGGCTAGCGGTGGCAGCGAGGGGCAGGGCGCCAGGCAGAGCATCCCCAGGAAGCGAGGTCAGCTGTGCAGGCCTGGAGGCAGACGCCCAGGAGAGCAGGGCTACTCTCCGGAAGGGTTTCCAGCGCTCCAGACGCCAGACCGGCCCCGTAGCTGTAGCAGTGTGGTGGCCGTGCCGTAGCCGTGGGTCACGGAAGCCCTTGGAGGACTGGGAGTGACAGGACACCACCGCCAGTAGCTTTCTCACCTAAATGAAGGACATGACACGGGGCAGTATTCAAATAGATTTAGCGTTTCCAACAACACACTAGAGATCTAATCACTTATACATATTCATTTTAGGATAGAAAAAGTGGTAGAGCAGAACCTGACCCTAAAAAGAAAGCCACTTTTAGGTCCATCACCTCCACCCTGGCCTCCAGCTTCAAGAGACGTAGGTCCTCCAAGGATACGGTAAGAGGAAGAAGAACAATTCTGCCCTCTCTCTTTCTCTCTCTTTCTCTCTTCTGCCATCCCATCGACTGCCACACACCCATCCCGAAGCTGCCAGTGTACATGCATAGCTCATGTTCGTCACCAGTCAGTCAGTGAGTCAGTGGGTCAGTCATCCCGTGTACCTGAAAGGATGCTGGGATCCTGGAGGGCAGGCAGGAGGTGGCTTGGAGTCCTGTGATGAGTTGGGAGATGCAACCGAGTTTTTGTTTTGTTTTTTTGTTTTCTTTTTGCCTGGATGATTTCTGATGTTCCTCTCTGTGCTTCGCTCACCTTACTGGTGCTGACCTCTTGAAACCGATGACATATTTTTCTTTTTTTTTTTTTTCTTTCTTTCTTTCTTTTTTCTGTTCCTGAGTGTTCCTGTACCTGTTTGTCATTGTATGCCTAAAAACAATCACCCCGATTTAATTTGGGCACCGTGTCACCTCACCAAGAGCCATGCGTGTCACATTCTCTACATGTGATTTTTGTTTGTGACGATTAGCATTCGGGACGTAGTCCTCGGCACAGGAGTGACAGCTGTCTCTGGTTATCGTCAGCAGTAACGCAGCTCTAGAAAAGAGATGCAAAGGCTTGAAAGAGGAGGTTGTTAAAGACCCAACCTTGGTTCAAACTTGTGCTTTCTACCTCGGAGTAAAACTGCTCGCACGTAACCAGAGAAAATTTACAAATTGCTGCCTCTCAAAGCCAGCTGTTTCCAAATGTGCAAACGTGTCTGCTCGTGCTGGAGCTTCAGACACTCTTCAGCGTCAGGTTGGGCTGTTGGTCTGTCGGACTGAGCCGGTGTCCCTCTGCATGTTGCCGTCTGTTGTATGACACTCTGCACTGTGGCTACTCTGTTGTCTCGTGTGGCAGCGGCCGCTGCGTTTTGCCGCCCGACCTCCCGGCGCGACGGGCTTGCCCAAATCGCCTCCCCGGGGCGACCGGCGGGTTTCTGCCCAGGGTTGCTCAGAGCAGGCTCCCCGCCAGGCTGCCGGAGGCGCAAAGCGCGGCGGGGACGGGGGGACGGCGGCAGCCTTGGGGACACGTGGCCCCCCACGGCGGGGTGGCCCGTCCCCAGCCGCAGGCTCGGGGTGCCTCGGGGAGCAGCATGTGATATCGCAGGGGGTCTCAGGGCCACGGCTCTGCGGGCAAAACGGAGGCAGCTGCCTTTGACACCAAAGCAGGCTCCATCCCGAGAAGCTCCTGGAGCACCCCAGCGACATGGCCCTGGGGACAGCTGAGCCCTCGGCCGGGCTCAGCTGCCACCGTCTCACACGAAGCGCTCCTCTCACCGTCACCTGGAAGCCTGGCAGGCACAGGGGGTGACCTGCACTCTCCCCACCCATATCCGGTACCCCACAGGGAAGACGGGCATCCCTGTCACCTCCCGCGCCGCCCCCGTGCTCCCGGGTGGCACCTTTTCCTGGTGATGCCCCCATGCAGCTGGTCCCCCCCTTCTCCCACCGCTGCACCCCTCGAGCAGCTCTGCAGGGAGGTTGCAGGTGGTGTCTTGGTGGTCTGAGCCCCAACCAGGAGAGAGAAGACGGAGATGGGGTGGGTGGTGCAGGGGGGAGAAGATGGGAAGATTGAGGAGGAGGGACAGATGGGATGCACAGAAAAAAGGGAGGAAAAAAATTGCAGAAAGACTCGTGGGAGGGCCCTCAGTGTGTCCTGAGTAGACCCCCGTGTTTTGTTATGTTTGAGCACTCCATGGTTAGAAAACCAAGTGGTCCTGTCCTGGGAGAGCAGGAGCACCATGGTGAAGTGGGCACCTGGGGGGACCGGTGCCCACGGTGGGTACAGGAGAGGAGGAGAACCCAGGAACAACAGGACAGCCAGTGTGTGGCACCCCCGCTACCTCCGTCCCACGTCACTCCCTCCCTGGGGAGCCATCCTGGGCCTGATCCTGCTCCATGGTGTGGCATCCATCCTACCCCACGCCACTCCACGATGCTTTCTGCCCCAGGATAGGAGCATGCTGATGCCCTGAGTTGACCGAGGCCGTTGGCCACCTGCACCAGAGGTTCCGTGGGCAAGCAGTGCTGTACCCTCCCCTTGCCCAGTGGGGACCAGCGGGGCACGGGGCTCCCAGGGGTCCCGCTGTTGTTCTGGTCCCTGGCCACGCTCTTCTCGGCATGTTGCTCATGGGCGAGTCATGGAGGAAGGTGACCTCGCTTGTTCCAGAGGATCTGAACCCACTTTGGGGGCAGCTACGTCTGCAGGGCAGCTATGGGCAAAGAAGCCCCACTGCCTGGGAGCCTGTCGCAGCCTTCTGCCTGCCATGGGGTGATGTGGCCAGGGCCCCAGGACACGATCCCCAGGGAATCAGCCTAGTTGGGTCAAGAACAGGCTAGAGGCGCCAACATCCAAGCCAACGGGGCCAAGATGGAGGCTAGCAAGGCCAAAGTCCAGCTCTTGCAGGAGATCCACGGTGGAGCAAGCTTTGTGGTGATGTCGGGCAGACCCAGTGGTTGCTCTGCGGAGCGAGCGGCCAGCGGGAGGGTGCTGCCACCAGCTCATGTCACAGCCTGCCATTTGGTGCCCTCCGCTTCCATGCAGCAGCCCTGGCTCAGAGACCCCAACGCCCTCCTGCTCTGGAAGGCCCCATGAGTACGTAGCATGCTGGGACACGTTGCCTGGGGTCCTTGTAAAGACGAGAAAGCAGCGAGGCGCTCTGTTTCGTGGTGCTCGGCAGAACCGGGGGCCCACACCAGGTCTCAGACGGGCAAGGCTTGAGAGCCCATGGGGCTGGAAGGCCAGGCTGACCCCAGCCCCATGGGCTCTCCTGGCTAGCAAGCGAAAGACGCAAACCTGGTGGCCTTGCTTCTTTCCTTTTCGTTGTCGGGAGTTTTAAAAATGGATTCTGCTCTGCAGCCCTGCAGAATGGTCCCTCAGGAGTGCCAGAGAGACAGGCTGGCACCATGGAGCCAAGACAGCCCTGGGAAGCTACCACCCCACTCTGAACGTCCTAGCGCCCACCATCACCCGAGCTGCACAGCCTCTCCGCGGCACATCATCCCCACCGCCCCAGGAGGAGATGCATGTGTTCCCCATAGGCAGCTCCTGCAACTCGAATAGCGCTCGCAGAGCTGACGTACTGCCATCCATCGCAGCCACCCACGATACTGCAACCCCACAGAAGCCATGTGAGACGCATAAACCACACAGACACCTTCCGAGCCGGCACATTTCGTACAGACACGTTAACGAGGCGCACAGGTCCCTTAGTCGTCCCCCCTCCCCGCCACTGCAGCTGTCATCAGCCCCCGCAGAGCCACACTGCCAGCCCGCGGGCGTCCCATCCCCCCCTTCCCCAGACATAGCATGAGACATGTCCCACGTCACCGCCGAGCGAGGGCCTGGCGCTGCGAGGCGATGCTCGCCCTGCAGCCATGGGGATGGTGCCAGAGCTGGTCAAGAACCAAGGGGGTTCATGGAAAAGGTCACCTTTTCAGTGAAGGATCAGCTGTCCCAAAGCCAAACGCTTCTTGGCTGAGAAAGAACCTAGTTTTTGGCCCCAAAGAACAAAAAGTAGGTCAAAGATGAAGAATTATTTTTTTTAAGGGCAAGTTGACATTTTCTACAGCAAGACTGAATTTAGCTGGAATCCTAATTTTTGACTGAAAACAAAAAGTCGCCCAAACCCCAAAATTCTTCCAGAAGATCTTCCACCAGCCAGGGACTACCATATGAGCCCAGATTAGTTTGAAGTCATTTTTAAAGACATATTAAGTTCTTGTCTATATTTTCTTCCTGGTTGTCATTTAAAGTTTTTGGTGCCTTCACTTCACTTCCATACCTTAACATGTTTGAGTCTCTTCTACGGTTAATATTGATTAATTTCTTGGCTTTATAATGTTTGGTTTGGGGATAATTGCACCATCCCTGTAACATAGTTTACCCTGAATTACTGATATGTGCATCTAGCATTAGTTCTACTTTAACATAGTTTTGATATGAAAATTTTCTTGCTTTTTTTTCCTTTTCCTTTTTTTTTTTTATTTTTAATTATTAAAAATTGCATGCATGAACTCTACACTAAAAAAGTAAATGAGAATGTTACCCTGTGATAACTCTGTGATTGGAGGAGATATGCTTTCAAATCAAAAGCCATGCTCTTGTATTTTAATTTTTCTGGCCAGATTCCCCACTTTGCTTGGTTATTTTAGCGTTTCCCACCCCTCAGAGCTGTGCAGAGAGGCCAGAACGCCCCAGCCTGCCCTGCTCGACCTCCAGCTTTCCACAGCAGCAGCCACACGTACATGTGCACTGAGGCACACGCACACGCACACGCACACACACGCACACACCGCTTTTTCCTCCCCGCTTTGCGTCAGGCAGGATATTTAACAAAGGACCTTTCTTTTGCCCGTTCCTTTTTGCACCTCAAGTTCCTCCTTCTACTCCACCGGTGACTCACCCAGCCTCTCCCCTTTCCCGGTCACTTCTCCTCCCTGGCGGGAAGCAAGCCCCGTCCTGCGAGCGCACGCCTCCCGGCTGGTTTGCTATGGAAAAGGAAAGACTGCATTTAGCTGGAAGGGGGCAGCTGCACCCATTTTTGGGAGAGGGAGGCTTTTTTTGTGGACTGATGAATAGCCACAAAAAGCTCCCCCCGGGGCGGCAAGAGCGACTTTGGGATCGCCTCGGCTCTTCTCTGTGCAAACAGGCGCCGGCCGAGGGGTTGCCACTGAGCAAAGCAAGGCCACAGCAAGGAATTTCTCAGAGGCTCCATTTTGTCACTAACGAGTCCCCTAAATGAGTGGGTGACGCCATGAGATGCTCCCTGGGTGTCAGCGCATCCCCGGCACGTGTACCGGAGGGACGGGAGTACGCTGGCTCTCGCCCCTGCCCCAGCAGCTCCCCACCGAGGGATCCCGCTGAAAAAGAAAACTGGGCAGAGCAGGGCGAGCCCAGAGGACCCCACGCAATGCTGGGGGGGACCCCCGACCTCCCCCCGGCAGGAGGCAGGGTGTAGGGCCATGCAGGGTAGCCACAGTGCCAGAGCCACCAGCAGCACCGCAGGGGCCACAGTGGCCACCGACCAACGCAAGACGGGCAAAATCCCGTCACGGGGGATCCCCCCCGGGAGCCCGGCAGCTCAGCAGCCGTCCTGGGGCACGTGGCGCAAGGGCCGGGCAAACGTCACTGGAGAGGGTCCGCAGGGCAGCACACGAGACCCGCCGAGACCCTCTCCTGCCCCGGCACCGATTTAGGTCCCGGGACGGCAGCACAACATGCTCCATGCCACCCACTCTCGCAGAGGGGCTGGACAGGGCTTCCAGTTCAGGGTTTGGAGTTAGGACAGTGGAACTGGGAGAGGAAGGGAGCGTGGAAGGAGGAAGGGAGGAAATAACTGCCCGATTGTAAATCCCTGCCTGGGGAGGAAGGACTTCTTGTTTTCTTGCCCGCTGAAGGGAATTTCTGCTCTCCTGGTTGGTTTGCTGGTAGGACGGCGGCGGAGGAGGTCTCTCCCAGGGACCCGTTGCCAAGTCCCCCATCCACAAGGAGCGCAGAACCCCACACCCGTGCCACATCTCCAGCACAGGTTGCATTTCCACACTAGCAATTTGACGCTACAGTTTATCACCAGTCCACCACACCGCACATCTCCTCACCTGCATTACAGGATAGTGAAGCAAGGAGGTGAAACGGCCTGGCCTCGAAGCACAGCTTGATCCGGCACCAGAGAGATGCCGTAACCCAGCCAGACCCTCCAAACACAGGTTCAGCCGTGGGCTGGGCGGATGAGTCACAGGCTTTGTCTCGTCGCTCTCCCAGAGCAGAGGGGGGCTCGCTCGGCAGGCGCCGCGGCTGTCGTGCTCTGCAGGAGCTGCGCTGCGCGCCTGTGCGTCCTCCCTGCCCAGCCGTAGGGTGCTTGGAGAGTGTCTGCAACGACCTCTGCACAAGCTTGGATGGCATTGGGAAGGGGACCTCAGCCAGCAGCAGGTCTGGGGCCGCTGCATCGCCCCTGAGAGATATCCTTTAGGGACACATGGGGTGTAAGTAGAGGCGGGAGCGAGGGCCAGAACTGCCTAACACTTCTTTCTCCTTGTCTGTATATTTGTGTGTTGCAGCAATATCATCCCACCGACATCACCGGCCAGCTCAACCTCTCCGACCCCTCAGTCAGCACTGTGGTGTGACCTTCTCCCTGAGGGCCATCAGTCCTTGCCCAACACAGTAGGAAGGCGCAGCCAGGACTGCCTTTCAAGGGACACTGATGGGTTCTTCTGGGTGAGATGGGAGGAAAGCATCCTTCATCCATGCACAGTGACTTCATTGTATATCTCCCTCCCTTCCTAGGCCTGCTGCCATGCTCGTGCCCCAGAATGCACGGCAGAACCAGGACACGGTTTGGACTTCACTGTACAGAGAAAATTGCTTCCAACCAGTGCTGTTGATAACCAGTATTGCCACTGACTGGCTCCATACAAGGGGAAAGGACTTTGAAAGGCACACGGTGCCCGCTCTCCCGTGGTAGTGGGGAAGAGCTGGTGCCAGACGACAAACATGTGCTTCACTTTGCAGGCTTCGGGCTTCTCAGCAAACGCACAGCCCCTCAGACGTGTGCTCCACGGTCCCCACCACCCCAGAGGGCTGTACGAGGTGCTCGTGGTCCCAAGCGACTGGAGCAGCCGGCGTGGTTTGGCAGATCGGGCACGCTTCCCCGCTGTGCCAAGTGCCCCCTGCCTCCGCGGCAGGGGCTCAAGATGTGTGCTCTGCTCCTCCCCAGGGATGAGCCCCCTGTTCCTCCTCCCATCAGCCTGTGCTCAAACCAGTGGCTACGACTGGGCTCCTCTACGTGGTCTGTTTGCAGCAGGAGCGCTCCCAGCCCTGCAGCCCACGCTCCCGTGCTAAACGTGGTACTCCAGAGCTCGTAACGTGCTGTCAGCTGAGATCCTGGCTCCCTACATCTCCTGCACAGAAGACACCTGCAGGGCCTGGCCGTGGCCAGCATGTAGTGTTCACACTGTGGCTCTCCTGGCTAGGAACATCTCCATGGGGAATGGCTCTGGATGGTTGCACTGACTTTCAGCCAAGCTCCACACTGCCTCAGCACCAGCAATGCAAGGAGAGATGCTGCTGGCCGGTCGCAGCTTGCTCTGCGCTGCGGTGTCTGCAGTGTCCGGCCACCACAGCGGGCACTGGCGACTTCCCTGCCGCAGCCACCTGCAGTAGAAGCTTGCCAGCAGCTCCGGCGACAGCCTGGAAGCCCCAGCTCACGTGGCTGCATCTGCCTGGACCTGGAGACGCGGCAAACCGGATCCCAGCTCAGAAGTAAGGAACCAAACGAGACAGGCTGACGCCATTCCTCCCCACGCCTCCCTCCCCTCAAACACACGTGCCCATGTGCCAGCACCCCTGAGCACCCTCCCCGTGGGCGCTGTGAGCGGGTGCGGAGACACCAGAGTTGGGGAAGCGTCTGGCACCAGCCAGGCTGGTGACGAGCAGCTACAGCACATGCACCGGCAACATCGCATCCCGCCTCCGGAGGCATGGTACCCAGCCCCAGCGGCATGAATTGCCTTCTTGCCCCAGCCCAGAAGACGGGGCTTCCCCCTGCGGGTCGGCAGCATTTGCAGGCAGGATTTTCAGACGGCAGCTAGGTCTGTGAGCATCGTCCCACTGACTGCGGTGGCTCCATCAAGTTCATCTCGCTCCAGCTGAGAAACTGGACTCATTCTACTTTATACGTCAATGTAACATTAATACCAAGTTTTTGCAAGAGCTCAGTAAAGTCTAGACTGGATCATGAAGTGGTTTATTCCAGTGCCGTGTGCCTCTTTCCGTCTCTGCCTTCTGGCAAAGCTGGCGGGGAGCCCCCGTGCTGAATCAGAGCCTCACCCAGCGCTGCTGCAGGGTTTGAAAACCATAAAAGGTGGAGGGACAGGGATGCCACCAAGGAGAAAGGGCAGGGAAGATCGGGAGGGAAGGGGCAGCAGCATTCCAGGATTCCAGGCTGATGGTCAGCCAGTGTGGGGGGACAGGCCTGGCAGCTGGGAGCTGGGGACAGTCTGAAGCCACAGAGGTGCCAGCACCATGCAAGCTGCATCTCACACCCGCCTTCATCCAGGGGAAAACTAGTCCCTGCCACCGCTGTGCTCCCTAGCTCCTGGGAGCCAGCACAGGGTGCTGCCAGTGGGGCTGGCCTTTGGGAAGGGAGGACCAATGGCAGGGATGAAGGTGCCTAGGGAAATCCCTACACATCAGCCCATCCATAGGGAGGTGCCCTGAGGGATTTGCAAAATGCAGCTCCCCTGGGCTGAACCAAAGCAACATCACTCATTCGCAGCATGGTCCCCGTGTGCTGAGACCCCCAGAACAACCTCCACGGGGGTCTGAGCCTCAGCATGACCAGGGATGAGGAGCGGGACTCAGGTGCCCATGCAGGGTGACAAGCGAGGTCCCAACTCCAAATGGGAAGCTCATGCCTTCTTGGGGAGGACTGAGTGCTGTCGCCAGAGAAGGCCTGGGAGAGCTGGGATTGCTCCTGGGAAAGGCACCACGCAAGGGTTCGATTCTGACAGAGGTTCTGCAGCCATCCCAGTGCAGGGCTGGTGGCACTGGGGGAGCTGTTGCTTTCACCAGCTCCCGCAGCCCTCAGACCCCTCGCTGGGGAGAGGCACCACAGGGAGAGCCGAGGGGGAATGGAAGAGTGTGGCAGCACACCGGGTCGGTTTGAAAATAAAAATGGGAGCAAGCCACAACTGAGATGGCATTTGGTTTATTCTCCACATGATTTATTTAACCCTTGCCAAAGGCTGTATTAACCCCTGCTGCATCCCTGGCTTGTCCTGCCGCACTTGCATGGGCAAAGGATCGAACCAACAGGGTGAGGCTGGTGGCCACAGTCACCTTGTGGCTCTTATTGCCTTGCAATGGGTAAGAACTCATGCCAGAAAGGGCTGTTGTTCCACCTGGAGAGAATCTTTCATCACCGCAGCTTGTGCTTTCCTCTGGAGCACACTCCAGCTCCTTCCAGACCATCTCCACACTCACTAAGCATTTCCATGCGACGCACAGGAGAAGTGTCTCTGCAGGGAAGCACAGGAGGCGGCAGGGCCAGGAGATGCAGGGGCAGCCGCAGCCTCTTTTTGTGGCCGATGGGAGGTGAGGCAGCACCTCAAGGGCTGCAGACTCTGGGCTGTAAACCCACATGCGCTTTTTTGTCCCAACCCCATCACTAGGCTAACCCTAGACCTTGGCCTTGGATGAGCTTTAGCCTAGGGTAAAAGTTATTGGGGAAGAAACCACTGTGCAGCCTCACCCATCCTTTGGCAGCCCCTTTGACAAACCACATCAGTGGGAGCTGGAAGCTTTGTCTCCTTCCAACCCTCACCCTAAACTTCAGCTTCATCCAGGATCTTGGCTGTTGTCTGAGCCTTCTCAGCATCAGCACCTGTCTCAAGGGAACAAACCTATCAAAAGAAATGTTTTGCAACCTGCCCTGTCCTTGGGCAGCACACAGAGGGGCTTTCTGAAAGTCCCATGGAAGCTCTGGAGTGCCCCAAAAGCACCTCCAGATCTTCAGGTGCACCAAAAGGCACGTGGAGAGCTCTGGGGCACACCGAAAGGCAAACCAATGCCTGTCAGGACACAGCCAAACAGATGGCACTTGGACGGACAAAAAGCCCAGCCAAGGGGTCTGGGGGGCACAGAAAGGCACGCTGAGGCTGCTGGGGCACTGAATGTCAGATGGGGAGCGCTGGGGGCACCGAAAGGCCCAAGCAGGGCTTTGGAGCAAACCGAAAGGCACGCAGAGGCTCCTGGGCTGCACCGAAAGGCAAATGGAGGCTCCTGGGGTGCACTGGAAGGCACCCAGAGGAGAATGGTGTGTCCTGAGGTGTACACAGGAGCTCCCAGGATGCACCAAAAAGCACATGGAGGTATTCAGTGCAGCCTGCAACACACACTGAGGTCCTTGGGCAGCAGAAGGGACAGGACAGGGTGAGATGGGGGAGAAGGATCACCTGGCCTTCCTCGGGAAGGGGATGGGCAAGTCCAAGGGTGGCCTGGGGGAGCCTCCCAAAACACAGAGAGCATCAGCGGTCAGACCATGCCCTTGTAGGAGGGCTGAGCTGGAGGCTGCTCCCCCCGGCAGTGGGGCAGAGGGAGCTTGGCATTGTCTCGGGGGACTCTAGGAAGAGGAAGAGAAGCAATGTCCAGGAACAGAGCATTCTCTCACTGGTCTACATGGAAATGTTTGCAACGGCAGGGTGCAGACACCTGGAGAAGGGCATGGACCACAGCCTGCCTGGGGCTAGAGCCTGGTCGCCCTGTCTCAGTTGTTCCTGCAGATGCGGAGTCTCCTCCAGAAGTGGGGTTCCCTGCGCAGATTGTGGTAAATGACTGTGATGGAGCCCATCAAGGTGCAGAAGAAGATGCTGGCCACGAAGGAGAATGGTCCGATGGCCAAGAAGGTGATGTAGTGCCGGGCGGACAGTGAGGTCTCTTGGCATTGGCTGAAGGACTCATTCCCGAAAGCCATAATCGGATAGTTGTTCAGCTGCTCTGGGAATCTGCACAGGAGAAAACTCTTCTCTGGAAGAGAAAAGCAGTGCTGATGGGTACACAGGGCAGCTAGCACAGCACAGGTGACAAGGACAGAGGGGATGGCAGGTCTGTATGGCACAGATGGGGCCAGGGAAAGAGGACAGGGGCCAGGTTGACCAAGATAGCCCAGGGCAGGGTACAAAGCAAGGGAGCAGTGAGGGATCAGGGCTCACCTGCATCCTGTGCCTTGGGGAGTGGGATGGGATGGGATGGGATGGGATGGGATGGGATGGGACGGGGAAGTGGGTGCGGTGCTGGAGAGGACACTGGAAAATGGCTTTGGGGCAGGATAGGATGGGGCAGGACAGTAGGTGGGGCAGGCAAGGTGGTGAGTCTGGTTCCCAGGGAACAGATTTGGGGAGCAGTGAGTCTGGAGATGCCACACAAGGTATGAGCATGAACGGTAGGCGCACACCCAAGCTGGAAGCAAGCAGGAGGGGATGGTGGTGGAGGGCGAGACCTTGCTGGCAGAACTGTCTCTCACCAAGGTTCACAGGGGAAGAAATGCAGGATCAGACCCATCTTCATGAAGGCATTGCGGAAGGGGCTGAGGCACCGAGTCCTGGCCAGGTCATTGGTGATGCCCACCCTGCCACACAGGCTCCTCTTGCCCCCTCAGGTGCCCATTGCCCAGCACTCCTTGCCCTCGCTGTGGCAGGACTGGTGCCACTGCTGGGGACAGCACTGGGTGCCCATCGCTGGGACATTGCCCAGCCCTCCTCTCCAGGCAATCCCTGCTGGTGATCAAGGACCAAGGGTGGACACCACGTACCAGACCCAGGAATGCATCCACCCACGCAGACACAGGAGCTGCCATGAAGAGGGGTCCTGGCGAACCTCCCTGTACCCCCAGGAGCACCGACCATGCGAGCCCACAGCCGGCCGGCAGCCGGGGCGCTGGGTGCCACCTCAGCCCCGACGGGGTGACCAGCCAGCATGGAGCAGGTGGGGGGCTTGGGGACACGGTCCTCCGGGCACTCACCTTGCACTTTTTCCCTGTTGTGGCTGAGCCAGCGCCAGAGGGGCAGGATGCTGCAGCTGCACACCCAGGGGTTGTCCTGCAGCAGGAGGGCTCGGAGCTGGGGCAGGGATTGCGGCACCCCAGGGTCCAGCTCCTCCAGCCTGTTGCCGCCCAGGTTGAGCACAGCCAGGCTGGTGAGGGGCAGGAAGATTTCAGGGGTCAGCACGGTTAAGTAGTTGTTGCTGAGGTCCAGCTCCTGCAGTGCCCCGAGCCCCACCAGCGCCCGGCGGTGGATCAGCCCCAGGCGGTTGTGGGGCAGGCTGAGCAGCAGCAGTCCCGGCAGGGCAGGGAAGGAGCCCGGCCCCAGCACGGTGATGAAGTTGTAGCCAAGCCACAAGGTGCTGGTGTTGGCCGACAGGCTCCGCGGCACCTCACGGAGGGCATGGGCGCTGCAGTCCACCTCCCCGGAGGAGCAGCGGCAGGCGGCGGGGCAGGCTGGCGAGGGCAGCGGGCGCAGGAGAAGCAGGCAGGCCAGCACGCTGCTAGCGCCCCTCCAGCAGCCCATGGCTGCCCACCCAGGCGGCGAGGGCTCCCTGACCTCCGTGCTGGGGTTCCCCCCACGGGCAGGATCCCTAGTGCCCGTCGCCTTGCCCAGCCACCCTTCCCTGCCCGGCACTCTCGGCTGAGCCCGGCGCTGCCGAGCGGAGATGCTTGGCTGCAAGGGGAGCGGGTGGACGCGGTCGGCTTCCTGCAGCCGGCCGCATTCCCCCCTGCACTGCTGACCGCCACCCTCCCAACTGCCAACCCGGACTGCGCTCCTGGCTCCAGTTTTCCTTTGGGGTGGAGCTGCACTTTTTTCAGCAAATATTTTTGTAAGGTTGCCTGCCCTGGCAAGGTGCGGAGCCCTGCCCTCACCCCTCCCTCTGCCAGGCACTGCTCCAGCCAGGTAAGCAGCCAGCTCTGGGATTAACTGCTTGTGCGCGCTGCAGGCTGGAGAGCTGGGACAAAGCTAAACCAGACCCATGTCTCGGCCCCCCTCCTCCCCATGGCCACCCTCCTTGGGTGTGCTGTCCCACCAGCCACGTACAGAGGGTTGTATAGACCCAGGACCCCTGTAGCTGGGTGGGACAAAGCTTAAATCCCATCACCGGCAGGTCTAGCCCCATCTTCCGTGCTGGCCCACCATGCCCAGGGGTCCTCAACGTGGAGCTTTGCTGGAAGGCACAGGCTGGTTGAGCCCAGCCCTTGGCTGGGCTCTGTTTGCCGCTGGCAGGAGACCACAAGCCATGCCGAAATGAGCAGGGTTGGGATGTGAGTCCCACGGGCCACCCTCCCACTCCCCAGCGGGATCGCTCGTCTGCGTGCAGGCAGGGGGGACACGCAGGAGCCCCCACAGGAGAAGGCATGGGGAAGTGGAGCGTGCTGGGCTGCGGCCGACTGAAACTTGTTTACCCTCACCCCGGCACGGCAGCACCGGTACGAGAGGGCTCAAAGTCTGCCTCCACCCAGTTTGTACCTGCTCCGATTTAAAAGCCACCCGAAGCCCCGCAGAGCAGGAGGCTGGAGAGGAAACATGTCCCCTCCCAGTGCCCACCATCCCTGGCAGAGCTCAGCAGACTTCAGGGGACCGGGGGACGCGGCCGGCAGGACTTCATCCCACCCGTATGAAGTGGGGGACACAGCAGAGGCACCGTCCTTCACTCACGCCCTCGCAGCTCCCGTCCTGTTTGGGACCCTGGTGGTCACGGTCCCGTGGGAACCCCCGGCAGCTCTGCCCCACGGCCAAAGGGCTGGAGGGGCGGCAAAGCAGCGTGTGGCTGCACCTCAGGCCTGGCCAGGGATGTTCCCAAATCCGGGGCAGAAACAGCAGGCAGGCGGTTTATTAATAGCATCCAGAGGAGCTTTGGTTTGTTTATCTATCCTGCAGCAAACTCGGTTTACTGCATTAATCCCCATCTGGAAATAATTCAGAGGAATCCACCAGCCCAGCCCAACCCCGAAGCCCGGCACAAACCTGCAGCCACATGGAGCTGCAGCCCCAGCTCACGGTGCCAGCAGCTGCGGGCTACGCGGGGACCTGATTTTTTAGGGAGCCCTGTCTCAAAATGCTCTTCCTCCCCAGGCGCTGCCCACTGCCTGTGGCTACCTGGGATCAGGTGAGAAGTGCTAAATTCCTTGAGAAAAAACCAAATCAAAACTATTAAAAGCAAGGTCATTCCCAGCTTTTGTGCTCAGAGAGCCCAGGGGGCTGCAAACCCACCTCACCTCCTCCACCAGCCCCTCGCTGCCACCCCGCTGCACACCCCCCTACGGCACGTGGCAGGAGGGATGTCCCCATTGTCCCACCTGCCAGGGACACCGGCCAAGCACAGGGTGGTGCTGGTCATGCCTGGCCCCACTCCTGTTTTTGTGGCTGCACCCCGCTGCAATTGCAGGCTGGTGACCCTTTGGGGTGCCGTACCCCCGCAGTGCCACCACTGTCCCTTCACAGAGGCTGCCAGTGCTCGGCAGAGCATGAGTCCCTGGCGCTGCCCTGTTCCCTGGAACGAGGGGACGGAGCACCCTGCAGGAAGAGCCCATGTTCCTGTCCCCAGCCAGGGATGCACCCACTGGTGCCCCGCTCCCCTGCTGCAACGCCTCCTCCTGCGGTTTTGGGCTCCAGGTGGAACAGCGCAGCCTGGTCCCAGGACCAGCACCGGGAGAGGCTGCTCCAAGCAGCACAGCCTGGGGGGCCCGTGCTGGCTGGTGGACGTGTCCCCCAAGGCATGGGGCTCAACACCAGCCCCGCTCTGCCCAGGGGGTGTCAGTCAGGCCAGCATGCTGAGACCGTTCCCACAGCGAAGTGATGGAGGGGGAAATTAACTCCTTCGGAGACCGGCCACTGTCTGGGAGCAGCAGGGACGTAGGCAGAGGGACACAGCAAGGACCAAGCATGGTTCTGGTGCTGGGGGGATGCGGTGGAGCTGGGGTGGGAGCACAGAGGCCAGGACCTGGGGCTAAGGACAGGGAGCCATGGGCCTTTGTCACCCTCCAACGCTGGAGGGCAGGGACCCAGAGTGCCAGTACAGAGTCCTGCTGGTACCTTTGTATGGATCCATGTCCAGGATAGGGATGGGGCCTTCCCAGACTCTTCCCATGTGGAGCATTTGGGAAGAAATTAAGCCAAGAAGGGAAAAGTGCTGTAAGACTCTGTGTTAGCTTTTATCCCATCCTCAAAGGCTTTAATTTATTGCATGTTTCCATGTAATTAAAGATCCAAGGCAGGTGGATGCCCACCCATGGAGTCCCTGAACTTCACCACACTTCTGCCGTCCCCCCTGCACTCCTCTGCTCCTGCTCCGACAGCTGGACCTGCCCAGGTGGGGCTCTGCTGGGCTCACCTCAGAGCTCTGACTTTTTTATAGCAGGTGACACCAAGTGGCAGAACTGTGCATGGGCGCTGCGCGTGGTGTGGGGGCTGCATACGGCACGGGTGCTGCGCGCAGCGGGGATGCTGTGCATGGTGTGGGTGCGGGACTCGCCTGGCTGCAGCTCTGGCACCCAGTGCAGGGGACGGCCAAGCCACCAGGACTGCCCGGGGGGCATGAGATTGCTGCTGGCACCAGGCAGGCACAGGCTGGTGTCCCCTGCTGAGCCCCGAGGGACAGCCAGTGGTGCCCAGCGGTGGGACAGTGCCAGAGCTCATGAACCACGAAGAAAACAGATGAGAAAATGGGCTCTGAGGAAGGACCACAAGAGCTGCCCAGCCCATGCCAAGCCCTGCCCAAGAGCTGTGTTAGTATCACCCTGGTGCACCCCCATGCTCCCCATTTGGCCTCTGTTGAACCCGCAGCCGGCTGTTTGGGGTCAGGCAGGGAAAGCTGTGCTGGCAGGGACGGCATGACCTGGAAAAACAGCAGAGGGGCTCATGCACAGGCTGCGGGCAGGGAGAGGGGCAGGCAGGAAAAACCAAACCTGGCATGAGCCACAGAGGACAAGGCCAAGCAGGAGCCTCCGAGGGCTCAGCTCTCCTCCCATGCAGCAGCAAAGTAGGTGGTGGACAGTCTGAAGAGCTGGAGGAACGTTTGTGACCTCCTAACAATTCTATCATTCCTGATTTCAACTGTCCAGCTACCTCAATGCCCAAATTTTTCGTGAAAATGGCCAACAGAGGAAAAGCAATCCGGCAAGGCAGGTCAATTCTCCCCATCCTACCCTCACCACGGGCAGGGGTGGCCTGAGGCTTGTCGGCAAACACGGCCGAGATGCGCAGCCCGCAGGGCCGGCAGAGCGTCGTTTAATAGGCAGGAAGCTTTTGGGGTGCTGGACATGCTCCCCAGAGCATTGCCGTGTACCTGCGGAGTGCCAGGCTCCCATGTCCCCTGCCTGGGGGATGCTCCGCAGGGATCTCCCCGCTGCAGAGCGACACGCGTGGGGAAGCTAGGCATGCGCAAACCCTGCACCGGGGACCGGGGGACACGCATGATGGCTGGACCGGGTTTCTGAGTTGTCAGGAGGGCAGGATGAGAGGGTGGGGGCATCTTCATTCCCCATGTTGCACCCCTGATCCCAGCGGGATGGACAGCGAGCCCTGAACAAAGTTGAAGCCCTTCCCAGGCTGCCAGCACAGCCCCACCACTGCTGTCCACATGCGGGTCTGAAGCATGGCGTGGGGTCCCCAAAAATGGTCCCAGACTGCACACCAAGGAGCTCAGCCCCATCGTCGTGCTCAGCTCTCGAAGGCTGCCGTCACTCCGCAGCACAGGCACGGCCGGCAGCAGCCGCGTCGGGAGAAGGGCGCTGGAGACACCGCGTCTTGGCACAGCCCTGCCGGCTGCTGGGTGACTACTTTCTCTTTGCACAAGACCTTGGTGGCCGAATCAGGCTGGGACCTGCTGGCCAGCCGGGGTTGCTCCTTGTCAGCCTTGACGGCGAGGAAGGCGGCCAAGTCAAGGTCGAGCATGGCGACGCCGCCGCGCGGCGTGGGCGTATTTTGGCGGCACTGCGGGCAGGGGATCCAGCGCTGCTCATTGGCGACGGCGTCCAGGCGTTTCAGGCAAGCTTGGCAGAAGGTATGGCCACAGTAGAGCTGGCGCGGCAGCCGGCCGCCCAGGTCGTAGGAGGAGTAGCAGATGATGCACTCAACCCGCTGGCTGCCCCGGCTCGTGGTGCGTGAGTGTGCCCCGACACGCAGCCCCGCGTCCTCTGCCCGGGGGCTGCCACCAGCCTGGGACATGCTGGGGAGGGGAGGGCAAGAATAGCTGTCAGATCCACAGCCCGGGTGTGAGACGCCACCTCTGAGTCCATCTGATGTGTGGGAGATATGGGGACCAGACCCACGTGGGGGGTTACCAAGGGGCACCAGGCTCCCTGCCCACCACCCCGTGGGCAGCCCTGCCTGGGGAAACGGGGCTCTGCCACTCCAGATGGCTCTGCCTGCATCCAAGGGGGACATGTGTTCCCTGGTGCCACCCAGCATCCCTGCCGGGAGCTCTGCCAAATGCCCCTTGTGTCCCGCGGGGGACTGAGGCGGGTTGGATCTCGGCAGCCGGCCCAGGCCCTGGGGTGGTTGGGAATATGGGCTGGGCAGGAGCATGTCAGCTGGGTGGGCAGGGGAACAGCGTCCAGAGGACAAGGCAGTGCCACAGCCCTGCTCCTCGCCAACCCCAGGCTGTGCCAGGCTGCCGTGGCACAGCTGTCAGCAGCAGGGGACAGGCACGCAGGCTGGCAGGGAGCTGAGGAGTCCAGCCTCGTCTAAAGGGAGGTCTGGTACCCACCAGCCTATTTGCAAACCTCTCCTGAAGGCCACCAAGACCCCTCTCCCTCAAGCATGTTGCTACAGATGGGCATCCCTCTCCTCCCCTCCTCCCCTGTCCCCCACCCCTACCTGTCCTGAGATGCTCCCCCAGGGCCTCAGGGGAGGTGGCAGAAGGGCTGCGCTGTCCCGGGGGGCTGTGGCAGTCCTGTGGGGAGCATCGGGGGCCTGAGCTGCCAGCAGCTCCCAAGCCAGGTCCCAGCGGCTGCTGGTGGCTGTGGCAGTGGGAAGGGGCTCACCTTTCAGGGACAGGCATGCTATCGGATCTGCTGCTGGGAAGCCAAGCCTGCAAGATTGGGTTACAAGCACCCAGGTAACAAAGACCTCCGAAATCTAAGCCCCAGGAGAAGTCATTAACCATCCGTCGCTGCTTCATTAGCAGAAGAAACCGTCATCGTGAGGCCAAAGAGCTCCGAGCTTCACTGTGGGTGGAGAGGGCTTGGACATTGGCCAAACCTGGGGGGCAGCGGTGGAGTCTTCCACATCCTCGGACCTCTCCTACAGCCGGGCGCATCTGGGCAGATGTTGGCCAGCCGAGACACCCCATCGCCGTCCAGCCCACACGTCCCCGGGAGATCCAGGCTGCAGGGATGGCTGTGGCTGGAGTGGGAGGGCACGGCAAGGCTCCAGCATGGCAGGGGTGGCGGGGCTGGGGCTGGCACAGGGACACCAGGGCTCCAGCCTGGTCCGCGCTGGCAGTGCCCACGCGTGGCATGGTGCTCCTCCTCTGGTGCAGGGAATGACCACTGCCACAGACGTGTCCGTGACCTCCAGCTGGGGCTGCAGGCGCTGGGGGCTGCCAGGGCCGATGCTCATCACCAGGCTGGGGAGAACCCAGCACCCCTTGGTGACACCTGCAAGGTTCATGACAATGCATGACCCAGGGCAGGTGACAGCACCAGGACGGTGGCAGGCTCAGGCGCCGCAGCTGCCAGCCCCCTGCACGGTCCCTTTTCCTGCAGCAACGCTGCAGCCTCTGCACAGAGGGTGCTCTGACCAGGGGAAGATTAAAACGGGGAGTGGGGTGGGGGGACAGACCCTGCACCCAGGATCCTGGAGGAGAAAAGAGTCGGGCAGGAATGCCAGGACACCCGGCAGCACTTCTGCGGGAGAGCAGGAGAGGGCAGCAGCTCCTGCGGCAGGCAGAAGCAGGCAGCAGTG
>VZSF01004199.1:288757-412846 GCA_013398295.1 Chionis minor | reverse complement strand
TGAACCTCATACTATTGGCCTCAACCATTAAAATTCTGTCAGGAGGACATCTAAGTTCCTCCTCTTCTTCCAAAAGGCTTTTTACTATTTGGTTTAGAATGTCCTCAGACAGCGAGTATCCATACTAGTACATACAGCACCCGGCTGTGCGAGTCTGCAAGTATTTTGGAGGACAGGATTAGAGTCGGAAGTGAACTTGACATTCACGTGGACATAGTCTGTAAAATAGGATGCAATTCAGTAAGTGCTAGGTCATACAATTACACATTAATAAATCAATATTTATTTACAGAGTGGGTAACGGTTCTATCCATAACAGTTTTACAGAGAAAGGTCTGAGAGTTGCAATGGATCACAAGCTATACATAAGTCAACAATGCCATCTTGCTGTGAGAAGGGCAAAGACCACGTTGAGGTGAACAGACAGGAGTATAGCCTGCTAAGTATGTGAAGATATTTTCCATTCAGGGATGGTAGGACCTTAGCTGAAGTACTGTGTCTAGTTATGGATACTGCACTGCAAGAAAAATATAGGTCATACTGGAAAGTTTAAAGGAAAGCACCAGGAAAGATCAGAGATCTAGAAAACTTCACTGGTGGGGAAAGATTAAGACAGCTTGCATTTGTTTGATCTAGAGTTGAGAGACAGAAAAGCCTTCTGTAAAGAGCTAAAGGGACAGCATCATCTCTTATGCTAGCCCATATAATCAGAGGATATAATAAGAAATAAAGTAATTTTTTGCAAGAGAGATTCTGGCTAAGCAAGAGGAAAATGTCAGTAAGGTTAATCAAGGTAGAGCGCTGGAATAGATTGCCAGGAAACCTCCAGTCCTGGATTTTTTTAGAACAGGTTACATTAACAGTTTTCCCTAATGATATAGGTATACTTGAATATTTTTTTTACCATTAGGGAGAAGCAGATGACACCTGAGGGTTAATTCTGCCCTATTCTGTGACTTCTGGTGATTACTATCTTAGGGTATTGAGAGTAGCCTTAATTTACCCAGTAATATTATGTAAAGTAACCATAAAACATACATCATCCTTTATGCTGAAAAACAGGTGGTAAATGTCTGCCAATTTTCCCCTATATTTCTATTCCTAAAAATTCAGAATATAGGGTAATACCAGGACAAGTTCTCCATGTTGCCTCTGTCTGCAACCCAAAGCTGTTTTCATCTGATGACGACTGGCATAGTGCAGTTCATTGTCACATAGATTTTTGGGGGATGATATCAAAAGGTCCATTGTTTTGTGTTTTCCAAATGTTCCAGGGTCTTCAGATATTCCTTAGGTCAACCACATCTTTTCTAGTCATCAGAGCAATTTCAACTACAGAAGAGTGCAAAGAGGATTATGTGTTTTGACTGCGAAATATTCCTTCCTGTCCCCTTCCAAGTCAGTGCTATATTTGCAGCAGACTGGAACTCCTGCTCTACTTATCTGTGGTGCTTTTTAAATGGTTATAGGTATAATAACTGATGTGCAACTTCAAGAATTAATTCACTCTCTTCTGCTTCACATTACCTGTTTATTGCCATCTCATCTTGACACTGTGCAAAAGATAGCATAATGACTCAACAAATTGAATAAAGTTAGGAAGGGTTATTCTTCAAAGGTTAATAAAGAGGAATGAAAGAAGATAGCATAATCAAAGAAAATAATCTAACGTTTTCACTTCAGAAACCATACACTCTCAAAATTTTAAAAATGTGTGGTGGAAAGCACTTTGGTTTTTTAAAGATGTTTTGTTACAGTTGAAATTTGTAGTGTTTTTTTCTTTCTTCTTTTAAAATGTGGAATAAAACTAATTCATGTTTCTTTCCGTAGATGGTAATCGAAGAATCAGCTTCCCAAACACAAGCGGTGTCAAATGTTCTTGCTTTCCGAAGTTTGAATGTCTCCTGTCCTAATGGACTAGTATTAACTTTCCTTGGTGAAAGTTCTGGAGGTTAGTTTTCTGAGCCACTGCAGATGTCATGGTTTGAGCTGAATTGGCCCAAGCAGGCAGAGCAACAGATGTTCCCTCTGTCCTGCTCTGCTTTGAAGGGAGGCAGGAGAGAGNCAGTCCTGGATTTTTTTAGAACAGGTTACATTAACAGTTTTCCCTAATGATATAGGTATACTTGAATATTTTTTTTACCATTAGGGAGAAGCAGATGACACCTGAGGGTTAATTCTGCCCTATTCTGTGACTTCTGGTGATTACTATCTTAGGGTATTGAGAGTAGCCTTAATTTACCCAGTAATATTATGTAAAGTAACCATAAAACATACATCATCCTTTATGCTGAAAAACAGGTGGTAAATGTCTGCCAATTTTCCCCTATATTTCTATTCCTAAAAATTCAGAATATAGGGTAATACCAGGACAAGTTCTCCATGTTGCCTCTGTCTGCAACCCAAAGCTGTTTTCATCTGATGACGACTGGCATAGTGCAGTTCATTGTCACATAGATTTTTGGGGGATGATATCAAAAGGTCCATTGTTTTGTGTTTTCCAAATGTTCCAGGGTCTTCAGATATTCCTTAGGTCAACCACATCTTTTCTAGTCATCAGAGCAATTTCAACTACAGAAGAGTGCAAAGAGGATTATGTGTTTTGACTGCGAAATATTCCTTCCTGTCCCCTTCCAAGTCAGTGCTATATTTGCAGCAGACTGGAACTCCTGCTCTACTTATCTGTGGTGCTTTTTAAATGGTTATAGGTATAATAACTGATGTGCAACTTCAAGAATTAATTCACTCTCTTCTGCTTCACATTACCTGTTTATTGCCATCTCATCTTGACACTGTGCAAAAGATAGCATAATGACTCAACAAATTGAATAAAGTTAGGAAGGGTTATTCTTCAAAGGTTAATAAAGAGGAATGAAAGAAGATAGCATAATCAAAGAAAATAATCTAACGTTTTCACTTCAGAAACCATACACTCTCAAAATTTTAAAAATGTGTGGTGGAAAGCACTTTGGTTTTTTAAAGATGTTTTGTTACAGTTGAAATTTGTAGTGTTTTTTTCTTTCTTCTTTTAAAATGTGGAATAAAACTAATTCATGTTTCTTTCCGTAGATGGTAATCGAAGAATCAGCTTCCCAAACACAAGCGGTGTCAAATGTTCTTGCTTTCCGAAGTTTGAATGTCTCCTGTCCTAATGGACTAGTATTAACTTTCCTTGGTGAAAGTTCTGGAGGTTAGTTTTCTGAGCCACTGCAGATGTCATGGTTTGAGCTGAATTGGCCCAAGCAGGCAGAGCAACAGATGTTCCCTCTGTCCTGCTCTGCTTTGAAGGGAGGCAGGAGAGAGAGAAAAAGAGAGACTTAAGAGTTGGGATCAGGGAAGCAGCAACCCTAAAAAGTACTTGGGAGTCACGTTAGATAATCAGTTGAATATGCATGTATATTGGAATACTAAAGAAAAATGAACAAATTCAATTCATAAATGCATATATATCAAGGAATTTTGAGTGGTAACAGGAAGGTTGTTATATTACCCGTAGCTCCATCTCCTTTGGAATACTATGTACAGTTCTTAAGTCCACCAGACAAGGCGTTGATTTTTGAAAGATTCAGGGAAGAGCGAGAAGGATGAGTGAAGCATTGAAAGATGAATCTTACAGTGAGCTCATGTCACCAGAGAACTCAATTTAATTACCAAAGAAGAGGTCAAAGAAGTGACTGGTGCCAGTCTGGAAGTACAAGGAAACAGAATTTTGGTGATAAGTTGTAAACACAGTATACAAAGGTATTACAAGTTTCAGAGGCTTGAAACCAAAAAATAGTACTTTATGCTAGATTTAAATTAGACTGATTTTTTAATAGTAACAAATGATTAACAAAACTAACCCATGCAGTGATGGACTGTCTGCTATGGGATATTTTCTAATTAGATTTTGTTGCTTTTCTGAAAGATACGATCAGTTTCAAACAGGAATTATTTCACAGAAGTCCTTTGCCATCCAGTACATACTGGATTATATATAATATATATATAAAATATATAATATATATTATCATACCCCAGAGGAGAGCTGCGAAGATGATCAGAGGATTATAGCCCCTCTGCTATGAGGACAGGCTGAGAGAGTTGGGGTTGTTCACCCTGGAGAAGAGAAGGCTCCAGGGAGACTTTATAGCAGCCTTCCAGTATCTGAAGAGGGCCTACAGGGAGGCTGGAGAGGGACTTTTTACAAGAAAATGAAGTGATAGTATGAGGGGTAATGGCTTCAAACTGTACGAAGATAGGTTTAGATTAGATATCAGGAAGAAGTTGAGTATGTGAAAATAGATCATCACAATGGCAGAGGTGCCCATATCCAGGAATAAACTAGATTTATTACATGCACCAAGTGATTCCAGCGCATCCTATGTGTGAGCTGTTGCATAAAAACCAGGAGAATAATTTGTGTTCCTGGCAACTGATGAAACAACATACCTCTTAGAAACCAGACAAGTGCATATAAATAACAAAAAATAGGAGATTTTTATTAAATAGCATTAATAAATGTAGTATGGTACACAAGGATCCAGCAAAAATTTATAGTCATGTGAGAGAGAAATGCTTTGGGTTTGGTTTGGTTTGTTTGTGGGTTCTTTTGCCACATAGACTTGAATTGCTAGTAAAAGCTTCCCTTATTTTTCTTCTTGGACATCTCTTTCCTTTTTATATCAAAATCATAGAATCAATGAACAGCCTAGTTTGGAACAGACCTCAAAAGATCATCTGGTCCAGCCTTTTGTGGGAAAGGGAGCCTAGATGAGATTATCTAGCACCCTGTCCAATTGCATCTTGAAAGCCTCCAGCAATGGGGTCTCTACCTTGCCCTCAGGGAGGTTGTTCCAGTGAATGATTGTTCTCACTGTAAAAAAATTCTTTATTATATTGAGATGAAACCTCTCCCTGTGCAACTTGTACCCATTGTTCCTTGTCTTCTCCATGTCACTCCATGAAGGAAGAGCCTCTCTCCTCTTTGTAGCCGCCCTTTGGGTACTAGAATACTGCGATGAGTTCCCCCCCAATCTTTTTCCGGGGAGAAGAGACCTGACTCCTTCAGTCTTTTCTCACAGGACAGGTTCTCCAGCCCTTTGATCACCACTGTGGCCCTCCTTTGGACCCTCTCCAGTCTGTCTGCATCTTTCTTGAATTGTGGGGACCAGAACTTGACACAGTACTCCAACTGTGGCCTGGCAAGCACTGAGTAGAGTGGGATGATCGCATCTCTGTCTCTACTGGTAATGCCCCTGTGGATACAGCCAGCTTGGCAAATCTTGCCAGTTTAGGGTAAATGTGCTCTGATCAATCTGGTATGGAGTAAAGGGGATGCAGAGGGTTTTCAAACATGCATGGTTTGTCAAGGACAAGTTGAAATGCTGAGTAGTTGAGATGAACAGAGCAATCATGGGCACATGCATGTAGTCCCTTGGCACAACTGCCATAATTATACTCGTTAGCACACTCAACACACTGCCATAATTTAGTCTACAAACCTTATTTGTTCAAGTAAACAAAATACCTAACTTAAGTTTCTATGCAAACTCAAACTTGGTGAAACTCAGTAACTTTTTTAATGTTTATGGACAGTTAGGAAATTCCTCTCACTTAATGTATCTGAGTAGATAGATGACTGCTTTGAATTGTTCTCTGAAAAACGGTCTCTGTCCCTTACTCTGCGGATTAGAGAGGAAGCCAAGGCGGGTTAATCTTATTCGCCTAAAGTTGCATACCTTCCGTAGACACCATGATGCTGGGTGTTTGGCGCTTTTTGAATGTGTGCTACACAGTGTTAAGTAATTCAGAATTTGTTTTCAGATTTGAAACATGAAGCCGCTACAGCTGAAGCTGAGAAAGGGGTGGCTGAGAAAGAGAAAAGTGAGGCCAAAGCAGGTGAAGCCAAGGAAGAGAAGGTTGAAAAAGGTGAGGCCAAAGCAAATGAAGCAAAGGGGGAAGAGGTTATGGAAGCTGGAGAGAAGGAACAGGAGGTTACAGAAGGTGAAATAAAGCCTGAAGACACCAAAAGAGAGCAGGGCAAGCAGCCTACTCTGGAAATTCTGGTTAGGCAGAGTTATCCCCAAAAGGTAAAGAACTCTCATCTGTATACATCTGTGGCAAGGCAAACAGAACAAGAAGTGTCAAGAGTCATCACAAGTCAAGGAACTGTCATAAAGTATATGATGGATGGATCTACCCAGGTATGTTTAGTAGAATTCATTGAAAGTAGTCTGCATGTGTGATTACCCTTGAACTTGTGTGTGTCAACTGAGAGAAGTATCCAGTTTATAGATGAAAGAGTTAAGTAACCACTGAGTTATGCAGCCGTGTCAAGACTAAAATGCTCTTGGCTTTGTTCAGAGTCAGAACTTAAGGCACATAGGGAGCTTTAATGATGAAAATATTAGGCATGTGAAGATTTTAGGCAATGGTGGTTTTGAGAACTACATTCCTGAACTTAAACATCTGAAGTGTGGATTAGTTGGGCTTTGCGTATTTTGTGCAACACAAAAGTATCCATAAATTTTTTCAGTCATCTAAACAGTCATATGAGATCCAGAAAAGACATGAACTGTTATTCAGTCCTGCAGACACCTTTAGGTATCCTAAGTTTTAATCAAAAAGACTTTGTATTCTTATGTACTTTCTTTGTTTACGTGTGTTAAGGTTGACCATAATTCAGGTTTCTTTTAGGTGCTATAGGCTGGATAACATCTTTACAGATACTGTAATCAATCTATAAGTAACTGTCTTTTCAAAGTCTAAGATTCTATGTATAGTTAGCAACAAGATGAACAGAGAAGTCATCTGTTTTGACTCAGAAACTGTCAAAATAATTCTTTATTTCATCAAGGTTTTTTTCTGTCTGAGTAGACCACAACTCCTAGTTCTTTAAATTCATTCATAACATTAGATCTTAAACCATTTAGCCAGCATTTCTGAGACACATATCCATTTCAGAAGTATGCAAAGAAGCTAGCTGCTCTGTGTCTATATATTCTTAACATCCTGTCTCCTGACAGAAGAATATACGTCTCACGTGCCTAGCATGATTGTACCATAGTTTTTGTATAAGCAGATTATGAGTGCATCCTTCTTTATATTAACTGAACATTTGTGACACATCAAGAATGTATTTCATATAAATAAGCATTCAAAAAAGAAGACATCTTTAATTACCTTACAGTAACTGTAACTCTTAGGATGTTTCTATACGTTGTCCATTTGTTTTCCACATTGTGCCATCTTCTCCCTAGAACATCAGTACTATATTTGTAAATTAATTCAGGGATGATTGTTGCCTGCCACACAGGGAACATGCATATCAAGGGTTGAATGTAATGGACCATAAATCTCAGAAACCAGCTATGTAAGATAAATAACCATGACTTCTTTTTGTATGCTGTCTTGGTGGCTAACAAATGAACAGCAAGCCTAGACATGTGGAATACCTGACTACCATTCAATATGGTGATACAGATGCTTTACCACTGCTACAGAAAAAAAGGAAAGTCATTAATCTCTGTCCACTTAAAAAGTCAAGGAATAATCTTTACTGTTTGCTTTTATAATGCCCGTTCGTTACTAAATAGAATCCCCATTAATTATATATATGTGAACTGCAGCAATTGGCAGTCCTTTCTTTTTGAGATAGCTTATTTGTATTCATTCTGAGAGATTTTTACTTTTTTCCCCTCTATCACCCACAATATTCTAGTGACTATTGCATTTGCAACACATTCTTTTGAGATTTTCCATTGGCGTTTGAAGTGATTTTAACCTCTAGTATGTCCTTGATTGCTGTAGATTCTGTTTGCTGATGGCACAGTGAGTAGGAGTCCTGATTCTGGCCCCGTCCTACCACCACCTACAATTCCAGCTAACATGCAACTTTTACCAGAATTGGAGCCTTCACCTGAGACCAGCACTAAGAAAGGTAACATTTCCAGTGGTTTTGGTAGATTTAAAGTTAGCAGGTCTGATTATACTTAATAAAGGGTATATTTCTTTAGTCTGAAAACTGCCGGTGTGAAAATGTAATGTTATCTGTACTCGGCTGCTGCACACTGCTAATTTGTTACCTTCATATCAAATCATTTCTCTCCTACTCCAGATTTTTTTTTCTTCTAGCATGCTAGGACTCTAATAAATAAAAGGGCGTGTAAGAAGTACATCAGTAGCAGAGTGATTCAACACAAAGATTTTTTAAAGAAATCCTTGTAACTACAGTAGTATCAAATCCTTACATATACGTTATGCAGTTTTTAGTCTTGGTATTGAGAAATGCTTCTCTCACAGAGGACTTACTATATTTTTATTTTTCATTTATGTATTCCAAGGCACCTAGTATTGGTCATTATTAATTAGGTTGTATGGACTTTTGGTCTGTCCCAGTGTAACCATTCTTACATTATTTTGTTTGGCTGAGAAGGAACCAAATAAAAGTTTACTCCATACCTCGGAGTGTAGTCCAAGATCAGTCAGTGCTCCTTAGTGCAAATAATAATTATGACCTATCACAATATTAATCTATAATTTAGTGGAAATAGTTAAATAAAAATTGCTGCCAAAGAGAAAAGTCTCTCAAAAAGGGAATGTCAAGTCATCAAGTCCAGTCCTTGTTCTTAGGATATTCCTTAGGACAACTGGAAGGATGTTTAAGAACTTCCCCGACAAACCATCTTCTACTTTTCTGTCTCTGTCTGTGGCCAGTGTGTACCCTTTATTCCTCATCCTTTATTAATGAACAGTTCCGCCCCGCCCCTTTCCTCTCCACCTCTCCACTGCTTAGTTATGATAAATTTATAGTGGCTTTTATTTTCCTTTTTTTTCTTTTTTTGCTAAGGTGTATGTGCTGTAAGCCTTTTAGACTCCTCTCTGGACTATGCTACTGTCTTTTGGATACACTTAGTCTAAGTTCCATTTCTTGAATATGAGAGACCAGAGTTCTCTCTCATGTTCTTAATAAGATCTCTCCATTAGCTTTCACAATGGGATCTCCATCCCTTTTCTTCTGATGCACCACAGGGTTGTGTTTGCCTTTTCTGTCACCACATTTTCACACTGATAATTTGTAGTCGTTCTGTATGGATGATACCTCCAGGTTTTTCTTTTCTTCTACTGTTGCAAACTTGTCTGAATCGTATATTATTTTTATTCCTTTTTGCATTAAATTTAATCCTAATAGGCTGTATCAAATTCCCGTTTCTTCAATCTTCAAGCTCATGGGACAGTTTTAGATGCTTTTTTTTCTGTAAACCATTCAGATATTCCTCGGCATTGACAGTCGCGTCCAAAGTCGTGTCATAATCAGTTGTCATTAGCATGCTGTTTACTTTCCCTGTGTCATTAATGAACACATTAAATAAGGTTAGTTCAAGGACACACCCTTGAGTAACAGTACTTGTAATTTTCCTCCAGCTGAATAAATAGTTCTTCTTTCAATTCTGTGAAAATCAATACTCACAGAAACTCTTCACTTTATTGATTTTTGTCTTTTGCCTTAGAAAATACCAAATCTGATACACAAATTTTTGTTTCTGCAGGAAGAAGCAGTGGCAGAAACAGCATATCACAGCCGTACAAGGACGAGTTGCTTGAAAATACTGTACAGAGTGTGGTTAATTCTGATCCACCTGAAGAGAACCAGGCAGGAACCTGGATAACAACAACTCCATCAGGCATTCAAGTGGGCACTGAGGGAGCAAAGAGAATGGATCTGAAGCCAGTCTTAATCTATCAGGCAACTGACCCAGTTGATGGAACGGTATTGCTATTTTTGTGTTATTACAGCAATGTCTGCTAAGCTAAGAGACAAGGCTGCCATCATATAACTTGTAGGATTTGTTCTTTGAACATATATCCTATAGGTTGTGTTATTACACTGTTACTAATACAAAAGCTTTAGATTTTAAAGAAAATGCAAGCCCGCGGTCTCTGAAATAGATAAGCTTGCAGTCATCTAGCTTCAGCAGGGTTTCAGTACTTAATGCGTTGTTTTACTGTTGTTGCGGTTACAGGTATCACAGAGCTGAAGTAAATGAGTATCACTTCATTCTTTCAGGTTATGACAGTACGAGATGATGAAGTGGTAATTGTTGAGAAGCTGGATGGCAGCAGAATAGTAGATCATGCTGACGGTACTAGGATCACAACTTTTTATCAAAACTGTGAAGAAGTTTTTGTACCAGAGAATAGGGAGGAAACAGGTAAAAAGAAAAGGGGAGCACTTATCTCTGATATATCTTGTGAAGCAGGTAATTATCAAAATATACTAAAGAAGGCTTATACCAATAGCTGAGATAACAAATCCACTAGTGCAGCCTAGGCTTAGTTTGTCTGCTTTGTCTTGTTTTCATCAATATTCAGTGCAAAAATTACATCGTAGCAAACAAGTAAGTTTTCTTTCTATATATATACTTACATGACCCACCTTCACTATAAGACTACAGTGCCCAAGTTCGAATATGTTCGTTGCCCACTCTCCACCTACCCTTGATACAATAAGCAAGCTGATTTGCGTCTTAACTGAATAGGTGTATGAGGACCAGGGTGTCCTCATATTCCCCAGAGAGACCATGGACTCACCACCTTCAGAGGTACTCAAACTTTGATTGAATAGGGCTGTAGAAGATGCCACACCTAGTAGAAGGGAAACTACATTCGCCTGAAATAAATGGGGCTAATAGTCATCTATGTTTCTTCTGGCTGACAGTATATTCTATGTGCTTAGGTCAGTTGCTGGGTAAGTTCTGTAATTAACATGAAGTGTTTATTTACTGTGTGGGTGCCAGGACTGTTGTGTTCAAGCACAGTAGAAAGTTCTGGTTGTGGAACCACCTCCCTGTGGGAGTTTAAAAATCAAAACAATGACCTTGAACTGGTCTGTCTATTAAATGAGAAGGCAATGGCCAGGTTAACATACCAGTTTGATTTGTTTTCCCTGGCTTCTGCTGATGAAAAGAAGTTTCTTCAGAGCTTGTATCTGACATCTTAGAGCTTGTATCTCAGGCATAAAAAATATCAGTGGTCCCTCTTGTATGTTACAAATATCCAGATCATTATGTTTAGTACTTTACTTGATAAATTAGAGAGTACTCTCCTGACCACAGCAGCCACAGGTGGTTACAGACATTTTTTGCTGTTGGTTTTTCCTATATTCTGTGCACAGTCCAAAAATTTGAAGATTGATTATTGTTTACCTAACATAAAATGTTGTGATAAAGGAAGTTATGAAGTCTGAGTGTCTTTTGCTGAGGAGATAAAGGTCAGCCTTATGAGAGAAAAAGCAAATTGAATCCTAAGGCTTGTCCATGGTTCATGTGCTTCTGTCTAGTTGTTCTGTATTAATTCTTAGATGAGCCCTTGAAAGCCATCACAAGGAAGGTGAAATGTATGCGAGTAGAGAATCCTGAATTTGCTACTGTCATAACAAATTGTGAGGACGGTACCTGTTGGACCATCTTTGGAGATGGGACATCTATTATAGCAAAGCCACAGGGAACATATCAGGTGGGAAACATTTTTATTTTGTGACAGTGAAATGTGTCTTTGTGTTCCAAGTTCTCTGCCATCAGTGTCTTTTACCTTGACTGTTTTAACTCCCTTCTCTATAGCCTTCATAAATCCTATGATTCCATCTATTTTATACTCTGCCAATGTTTAGATATTAGAGGTCCCAGTTGACTAGAAGCCGGTAAATGTACCAGTTTTCAAGAAGGGTAAGAAGGAAGACCCTGGTCAGGTAAGAGGCCTGTCAGTCTCACTTCGGTGCCTGGTAAAATTATGGAGAAGGTTGTTCTGGGAGATATTGGAAAACACTTGAGAGACAATACAGTCATTGGTCATAGTCAGCACAGGTTCATGATGGGGAAAGTTCTGCTTAAGGAACTTAATTTCCTTTTATGACAATGTAACCCATCTAGTTGACCAAGGGAAACCAGTAGATGTGGGTTTTTTTTATTTTAGCAAAGCTTTTGATACTGTCTCTCACAGTATCCTTCTGGACAAAATGTCCAGCACACAGCTAGACAAGTCCATAATACATTGGGTGAGCAATTGGCTGACGTGTTGGGCTCAAAAAATTACAGTAAATGGGATTACATCAGACTGGCAGCCCAGCACCAGTGGAATTGCCCAGAGCTCAATTGTAGGTCCAGTGCTCTTTAATGTTTTTATAAATTAGCTGAACACAGGAATTAAATGTACATTAAATTTGATTATGATTCTAAACTAAGAGGAGTTGTGGGACTCCCTTGAGGTTAGAGGCTAACATCAGCCTAATTCCTGGACCTTGTCTTCCTTTCTTCTCTTCCTCCAGTCCCTCAAAACGGGATGATTCAGTAGTAGAGGTTTGAGAACTCTCCTCCTGAATTGCATCTGTTCTTCATTTTCATGGTACCTCTAAACTGAAGATTTTACCTTTCAGGACTGAACCTCTTCCCTTGTGCTATGACAGGTTTTACCCATCAAGACAGGCTCTCTTTTCATTGATGAAGATTGCTCAGCAGTTTATACCCATGAAGTTTACGATTTCATCAGCAAGAAAGAAGAGAAACAAGCAGGGAGATACATTCTGAAACACACTTCTAGCACTATTTGTGAGATGATGGATCCTAAAGGAAATCTTTTCAAGGTAAAATACATAGAAGAAAACAATTTTCTGCATTTTAAGTAATTTTATCTTACAAACATCTCTCAAAATCAGCTTGTAGCCTTATAGTACTTAAAGTAGCCTAGCTAACCAGAAGGAACAGCTCCTGAATCAGGTCTCTGAAATGTTCTTGATGTGATGGGTTTCCTTTTTTTTTTTTGTTATTTCCTCCTTTTTAGAGAGACAGAAATAAAACACATGGTTTACAGTTTACCTCACCTCTAAAGTTATCTTAGTTAGCATGACTTGTCTTATAGCAAAAGATCATCTCTACAAATGAGGACTAATAATAAAAGAGGATATTGGCTTTTCAGAATGTCCATAGAAACACTGTAATCCGCCTGGTAAGGCAAATATCGCTGTAAAAGGAATGATTCAGTCTTTAAAGTCATATTGATTTTGCTGTGATCTTTTCACACCTAAGAGATATTTTTGAGCTAGGTTAGTACTTAGTTTTGAGTTCAGGAAACATCATCCAAGTGTCTATGACCTACATACTGTTTTCTAATTAAAGATTCTAATTAAAGATTCTAAATGTGACATCCTTTGAATCTTCTATTGTTGCAATTGCAATCATTACTATTTTCCCAGATTCCTGTGAAACAGGACTGAGGTTCCACTGGACATGTGCATTATAATACAGTTCTAAATCTGGTTTCCTAGGCTGAAGAAACAGTGCTTATATAAATCTATGCTATCTGTCACTCTCTCCCTAACAATCAACAGAGGGGTAGCAATTTCAAAGATACCAAGTTTCTACAAAATCGGTACAATTCAAAGCAGCACAGAAGTTGCTTGGCATCAGTGTCAGCACATCCAGCTTTTTCTCAACTGATACTTAGGGAACAAAGGAAGGAGGTTGAGGATACTGTGGGGCGGTTGAAGGTATTGTGGGAGCAGTGATCACAGGGGATATGGGGAGGGGTGGTGAAAAAAGGTGAGATTAATGGTTGGTAGGGATGGCAACCAGGTACAAGTGTTCCCCTGAGCTAGTCACACCAGAGACTACAGTGAAATAGGCATGGACTGGGTGTGCCAGATTCAGTTCACGGACCGCCCTTTGAATTACTCTGGTTTAAACTGTATCTTCCGAAGACATTTGTCCTTCAACTAATTATACTGAGAATTAGAGGCATTATTACACCTTGTGTGCATATGTTAACGGCACATAAGTTAATAATCACAAGAAAGAAATATATAGTCTGTGTCTATATCTTTTCATATATCAACATGCATATAGATGTGTATATAGTTATACATACATATGTACGCTAGGTATAGATAGGTAGATAGATAAATATGTATAATGCATATATATATAAAATTTATATAACTTCGTATGTCAACATGTATATAAGTGTGTGTATATATAGGGGCATATGTTATACATACGTTCACCTGTATACCTACATATAGGTGGATGTATACACACAGCTGTATGTTTGTACATACACTTTTTTCTCTATATACACACATTTATATTTATATATAACCCTATATATGAGTATGTATGTACTATGTAATTATTAACTAACATATTAGCATATAGAAATATATTTAACTATGTGTATATTTGTATGTACCTCTGTGTGTAGGTGTATATATATACACAGGTACATATATACCTCACAGAGGTACATCAGCACTTGTCTGAGTATACAGTTACCTGGCTTGACCAGCAAGGGAGTATTTTTGTGTGATGTGGCCTATTGATGCCTACAGATACATATGTTGAAGATGGAATGTAAGCGTGGATGGCCTCATTTGCTAATTAACAATCCTTGAGCATTTATTACATATCAGCATGTGATGTTACCATTTATGATATGGCATGTCATTCTAGAAATGTTTGTTTTGCCTTTTTCATTATCTTTCTGGGTTTTTTCTTCATTGCTTTTTCCTGTGAATTCCAGGTTGCTCAACATGAAATATTTTTTCTCTTTCACTGTTCATATTACAACAAGTTACTGTTTTAAATGTATCACATAACTCAAGTTATTTTATGTAATTTCTGTTATAGGTCATGGTTGATGGCACCACATCTGTGTGTGTTACTAGCTTTGGCTCTGATGACAAGGAAGACAGAAGTTCAGCATCAGCACTCCCAGAAGCTGATAAACTTATCACTCAGGATGAGCATGTCCCCAGGTGAACTGCACTGGATTCATAGGTTTACACTTTCTTCACTATGCTGTATTTGTACAGGGTTTGTAGATTTGCGCTTCCTTTGTTCCATACTCTGTATTTTCACACTTGCTATTGTCATCTTGGAGTTCCATTTTCTTGTCAAGTCATCACAGTACTTTTTCATTTTTGTCATCCAGAAAAGAATGCAATTTAAAAGCCATGGGATTTTTTCAGTGTGGTGGGTTGACCTCAGCCAGCTGCCAAATGGCCATGCTGCTTTCTCATTCCCCCTGTTCGACAGGACAAGAGAGGGAAATAACATGCAAAAGGTCATGGGCAAGATAAAGACAGGAAAATCGCTTTCCTATTACCATCCCAGGCAAAACAGACTTAACTTGGGAAAAATGAATTGAATTTATTGCCAATTAAAATAGAGTTGGATGGTGAGAAACAAAGATGAAAACTAAAACACTTTCCCCCTGCCCTATCCCTTCTTTTTCTTACGCTCCACGCCACTGCCTCATTCCTGACTCCTCTACTTCCTCCTTATGCCAGCAGTGCAGGGGATGGGAGGTTGCAATCAGTCCATAACAGCTCCTCTCTGCTGCTCCTTCCTCCTCACATGATTCCCCTGCTCTTTTGTGTGTCCTTTCTACGGGCTGCAGTCCTTTTGGTTAAACCTGCTCCAGTATGGGCTCTCCATGAGCTGCAGCTGCTTCAGGAAACATCTGTCAGCACTGGCTTGGTCCTGTCCACAGGCTGCAGCGGAAATACCTGTTCCACCCTAGTCTCCTCCAGAGGCTGCAGGGGAATCTGCTCTGGCACCAGGAACACCTCCTTCCCTTCTCCTTCTCTGACCTCGGCATCTGCAGGGCTGTTTCCCATACTTTTTCCCCTCACCCATCACTGCCTGTGTGCTGTTTTGCCCTTTCTTACACACACTTTCCCTGAGGTGCCACCGTCTTGGCTGAGGGGCTCAGCTGTGTCCTGCAGGAGTCTCTTGGAGCCGGCTGGGACTGTCTGTGACCAGCACAGGGCAGCCCTGACCTCTCCTCACAGAGGCCACCCTGCAGGCCCCCACTACCAACACCTTGCCTCCTATGCCTGATACAATCTAATGTGTGTGGCTGGCTGTGCAGGTTCTTCATCATCTACGCAGATGGTTCTGGAACCGAGCTCCTGCGGAGCAGGGATGTACACGAGTATCTTGCCGAAGCCTGTAGTGATCCTGCTGCTGCTGTCTTGCAGGATCGTGTACAAGAACATCCAGGTAGGAAAATTTTATTTCTTTTCCAACAAACTAGTAACAGAAGTAATTACAGAGGTGGGGTCAGAAGTTTCAAAACTCCTATTTGGACAGGAAATTTGAAAATACTTTTTCCCATGTAGAGAGGCCCCCACACTTCCGTCAATGAAGCGTGGGGAAGGAGCCTGCGGAAAACTCTGTGAAAGGATGAGTGAACTAAAAACTGGCATATCTTTATCCATTCTCAGATACGCAAACAAAAGTGATTACTAAATGCATAGGTTCTCTATGTATTTACCATCAAAAAACATTGAACATATCACAGTCTTCATTAATCATATAGCTCTATGTATCAATGAAGACAGTGATACTCTGATGTTAACCCTTAGTCTGGCTTTTGGAACGGATAAGTAGATGTTATTAAGAAGCTGAAAAAATATGACTGAAATAGGGTATGTCAATAGTACATGGCACCAAGCACCTCATAGTTACAATACAAGAAGTTACATCCCCAAAATGATTGGTTATCATAGTAACATTAGTTGGAGATACTGTGTTTCTGTAAAATACACTGTGGTCTAACAGGTAGATGCTAAGAAAATAAATACATCTTTAAAAAGACAGGGATGTCTTTTTCCATCAGGTTTCCCTGGATATGAGGGGATGATAAGGATAGTTTGCTTCAAGTCATAAAGTGCTAAGACATTCTTCTCAAAGATTTACATCATAAGCATGGGGAACAGCTTTCCTACTTACTATTCTTACCAGGTTTTGCACATTTTTAAATTCTGGTTCTATTCACAATAATGACTGGATCCCCATTGTATAAACTGAATGAAATAATTTTGCTATGGGAAAAGGAAAAGAGAAAAGGCACTGAGGGAGAATGAAAAATAGGAAAGGTGGAAAGACCAGGAAGATGGAGAAGATACATACCCAGGGAGAATCCCAGTCAAGAAAACCTGCTCACAACCAGTAGTCATTTGTAATAGTCGTACATCTTTTCCAGACTTCATACTCTGCATTTCTCAGTACTGGCTCTGTTTGCCTTGACACCAAGGCTCTACACTTTTGTATCACTGTGACGAACTACCTCAGTGGTCATATCCATTTTGGAGGCCACCTATCAGGTAGATTAAGTAGATTTTCAGGTTGGGTTGGAAAAAACATTTTGAAGAACACTAAAATTAATCAGAACAATAAAAAGAGACAATAAATTATCTCTAATGGAATCCATCTAGTGACCAGATTGTGAAATATAAAATACAGAGTTATGCACATTCTGAATATTATGTACTTCTGAGATTCATGTTCAGTAAATGCGGATCAATGGTCTGCTCTTCAACTGAGCTGTTACCCAAGACTCAAAGCAAGTAGCACAGGCAGTCTGTTGTTAAATATGGTCTGAGTAATCTGAACTTGTCCAACTATTGTATAGCCACTTCAGTGATCCGATATTACCTGTAGCCACAAGTATTGCATTTTCACACGGAGTTTTACCACTTGATAATAAGGTTTTTTATATTTAGGGAAGTATATTTTTCTGAAGGTTTGAGACACCTGTCCATCATTTTAGGATTTGAACTGATCCTTAGCAAACTGTGTCTTTGAACCAGGTGTTTTAAGTATTACTATCTTCCGCCCTTTGGCTGAAGTCTCCCCTTGGGTCATGAAGAAAGAACCAGAGAGTATTGTTCCTCCAAATCTTCAGTCAAGTACCCGAGACACATTTTCTCCTCTTGAGGTATACTTGTTTCAAAATTGTCCTTTGCTGCTTAAGCAAGAGATGTTTGTCATGATGGGGTAGGGAGGTGGAGCTCTAAACAATGTGACATTGTTAAATCCAGTTTATTAAGCAAAGCAAGGGGCAGGTTGTGTCAGGGAAAATGTAGTCATCTTGGGTTTCTTGTACTCTCAATAAGGTGATATAGCAATTTTAAGGGGAGTTCATCTTGCCAGATGAGGAAGTTTTAGAATAGTTAAATTGTGCCCAAGAATCTACTGACTCTATTGTCTAGATCTATGATGCTATAAGGAGAGCATGTGCTTTTCAGCTGGCACACACATTGCCAATATCTGCATTTAGTCAGTAATATAAATAGCCTCTTGCTCTTTTTGCATTGTCTGTGTTCAGAGGAAGACCACAGGTCCCGCAGCCAGAACACATGTTTGGAGGGGTCTCTGCATCGGATCCAAAGAGCAGATGTGCTTGCCAGTACCCGTGCGAAAATGTCCTAATAAACTACAAATTCGTCAGCTATTCCAGTATGAGCCACTCAGTGATGAACTAAGAGAAAAGCTGCAGCTTTCCCTTAAGGTAGTAGAATCACATTTATTGATTCTTACAGTGAGCAATAGAGAACAGACATTGGGTGACATGAATTTGCAGTATATGCTTGAGATGAAAATTCTGCTACTTACAAAGAACAATCAGCTTTTCATATGTAGACAGGTGCTCTAAGAAAAGTGTGTTTCTGAAGCAGATCTACTGTTTTCACTCATCTCTTGTGGAACCTACTTTTCTGTGCAAATACGTGGGATGCAGTCCAGTACACATCACAGATAGTACACTAACAAATAGTTTTCTTTCTGTCAATATTGGTATCTATTACTTTGCTTTTACTTTGCTTAGGGTTTGTTTTCCTTCACAAAGCCTTAAAAACTTAAATCTATAAAGTTGTGCAAGAATTTCTAACCCACCATTATTCTACAATTAACTTGGTGACCAGGTCACTGAGACGCACTCTAGCTTCAGTTATCTATTTATTTTCATAAATCAGTACTCTACATTTCCAGGCTTAAGTCTAAGTTCTGTCACTCTATCCATGTCTAGCAAATAGCCTTCTGGCAAAGTGTGTGTGCATCCCCCAAGAGTGACTGGTTCATAACAAGGTGCAAGCTACACCTCATGTGCAAGTGTTCTGAGAGGGAATTTGAAAGTTCTGCTGTTGATTCTTGTCAGCAGCTTTGTAGTTCTCATTTTTGGTATAAAACATTGATTTATTTAATTCACATTGTGAAGATGCTCTTACAAGAGATTTGAGTTAAAAATTGTTACTTACCAATTAGAAAATAACAAAATATACGTGTTCTGTAATTTATCCATTTAACATATTTTGATGATGGCATTACAGAATGAATTTGAAAGTCAACAGCATGTGAAATTTGTGAAGGTAGTAGTATGTTGTACCCAGTTAGATTATTTTCACATTACGTTTCAAAGAGTACATGCTTACAATAGAAAAACATTGACAGCTATTCAGCCCTGGCAAGTCTGAGGCATGCTAGTGAATCAGAATTACATTTTACCCTTTTACAGCCTATAAATCTATAAAAATCATTCTTTAATTTGCATACTGAGCTGTCAAAGGCAACGCTATAAAAAAAATGTTCCACATCAAAATACCAAGGTAAGCGTCTCCGTTGACCAGATCTGTTGTTGGCTTTTAGGGAAAGAAGAATGCCATTTGTTACATTAGGAAGGAAGAATTGCAATTATTGGCACTGAGAAAACATTTGTAATAATTGCATTAATGTGCAATGGAAATATCCTGATTGGTTATATATCAATATTTAATTAATGGATTTTTCCAGAAAAGAAGTATCTTAAATCTTTAGCCAAATATTCATTTTGTCAGAACTAGAAATGAAGATCTAAAGAAAAAGGTATTCTTCCTTTCTCCATCTCCTTTAAGATTTAAGAGGTATAAAGAAATGAAAAAAACTGGTACTGCAGATTGCTAGTTTGTCCATTCATAAAGGTAGGTATTGCACGTAGCTTTCTAGCACGGGGTGTGTTAGGACAACTTTCTGTAAGGACCCTTTTTTTCCATCCAACTGGTCTTCTAAAGCCTAAGAAAGAGTGGGGAAAGAAGGGTGTTCTTTTCTGTAACACCTAGTGTGATTCTGGCAAAGCAAACATCTGTCTAAAAACGGAGCTTCAGATTTTTTTCTGAACCCAAATTTTCAATTATGATGTTGTAAATTTCCTTTTCCCTAATAGGAGATCAAACAGGAGGGAGATACAGATCACAAACAATGTTTGTTACAACACCTTTTATTCATTAAGCAGATTTTAATAATATAATTTATTATTAATAACAGGTATTTACACAACACATTCCTTTATTCACTCACATAGTTTACTCAGACACTTGCACGCTCACTTGTACTTGCCTGGCTGGTACAACAGTTGAGAGGCCAAACGTCCCTGCCTCCTCAGAAGCAGGGGATCATGCTGACGCACTAGGGGCATCTAGATGGCTGTTGGATGTGATCCAAGTCACACAGTTCATTGTGGATGCTCATGTGCACTAGTGGCCTGATAGAGATTCAGCAGACTCTTGATATTGACTCCTTCATATATTAGTTCTTGCAGATTCAACAGTATTGCCAGTCTTTGGAGTTGATTAGTCCTTGGTAAGCTTTCACCTGCTACCTTCTCAGCACGTACTCCTCTCTTTGACCTGTTGGGTTTTTATAAACTATTACTCCAAACAAACCTTTAGATATCTATATGATGCATTCACACAAATTCACAGAAGGGGCCTTTATGACATTGAGAAGAAGCATATACATCCATTACTTTCTACGAACTCTTTTCTCTATATATGTCACCCTTAAGCCTACCTCTGCAAAGAAAACATCTGCATCTTTGTTATTTTTCGTTGTTCCACCAGGAATATATAGACAACATTTTAAAGCAGGAAAATGAACTGGAAGAGATGGATGTAAAAGAACCAAGAACAGAAGAGGAACAGGAGAATGCTGCAAGTCTCCTTGAACTGGTTACGGTGAGAAAAACGCTCAAAACGGTTTAAGAGTTTGGATCCACAGAACGATACATTTCCAAACACACAGGCCCAAATTACTGAAATGTGTATATCCTCCAACATCAGGATGAGAATGTCTCCAGTGTGTTGTCATTGCAGCTGGGAGACTTGTATTTCAACCACAGCCACCTCCATGGTGGGAGTTTAAACCTTGCTTTTGGGATAATCCAAAAACAATCTGAAAGAATATTGTTATTACTGCTGAGCAACAGGGGTTGGACTAGATGATCTCCAAGGGTCCCTTGCAACCCCTACCTACCATTCTGTGATTTATAATTAGTTGATTTAATAAACAGCAACCATATAAAATACAAAGCTGTCTGTGAAGCAGGTCTTCAAGAAGGAAACAAATACCTGTTTAGACTAGGGAAATTGTACTTCATTTCCTTTTTCACCACCTTGTGTTTACTAACACACTGAAATACCTCCATTCTTGTAGCCACATTCTGAGGTAACAAGATAAAACTTGTTTAGGATACAAATCCTTTGAACAGGATGCTGTTGTTGTGAGGTCTATTTCTCACATGGTGACAGTTATTCCTTCTTCATTGCAGTCCTTCCCTGACTGGGATAACTCATTTGAAGATCTCAATGCTAGAGGTAATAAAAATCAAATATCTGTCTTTTAAAATTGTAAAATACCATAGTAAATTATAAAATACTGTAGTAGAATTTTTAAAGAAGGAACAAAAAGGGGAATTCATGTATGTGCTATGTACATGCTTTTGTCTCTTCTGTTTTGAGTATGATTTTCACAGGTAATTAGAACTTGTTAGCATCAATAATTGACTAGAAAAATAGAAGTATATTTTATGGTAAAAAAGCTGACACAAAAAAAACCCTAGTTTTGAAGTTTGTAATTATATAATTCCAGAAACGCTAAGAGATGTTGTCATTATCAAATAGGATCTTATCTCTCAAATATGCAAATCTCCTAAGTTTTGCTACAGAAAGTTCTTTTCAGACAAGGAAGTTTCTTTGTAGGTACGAGGCATAAAGGAAGCAACACATTTTACAGAAGATGTCCAAGGACGGGGAAAGTCTTTAGTAAAGCCCCAAATCTGGCCGCAATCTTAAATATGGAAAGATTGGCTATTCCCCATTATACATATTGAACTAGTAGTTCCTTCCATTGGAATGTTGATTGTGGCTCCTTCACAGCCACAATTAAGCGCAACTTAAGTAAGCTAAAAGTAATAAAGGTCCCTGAAAGCCCACATTATTATGTTGAGTCAGAAAGTGGATGAAAATCAGCAACTTTTCCTATTTGCAGCTATTTCATTTGTATCTTGAAAGCACATAGAGATATTTCAGGAAATACAGGGTAAGGGTATAAAACATAATCTACTTCTGATTCTTTCTACCTTGAATTGAATTAATTTCCTATCTGTTCATGTTCTGAAGTTGGTTTTGGAATGAAGGTCTCTCTTCCCTCACACTAATAAAGAATCTGTAAGTTTTCATCAAGTGATAGAAAGATGCATTAAAAGTACATCCTTCTTTGTTTATTATTCATTAAACTTAGCGGTGTTTAGCAGAACATGTACATTCAATAATACTCTTTACCTTACAGCTCACATAACTGAGCTGTATGAGCAGGCAGTGGCTTCTCATCACCAGTGTCACACAGAGAATACAGTCACTACCCAAAGAGAGGACCAACGGCAGAGGTTCAGGTAGGACAGACCAGTGAGAACTGATGCAAACATAAATAACACAGAGGATGGAACCAAGCACACAGGCAGGGCAATGTACTTCACTGACCAGGACTCAGGTCTCTAGATAACATATAGCAATGTTATGTGCCACTTTTTTCTTTATCTCAAAGATACTCTAAAACGCATTGGAAAAGGATTTTGAGAGTTTCTTTGATTAGATAATGTAATAAAAATGCAGATATGAGTGAACAATTTTGCTGCAAACCATACAAGTCCAAGTCAGGAGTCACCTGAGATGATAATATAACGTAGTCTCAATAAAGAGCATTTTCTTTCCACAATTATCCTGTAAATATTTTTGTGCTTATAAAATGCACTAGTTTTCTCATTTTAACTACTTTTTTCTTCCCTGATCATTCAGCCCAGAAGGAGTAACACCAGTGTCCAAGTGGCAGAGCAGACTAGAAGAGAACAGGTAATACTATTAGGACAGAAAGTTCAAGATTTTCAGAGGCACCTTAAGTCTGGTTTTGGAAAGACTGATACATGTTTTCAGCAGGTCTTGGGTAATGGTCCAGTGATTTGCTAGCTCTCTTACATATAGGGCAATGGATGAAGGGTGAAGTTGTTTGATGAGTCTAAGAAAAAAATCTATATAGTTGCTTTGAAACAGCATATATTGCCAAAATGTACATTTCACAGATAGATGAATTTCTGCTCAGGTGCAAATCAAGAGTCACTGGATTTCAATCTGCAGATATAGTAATTCAAAAAAGCATTTGAAAAAAAAATAGTAATCTCAAAGCCACTACTAATTGCAAGATATATATGATTTTTGGAAAGTAAATTTACAGACTCTTATTCTATGGAGAGACATAATTATATTACTGCGTTATATAATTCTTCAGTAGCACACAAAAACTTTGCATTTAAGCATTTTGCATTAAAACCGTTATCATTTTCATTTCTAGAAGAAAGGGCTTTGTGAATCTGATAGAATGTCAAATTCCTCAGAGTATCCAAGCAGGACTGTTTAAATTTAAAGAATTAAAAATATGCATTTAATTTATGTTGAAATAGAAAACCTGACATACGAACTTGGATCAACATAGAGAAAGTTATCAGTAACATACATTCATTCACAATGGAATTAAAATAATTATATTGACAGCTATTTAGGTAATTCACTGTTTCTTAGATTAAACAAAATAATGTGAAATGGTGATGAAGTAATATTATGATCAGAAACTTGCTTTTTTCTTTCTTATTTTTGCAAAAGGATAAGTAGCAATTGAAAACTAAGTTCTCTTCCATCCCACTTCTTAATTACTTTCTGACTTGCATGACACAAAATAATTTTTTATAATTTCAGATATATATTTTAATATAGTATTTTACAGTGTTTTACATACTATTTAAAGAATGACTTTAAATATATATATCTGAGTAGCTGACACCCAAGAACATCAGGTGCAATTCTGGCTCTAAAGCCAGTGTCAAAACTCTCGATATGATTACGAGTGATAATTTCATAGCTGCTATTAGACCCTGCAAGACAGTGAAACTACAGTAGTGTAAAACTGGACTAAATCAAGCTGAAAACATAATTTGTCTTTACTTTGGTGAATCATACCTTCAGAAGTTTGAACAGGTTTTTCTGCATCCACAGAGCCATCAAGTTTTGATGTGATAAAATAAGGAAATTAGATTAATTTTGTGTTAGAAGTTTTAGCGATGCATCTGAAATACCAATTCTCAGATTTAAATGTTTGTTGGAAAGACACTATTGGCACTCAGACATGTTCCACATGCTTCAAGGAGGAGCTCTTCATAGCAGCCAACCCACTGTCCATACACATTTTGATCAGCCCCTCCATAAATCATATCCTTCACATCTGAGGAGGATGTTGTCTCTGAATGTCAGACCAGCCCGTTCTTGATCTGTCACTGAGAAAATTGCTAATTACAAGAATATCGCTCGATGTGATTAACCAGAAAAAAAAAATGCCACTTGCCTTTATCAATTCCATTCATCAATGTTTTAAACATCATACTGAAAAACAAAGTGAACTCAGTTATAACGCTTTTTTCTTTCTTTTCCTTACCAATAATGTTAAAACTTACTTAGGAAAGAAATTGATGAAGGAAAGAAATGGTTAATGGCAATAAGAAACAAAATCATTCCGCCATATTTTGAATCAGAATTCGGCAAGGAGTTTTTCCTGAAAAAGGTAATATAGCTGAAAACTGGATCAGTTTTGTTAGGCCAGGTAGTTTTTGCCAAACTCCCACAAAGACAGTTGTGGTTTACATCTCGGCCTCAATTTATCTCAAGAAACTATTACAGAGGACAGTTGTGGCAGAATTAATACAGCCTTTGTCAAAGGAAGCATATCTTGGAGGTGGTATATGTTTATTGAATGCAAACTCTGTAGATTCCTTACATAAACTTCAGAGTGAGTCTGATTCAGAGCAGAAGCTGAACCTCAGATCTTTTCACTTACCTCTCAAATACTCTCTCTGCTAACTAGAAAGGGAGTTAGTAAGCCTAACCCTCCTGGGTTAAAGGTGGCCTTGGGAACTTTCGTGTTGTGATCTCACCTGATAAATGCTTTAAGTGCATAATGCATGCTCAAAAATGTACTTCAGAATCTGAGGTATACTTATGCATGTATTTTTCATAGTTACCACTTTGGTTCTGCTTATTTGATTCCTTTGCACCTCTCTTCTTTGCCCCCCCCCCTTCTTTTTTTTTTTTGCCAGGGGGGCGGGGAGGGGTGTCTGCTGGGGTTTTTTTTTCTAAGTATTTAGTTCAGAGACCTAAACTCTTTTTCTTACTTTTCTCTAGTTTCCTGATGTGGAAGCACTGTCTATGGAACTTCCCCCAGTTCAAAAAAAACAAAGTGAGAATTTCCCTCTAGACACAGTCAAAAAACCTAGTAGAGGTAATGTACTGTCTGGCAACATTTTAGTGACATCTTTGTTGTTTTATCCAGTTGTCTCATTTTGTATTGCAGTTAAATTTAAGATTACATTATCTGACCCCATGTATTCCCAGTCATTTTGACACCTGATCTACTTGCTATATCTATTCTGATACATGAAACATACCCAGCAGCACTCCCTGACATTGAGATCCACCAGTATGGAGTAGGCTGTGTAAATGTAGTCTCCCAAAACAAGATGGCCTTTTCCCTGGCCAATACTTGTGTACCTAAGGGGAGACTGTTAAGTTCCACAATCGATGTCATACCAATTTTCTAACAAGTTAACAGTATCGATTAGCATGTTCCAGTATTTAGGAATGTTCCTGTTTAATCCACTAATATAAACGTGGTCTATGAGACTATTTAGTGTGTTAAAGGAGCCTTTGCAGACATCATTGAATGTGGAAGCATCATAGGCTTTGCATGCAAAGCTGAAGAATTGTGCTATGAATGAGAGGCAGATGGAAGCAAAGCGCTCAAGAAAACTTACATGGAATAAACAATAGTTAGAGGTGAATGAGTGAGAACCAAGGAGGCCAAGTTTAGAAAAAGACTAGTATGACTATAGGAAAAAAAAATGGGAGATGGAATTCTGAAACTCAGTGGTAAGAGGGGCAGCTTGGGGACTGGAGCAAAAGTGGTATGGAATAGGAAACATGCAGGCTAAGGACAGTTTGGAAGATACAGGAGGAAAGCAGTGACTGGATGACAGGAAGTACTGAAAGAGTCAACCATCATCTTAAGTTTGAGCTTTACAGCACGGAGAGGAATACTTCAGTTCCATTTGAAAAGCAGCCCTGACAAGTTACTGAAATCACACAGTGAAATTAAGAGTCTTGCACAGCAAAGAATCATTAACAGGAAAGCAACCCTCCATGGGGCTTTATCAGACCCCCCACTAATTCCCCTATTTCGTCATTTTGTAATCACATTATTGCAATTGCCAGAAGATCTGTGTTGGATCATTAGCCCTTTATGACTTACTGCTCAGTTAGCCAGAGAACAAGATACGACTAATCACAAGGTAGGCATTTTTGATCCATGTTGCCCAGTGGAGCAGAATGAGACATGCAGAATTTAGATAGCCTTTCGTGGTTATTTAGACAGCTTTCAAAGGTTGTCTAAATTAAAGTGCCACAGACCTTGTGATTTATTTTTTTTTTATGTGTTTATGAAAATTATGATGATCATGAAAAACGCTTGTCAGAGTATTCCATTATTTTTCCTTTAGCATCTGACTGTCTCAATACCATGAGGGATTCCTCGCCTTCACCTGGCCTTTTGCTGCATGCTCATTCTGAACAAAATGAGACTTCCAGCAGCACAACAGGTAAAGCTGCCTTCCAGAATGTAGTTTGGAGCAGGTTAATATCTATTTTCTTATAACTTTTGATAAAGTATTTACAATAGAAATTTAAATCAACCAATGCTCTGTTCAGCATTCTGAATACATCTGAATGCAAGAGTGACAGAAAAGGAGAGTGGTATAATACTGATAGGAGAGATTCTCTTTTCCATCCTAGGAGACTGCTGTAACAACATGGGCATGATGGGGACGGTAGAACTGCAGACAAAACCAAGAGGTAATTTCTCTACTAGAAAATGTAGCACAAGCCAGTTTTTCCTGCTCGTTAAGGCCTGTCACAGAAGACGCTAGAACAGAGTTTGCTGTGGTTAAGTTTTGACATTTAAACATCCCTGTTCAATTTTGCTTTCCTTGCAAAACACCTACTACTGTCGTTCACTGTGTTTATGCATCTGCTTGTGGTGATCATTAGTCTTGGATGATGAGACCACTGGAGAGCCATCAGTCTGCTTTGATTAGCCTCAACCCATAATTACAGCTTCCCTACTCCCCTTCCCTTCCTTTCCACACATATTGGTACCCTTTCTTAGTAGTGGGACTCTGCAAGAGCCATTGCTGTAAACTTGCTGAATTTCCTCTGTTACTTAGGCATAAACCATAGACCTCAGGGCAGATGTACTAATCTGTACTTCCAGAGCCGCAGGGTATGTGACGAAAGGAAAAGCAGTTTAGGGTGGGGGGCATGGGGGAGAGGGGGTGTGTGGAGAGAAAGAGATGCTGAAACTATGAACATCAAAGCATAAATGTCGCTTACCTTTAGGCAAAACAAGAAATGGTAGTGTTTTTTTTTTTTTCCCCAATGACCATGCCTAGCTTTTTTTTTTTATAAGCTCTGGGCCATTTGCTGTGTAGATGGGAAGCCCTTCTCTACCACCTGCACTTTTGTTGTCTGGAAATAAGAGCAGAACCTAGAGAAGGCGCTGTTCTCAAATAACATTGCTGCCTCACAATGACTAACTGACCAGACATAGCATTCCAGCTAGACAGTGCCTACAGTCCAAACTGAGAAAAACCAATTCCCTTTCGAACAAAACACTGATCTCGAGGTTGACCTCTGGTGAGAAGACAGCCACCATAATTGTCTTGTGTTTTCAATTCAGAGGTTATCGGACTTTACAGTAAACTACCCGAGTCTTAGGTTGTCAAGCAAAAAAAGTTGTATTTAGATCTAAGCTGCTCTGGCCATCCTTATGCTCAGCCTATCTTCATTACGCAGCAGAGCACAGTTCAAAGATGAAAAGATAGCCAAGATCGTCTTAACCCCAGAGTCAGAATCATACAGGTCATCCATATGAATGAATTATCGCATTCAAGATAATAAATCTGGCTCAGAGACAGGGCTTCCTAATTGCCTGTGCTGGCAGAGCTGTACTACTTTGGGAATTTATTGTTATATGGACATACAGATTTGACTTGACCAGCCTAGGTGTTTCTGCACAACTGATCATTGCACTGTGCAGGTATGCCTTTGGAATAGTAATGTCCTTGATTTTGATTTTAGTGCTTGGGGGTTTGGACCTCCTTTTCTGTTTTTAATCACTTTCACAGGTGTTTACATCTTCATTGCGAGTTCCCACTGAGATACCTCCAACTAATTAGTTCTAATAGTTATAGTACAAATTTACTTTTTAATTAAATTTTCATTCTTGCAACTATTAGGGGGTTTCTTAATGTCTCTTGAGCTCTCTTGACCTTTTAAATAAAAATGAGGCTGGTTCTTCTGTCCTTGTGCTGATCAAATGCTCTCAGAGAAAATAAAAACCTTACCTGAACAAGCACTTCAGGATTAGGCTGAATATTATGCTTAGTTTTTCGTGCTTTTGTAAATCTTTCCTTTCCAGACCTAAACCAGGCTGCAGGATCACAAGAGACATCCTTTCAACGTAAAGTTCAGAGTCTGCTGGTGAATGCCGCAGGACAGCCAAGAAAAGAGAAAGTGAAATTACCATCATCCCTTCAGGGGAGAAAACCAAACTCCATACCAAATAAAAAGGTAAAATAACATATTTTTTGTTAATATCCTCTCAGTCATCTCTTTTGCAAAAAATCTTCACTCTAGAGCAATACTGGCAGGTATTTTGAATCTGCTTACTGAAACATAGTGGTTGCAATTTATGTATAAGTTTACTGGCAATTCTAAAAGTACCTTTCCTCTCAACTGTTAGGACAAACTCATATGCCAAAAGCATAGTTCTGCACCAGGCACTCGCATGAAAGGTCTGATTTCCAAAAGAGCAGAACTTCCCCCATACTCCCTGAGACATCTCGGTGGCTTAATATGTCTGAAAACTCAAATCAGTGTAAATTTGCAGACAGTATTCAAAGTTTGGTTTTTACTCAAATTAGGATGTCTTTTTTTGATTCTTCAGCATGAGTGGACAGAGGTTAAATGTAGGTTAAGTAACTCTGAACCTAACTTGACGGCCAACAACTTTCTCTATTGTCTAATATTCTAATTCTGTTTGCAAAGATAGAGGATCCTGTCGCAGGAAAGGTCAACACATCATCTCTTGCAACAACAAGAGAACATCTTAGTGGGTTCCATCTCATTCCGCCCAGATTGACTCTTGGAGTGCTAAAGGAAGGCTGTACCTACGCAGCCACTGTGATCCTGAAGAATGTTGGTGTGAACTTCTCAAGGTTAGTTTGAATTTTTAGTACCTTGGTTTTTAACTGTCCAAATATACATCGCTTGTTAATTGTCAACCTTTTGATTTGATTAACGCAAGATAACAAATGGTATTTTTGTATTTGGAATCATTTGATAATGACTGACTGGATAGAGGAGAGGAGATAATATTAGAAATACTTCAGCATTATTTGCATATTAGTGTTATTAGGAAGATGGAAAGCAGTAAGGAAGAGCAGGTCCTGTATGCATTTAGGCTTTGGGAAATATTGCTGGATGCTGCAAGTCAGACAATTTAAGATTGACTCAGGCAGACACATGTCTATAGCAGGATTAAGAAACAGCTCCAGTTATGACAGTGGGAACAAGCAGAGGACAAGGCTGAAATGAAGCACGCATTTCCCCTAGTGTCACCCCTGTCAGTGCCTGGGACAAAATAGCACTGCACTCTTATTACAATGGGGTGAGGATAAGTTAAGTCTGTTTCTAGGTCTGCAGTCCGGCTTTTTTCCTTTAATGCACATTAAAGCATCATGGCGCGTGCCATGATAAATCAGCAGATCACATACCAACATCCTAGAGCTCAAGTTGTGCACATTACTTTTTTTTCCCATGCCTTAACTGTAGACAGTCGAGGAAAATATCACCATGATACTGATAAATCCAGCTTATCTTTTAAGCCTTTTACTTGATGCTTTGAGAGGCAACTAGTTGCTGAATGACAGCAGAACATGCTGAGGGCAGGGGTAGGGCCAATGGTGGGCAATTCTGACCTGTTGCTGAAGCCAAAACTTCTCAGTTTCAGGGTCAGTAGTTAACGTGACTTCCAAACTGTCCATACCTTAGCCTGAACTTGTTGGGACTTCGTATGTTTCTTGTAACAGCCAGCACTCCAGTGAAAGTGCGAGAATTCTGACAGCCAGTTTCAAGTCTGCCAGAGCTTTCCATAAGGTGGAGCCATATACTAGGAATGCTTTTCCTTTAATTGCTTCTGGTGCAAGTGCATGCTGGTAACTCTTCTTCAGGTGGAAATGAAAAACCACAGGATAAAGTTCAGAGCCGTGCAAAAGCAGAGGTTATATCTGCTCTAATGATCTTTAGAGATCTTAGCAGTGGAAGTTGTGTGCACAAAAGGACTACACAGATGTGAAACAATCAGTGAGAAAAGAAGTGAAATGACTGCCTTAGTGGGTAAGATGAAATTAAAGAAGATTTACACAAAACTTAAACCGGCGTCATGCCTTCTGCAGCAGAATCATAGCATAGGACATTAAATAAAGATCATTAAGGACTTCTGGGTATGCAACACACAGGTGTTTGCGAAGAAGATGTAATTCATACTGCAGCTTCCTGTATGTATGCATGCTTAAATGCTGCTGTTTCACATTCTGTTGTAGGGACCAGACAGTGTAACATGCTCTTCGGAGACTTACTTTAGCCCATTAATCTGCTCTTTTCGGGTTTTTTGTTGGAAACTTGAGCCTTGGTGAGAAGCCCAGGAATACCACTGTAGCCCAAGTTGTACATTGTGACAGGAAGGATGCACTAACAAGTTCTGCTGTCATTTGCACAAGCAGAAGAGCAGAGGGCCTGCTTCCTAGCAGTGCCTTCTGCCTGCCTGATACAGTGTCTGGCAAACTGATTCTCCTCTCTTTCTGACAGGTTTCGAGTGAAGCAACCACCTCGGCACACAGGACTGAGAGTGCTGTACTCACCAGGACCTGTAGGTTACACAGAACATCTTTTGGTTTTTGTAACTCAGCTGCCCCTCAGGCCATCTAGGGGTCCTCTCGTACCACCTGTCTGGTACAATACATGGCAGGATATGTGATTTGTTTAAAGTCATTTGAAGTGACGCTGCCTTCCACTGTCCCTCTGCTGCCTTCAGCCAAGCACCTCACGCGCTCCAAGTCTCAGAACCTGTGCCAGAATACAGAGGGATATACATGTTCAATTCAGTGGAAAGCAGCAGCTCAAGCGCTGAGGTTAAAGAGAGCTTTTTTGAGGCAAACAGGATACTCTACCACTACATGACTTTTCCCTCGTCTAGGGTATTTGTTATATCTGCTCTGTCTTATGCCTCAACTTTATCTCCTGTCCTGATACGTTCAAGAGTTGAACCTAGTAAACTCTTGCCTCAACCATTTCTTCCTCTGCTAGCAACTACTCTCCACCTTAAGTCTTTTACCTAGCAAAGCACCATAGCACGTAAAATTGTCCCATTAAGTCAGAAGCTTTTGTGCTTTCTGCTTTTTTCAGTCTCTCTTCACCTGTGTGTTAATATCTGAATTAATATTGGGCTGGCCAGTATCCCCACAGCATCCACGTAATACCAGGCAATATCCTTGCCAATGCTTTTACAGGCATGGAATCGATAAACAATGACTTGTGCAAGAAGGCATTGCCAGAATGCAAGTTAAACCTCCTTTTCCAGAGCCCTAGCCACAACTCAGTACTTGAAATCATAGAAGAGTTTGGGTTGGAAGGGACCACTAAAGGTCATCTAGTCCAACCCCCTGCCATGAGCAGGGACATCTTCAACTAGATCAGGTTGCTCCGAGCCCCGTCCAACCTGACCTTGAATGTTTCCAGGGATGGGGCATCCACCACCTCTCTGGGCAACCTGTTCCAGCATCTCACCGCCCTCAGCGTAAAAAATTTCTTCCTTACGTCTAGTCTAAACCTACCCTCTCGTAGTTTATAGCCATTTCCCCTTGTCTTATCGCAACAGGCCCTGCTAAAATGTTTGTCCGCATCTTTCTTATAAGCCACCTCTAAACACTGAAAGGCCACAATAAGGCCTCCCTGGGGCCTTATCTTCTCCAGGCTGAATAATCCCAACTCTCTCAGCCTGTCCTCATAGGAGAGCTGCTCCAGCCCTCTGATCATTTTTGTGGCCCTCCTCTGGACCCGCTCCAACAAGTCCGTGTCTTTCCTGTGCTGAGGGCTCCAGAGCTGGACACAGTACTCCAGGTGGGGTCTTACCAGAGTGGAGTACAGGGGCAGAATCACCTCCCTCGCCCTGCTGGCCACACTGCTTTTGATGTGGCCCAGGGTATGGTTGGCTTTCTGGGCTGCAAGCACACACTGCTGGCTCTTGTCCAGCTTTTCACCCACCAGTATCCACAAGTCCTTCTCAGCAGGGCTACTCTCTGTCCCTTCATCCCCCAGCCTGTATTGACACCAGGGCTTGCCCTGACCCGGGTGCAGGACCTTGCACTTGGCCTTGTTGAACCTCATGAGGTTCACATGGGCCCACGTCTTGAAGCTGTCCGTGTCCTTCTGGATGGCATCCCATACCTCTGGCATGTCAACCACACCGCTCAGCTTGGTGTCATCCACAAACTTGGTATGGGTGCACTCGATCCCACTGTCTGTATCACTGATGAAGATATTAAACAGTACTGGTGTTGTCCCATACTGGGACAACACTTGCGACCAGTCTCTATCTGGACATTGAGCTGTTGACCACTGCCCTCTGGACCATCCAGCCAATTCATCATCCACCAAACAGTCCACCCATCAAATCCGTATCTCTCCAATTTAGAGAAAGATGTTGTGGGGGACCATGTCAAAGGCCTTATAGAAGTCCTGATACACGGCTGGAATAATTTCCATTCTCTTTTCCTCCACACATCCATCCCTTTTGTATCTCCCTTTTCTTCCTACCTCTATGTTATTTTTAGAATACAGTATTTTATTTCAGTTGGAAGGGACTACAATGATCATCTGGTCCAACTGCCTGACAACTTCAGGACTGACCAAAAGTTAAAGCATGGTATTCAAAGCAGAGCATTGTCCAAAAGCCTCTTAAACACTACAGGCAAGGGGTATCAACCACCTCTCTCTTTGATTCTCTCCCAGTTGTCTCAATTCCCCTTTTCCCTCTGGAACCTAAAAGGAAATTTAAGAAGAAAAAAATGCAAACACCTGGCAGTTTTCTTTCAAACTTCAATGTGAAGAGACACTGTTTTGCGCAGACCTTTCTAGTGAAACTGGAGAACTGGGGAACTGGCAAGCACAATCATGTGTGCTGGGCACCAAGTCTTTAATTTATCAGACAGACTACACAGAACAAGAACCAGCTCCAAGGACTGCTGGAGGGGACTGTGTATGAAACATGCACTTTGCCTCTGAGTAATCCTCTGTCTCTCCTAGGTGGCAGCAGGCTTGCAGGTTGAACTGGAGATAGAAATCTTTGCCATGGTAATTGGAGGGGAAGATACTGGTGGCCTTGCAGAAATTTCACATGATATTGAAATACTAACAGAAACAGAGACTCTTCTCCTGCCTGTGAGAGCAAATATCCTTTGTTGTCTTAATTCCTACACATGCTTTCTAGCATCAACCTTGGGGACCATCCACCTGTCAGGAGCCTTAAGCAGCATTTCCAGTGCAGTCTGCTAAGGTAGCAAGCTTCTCTGTCCTTTTCAGAAACACAAAGGGGTGTTTTCAAAAGCACAACAAATGAACAATTTAAGATTCTGATGCCAAAACCAATTTAAATCAGAGTAACAGGGTTCTGAAAAGTGGGGAAAGGAAGAATAGTAAGCTCAGAAAGATTTTTAAAAATAAATAATAGGAACTTTTTTCCCCACCACCCCTGATGGAAATCCTTTATAACACTTTTGAACCTATGGTAGCATCTGATGGTACAGTCTGATGAGCAACAAAATCATGTATCACCCCGGACACTAAACAGACAAATGAGACAATCCCTGTGTCAGCAGAGATGCAAGCACAGAAGTACACGAACACTCTCAGAAATCAGCCCAGTTCAGTGGGCGTTGTGGTTGTTTAATTGAGGACAGAGGTAGAGTAAAAGAAAACAGCAAAGGCAAGAACTATTAACTCTCCCTTGTGCTCCATAAATTATAGTTATTTTTTAGATAAAATTACAGGCTTATTTTTAAGGGCAAGCTCAGAAGAAAGGGTGAAGTTCTCTCTGACTTGTAATCAAATTTACACTTAAAAGCCTGGGAGAAGAGGTCTTCTGGAAACCTATAAAAGAAGTAGCAACGGAAAGTGCATCCAAACACACCAGAAACTCCACTTCTAGTAAGGCCCACCCTTACCAAAGAAAGAACTTCAGGGTCTTCTGAGACTGTCCAGAATACCAGCTAACACCAACGCCACTGAGGTTTTATATACTCTGGAAGTGACATTGAAACTCCCCAAATTTACTTCGTAGTGACCCAAAGAAGTCTTTTATGGCCATTATTGTGGAACAGAGCTAGTCAGGACAGGTGGCATAGCAGCAAAACCAGCTCCTGCTCCATTTCCACTCAGCCAGTCCTCAGGCCCACAGTTGCAGAACAGCCTCCAAAGCATGTGCCCTTCCCCAATATTTTCACCTGGTCTTTAATCTTTGACCTGAGGGCAGCAGTCCAGATTCAAATTGTTTCACAACCTTATTTCCAGAATTCATTCCAGCCTCCACACATATTAGTTACATACGTGTACAGAAATGGTTAGATCCTTAACATGATATTCCACCTGTGTTAACCAGTGACATTTATGAGTGCCGCCCACAAGGATACCCCCAGGGTGGGATGGCAGCAAAAGTCCGAGCAGTTCCTACAAGCCCCAATGCGTGGTTCCACATTACATTACCCCGGAAGCTTTCTAGGTAACGTAAGTACTGGATGCAGTGATACCAGCCCTAAATTAAAGTACAGTTGTTTTACGACTTGACTTTACAGTTTAAAGTACAGCTCATTTTGGCTTCTGATCCACATCACCACAAGCCTCGTGCAACTGACCGCAAAGTTGTCATCCGCACATCACACAGACACGACTACCTGAGACAAGAAAAGAGAAGCGGTGGATGACACCAACCAAAGGACTCGATGCAAGAGATTTACAGATTACTACAACCGCTCAGCTCAGTGGAGGCACTCAGAGCAGAGCCTCCCCAGTCCTGTCCCAAATCCTTCACTGAACTGTCTCCACATTAAAGAAGTCATTGAGCCTCCTGGCAGCGGGAGGCTGGATTTATTGCAGTTAAGCCCTAATAAATCAGCCTCTTTAACACTCTTCATTTTCTAAAACAACATCTTACTGCTGACCCTTTGACACTGACAGCAAGTCTAATAAGGGGCAGGAGTCTTACGGATAGACGGGGCAACCTTAACATGACAAGTTCAAGCACACAAAACCCTTTGCACACATTGTTTCATACAACACATTTCTCTAACCTTAGAGAATCAGACTATACAGAGAATGGCAGAGTCTTCCCCACCAACAAGAAAGCCTTATTGGGACTTTCTCCTCAAACCACCAGCCAACATGCTTATCATTAGGCTGGCGTTTCATCTCACCCCTATCAGCTCAGGCACTCTACAATACAATTGATGGTGACACTTCATAAACAGGAACCCTATGGATGTTTCTTCTCTCCTCAAGAGTTCCTATTTGCCTCATATGTGTAACACTGACATCATCTTTTTCTTTCAACTTTAACATCTGTAAGTCTGTCATGTTATCTAACAAGTCAGTAAAGAAATCCCAGCTGTATCTCATTTCCTCTCCTCCGGAGAAAAAGAAAAGTGACCACATCAGTCAGTTCTCAAAAGAAACTTTGCAGAGAGACATGCACCTCTGACTGCTGCATCTGCTCTAGGGCTGCTCAGAGTACATCAAAATAGGGGGGTTTTTTCTGTTTAAAATATCTTCTTAGCTTTTCCAGTGTGGAATTTTACCCCCAGAGTAACATGCAATTATAGTCTAGAAGAACAGCACATTTAATGCCTTCCAGCTTAGGGGCTTACAACATGGAGCTCATCAGTGAAGGCAATTTAGACAAACTTCTCTCAATTCGTGTTGAAATGGAAGAGAAGTACTCACCCAGTCAGTTCACATTTCAGTGAGACACTCTGCTGTCCCAACAGAAATTCTAATCAGTGTCATCTCCCATTAAAAGCTCTAAGTGGAGAGAAATTAATTACATGGCATTCTCCTCCCATTTGGCTAATCCACCTAATCACAGTTGCCATCCCCATAGCCAAATCTCACTTCTGTTCAGACAAAGTCTTTTTGTGAATTGGTAACTCCTGCTGAAGCCAGCTTCAGCTACTCCCTGCTACCCAAGAAACTCTACCAAATGCATCTTCGCAAATTTGTCCCCACAAAATCTCCTGGACTCAAAACTATATCCATCTCAGATATGTCAAGGAACTCTGGACTGGTTGGTTTAGTCTCATGAAACATGAAACACTGACACTCCTAGGTTAAGTCCTGTATTTGGTTAGTTTTGTTCAGCTGTCCAGAATAGAAAGAGTTAAGTCTTTGCAGAGGCACTATGACAAATTTTTAAGTTCCTATCACCTTTCCCAGGTGGTTATCATCAAAGCCAGTGATTCTCTCACTGCAATCTAGAAAATTCCCTGCAATTAGACTTGATTACAAATTTGCCACATGTCCTAGTAAAGCCCAACAAGCAAAAATCACTGATGAAACATCACCTGACCAAACCTAGTCATATTTCATTTATATTTTCTTAGTTATTACTCAAAATTAAATACTGCATAGGAAGCTGCCCATGAAAGCCTTCAGTATTCCTAAGTAGACGGCCCATCCTGAACTCGTAGTCATTATTTTTATGCCACTCAATTTGTGAAATAAAAGCAAACAATGTATTTGAAGCCCTTGTGAGAACCCTTTCTCATGTTGTTCCCATCCAACAGCAAGAGTAGAGGCCAGTTCTACTGAAGCCAGTCTGTAGCAATCACAGTGCTTGCACAACACTTGCAAAGAATCTGGACGTAATTACTGGTTTTGCTTCAACCACTGTACAAAGGCACAGTTGGAGTTTGGTTTCTCTTTCCTTTCATGATAATTTTCTCTCTTCTTTCACTACAGGTGAGAGCCCTAGAAGAATAACATGAAGATCAGCAATACTGAAATACACAAATTGTAGTCCAATGTTAACGGAAACATCCCAATGTAGACTTTTAAATATATTTAGTCAGATTAACATGAATAAATACTTTGTCTGTCCCCTATTAGTAGAAAGGTGTTCCAAAAGTTGCATCCTGCTGATGTGGCTGTCTGAAATGCAAACAGCAGAAAGGTTACTGTATTTCAACCACCATGCTTGATACTCTGCGCTTCCGAAGAATGATGAATGGTTCCCAACAGGTTTGTTTTTAAAAGGGGTTTCTGTACTGTTACGGGTTTCTGTAACCTGTTCTGACGCACCTGAAATCTTGTACTGACCATGCAGCAGGTTTTACTGAAGTCAACTGGGATTCTTCAAGAAAGAGCTGCTAATCTGCTCTGGTCTTCTAATTCCTAAATTTCTGTTTGCTTTCACAGTCACAAGCTCAACTTTCTGTAGGTTCACCTACTTTTAATTAGCTGCAGACATCAGATGGGGATTATGAGCGCACAAAGTTACACTTGACAGAGAGGAATTCTGCTTATATCCTCTTCTTCACTATCAGACATGATCAAATGCTCATCTGCACATCTCCCTTCATAGAAGACTAAGCAACTTAGAGATGGTCTTTTTTCCTCTCTGTTCCTACTTAGACTTCTTTTAGTAGTGACTAAAATTAACATCTCGGTCTCTTTGTGACACCATATTTGTATATCCAAGAGCAGTTCTGCTTTCTTTTTATGAATTCATTTCCAACAAGGTGCTTTCCTGTGCTTCATCCTTTTTCCAGCATGTGACATCCTGAAGGATGAGGAATTTTCCTTGATACATGCAGATGACTTACTCTCTCAACACTTTACAGTGACCAAGGATCCCGTGGTTGGGGATTAAATAATAGCTTTTATCAGTATGAAATACGAATGACTGTTTGGTACTCTCCCATTCATGCTGATAAGTGAGGCATATTCTAACGATACACAATCTTAAGTTGCCCCTGAATTTGCAAGTGCTTTCCTGCTCAGGTTTGTAAATTCCAGGGATTTCACCATAGAAAGGGCAAGTTGAGGTACCCAAGGATATCAGAATTCTAGTATACAAGTGGATTGTTGGCACAGGACAGACTTCCATGTAAAGCATATACTGAGCTCCCTCAGTAGCCATCTGAGTACTGCACTGGTGTTTTCCACTGCCCCACCAGACATGGCTGTCCATCAGCTCTGAATCAGATTTGACCTATTGACCAAAGCTGAGCACCAGCTCAGGAGGTGCCAGAAGAGATACCCAGCTGTGGACATTGTTTAAGCCCAACCCATAGATGAGAAGACACCAGAAGAAGCAGTGTCAAACTTGATCCAGGATTCTCCAACACAAATGATTTTACTGCTGACTCTGCTAATTTCTGCCCTCATGCTTTTCAGTTTTTTCAGTTTTCTACAGACACCGCCAACAGTCCTACATCAGTCCCCTTGAAGTATATTCTGGGCACTGAGGCAAGCCACTGTTGCCGGTACAGAGTGGTCACAAGTGCTACAAATCAGAGAACCACAGGGAAAGTTCAATAGGGAAGCCTGTGGAGCACCTATGGAGAGACAACCATTTTCCACCACCTCAAAGACGTTTTCTTCCAAGGATTCTTCCCAAATCCCAGTGACAGCAGAGACAAAGGTGAAGGAATTTCAACTCTTCCTGCTTTGATCAATGGAGACACCTGTCATCATCATGAGAAGATGACTGCATCCCAAGTCACTCTTCTATACCACCATCTATATCCTTTGTCATCAATCCCTGAGCTCATGTGCACCTGTGGCCATGTTTTTTCTCCCAGGCCTCCCAGAGGATCATCAAACAGCAGCTCATTCCATAGATTCCACAACATTTATCTCCCTGGCATTAAAGTAAACAGCATATCCTGTGGAGGCATGGAGTCAGCCTTCCCCTTTTAGTACCTGGTTTTGGTATGTCTTTCCTCGATCATGACTGCTGAAGGTGCACTGTGGTGTCACAAGCCACCCTTCCATTTCTAACGCTTTAATTTCTTTGTTTTCCCAGTAGGCTAGCCCATGTCAGCAGCAGCTGACGTGGATACAAGATGTCAACTGAGGTTACCAATATAATTCACAGGTCCTCCTCTCCCTCCCACTGCAGTAATCCCTCCTATGAGGGTCTCCTCTGGGAGAAATAAAGGAATACAACACAACAAGATAAGAGTAGAACACAAGAAGACAGAACAGGCAGAACAGAATAGGTCAGGACAGAGACATGTTTGAGTGGACCTGTCTGATCACAAGTTTCATCCCTATCTGGACAAATATAAAATTAGAGGCACCCAGAAACAACTGGCAGAGCTGTATGAAGATTGCTATTTCCATAAAGAGTCTGAGACCCACCTCCTGGAATTGGAGCATAAAGTGCCGCTGTAAATTACCCAGACTCTGAAGAAGCAAGTGAACCACCAGCCCCCTGACAAAGTTATTTCCTAACAAGAGTTATTCTAAAAGGTACGGTTATTACAGCTCAGGTGCTTCCAAAACATTCACGAACTGAACCGTTTGCCTTGTCCATAATTGCTAGTAACAGAGAACCTAAGTCAAAGACAATAGTCTGTAACAACTGGGATGAAACTAAAAATCCATATGAAACTCAAGTTAGAAAGGTCAGTTTTGAGTATCCCCCAAGTCAGACATGTAAATCCAACAGTCAGCAAAGTACCCAGAAGCAGCCCCCACCATATCCACCAAACCTGTGGTTACTGGTAAAAAAGACAGCATGTACTACAAACTAGTAACTTACTAACAGCAGTGGAGACTTGCTCACTTTATCCTGCCCCACTGCCCCGACTGTGAAAAGAAATTTCATCTGACACAGGACAAATACAACATTGCAACAATTCAGTGCAAGTTCTAAAAACTGGAGCAAATACACTGCAAACAACCCACACTTCTCGTGCTCAGTCTGCCACCTCTACCGAATATCACAATCCTGGATGGCAGCCCCTTTCATTTGCTCCCACAGATTTTATTCTCTGGAAAAAGTCTTTCGAGAACTGACATACAGGGCAAAGCAGTCAAGGCTTTACTCGAGGAATATCAGGACAGAACTCCATGAACAAAGTTGTCTCATAAAGCATATATAAATATGCCTTCAATAGAGTGCAGCCATATTTTTCCCTGGCCTGCTAAAAAGTGAGTGGCAGTAGACCAAGTTCCCACCCTTTGGCAGAAGTCATGTAGCTTTGCCCAGAAGCTCCAAGCACTGCCACAAACCACCAGCAGGTGTCAAAACAGCATAAAATCTTCCCAGCTGCCTTCCCTGGATAGGGCATGATCTCACCAACAGTCCATGCACTGGATTCACTGCATTGGGTCAACACTGTCAGAATGAGCTGATCTCTTCCGTAGGAGAAATCAACTCCATTTCTAATGGGCATTCCACTGAAGGAAAAGCCGGTACCTTTGACAGGCACCTCAGAAATAGTTCAAATACATAGACGTGCAGCAGACTACAGAGAGTTCATCTCAGAGACAACCATTCTGAGTTGGGATTATATGCTGGGTTATACCACATGGGGAGGGGACAGACTTAGTCCCAGTCACTGGACATCATCACAGAAGTTCAGTCACAGAACACTTCCATGGCCAGCACTGAGATTACATGACCCCATCCAGGTGCTCCGCATCTTTGGCAGCAAATGCTAGAGCACTGCAAGGACCATCTTCTCTTTCTCTTTCTTCTTCCTCTTCCTCTTCTTCTCCTCAAAACGGTCCGTAGCATCAGCAAAAAATGTCACCTCATCCTTGGCCTCAATCTCCCTCTTCAGGTACTGAAGCCCTGCCATGTTGAATCCCAGCACATCCTGTAGAGACAGACCAGCACCACACTGTTTGGCACTTCTCAAGCTTATTAGGGCCAGAGGGTCCTGCACCTGTCACCCTCTACTATGAAACGATGAAAGCAAGACAATCCACAGATTAAATAAAGCAACATTATTTAAATGTAAACTTCATCTGAGTAGGAGAACAGTTCAGCCCTGCACTCTGTTCCCTACAGTTCTCTCTTAAAAGCAGCTAGAATCCACTGTATGTTGCGAAAGACAAGCTGCTGGCAGGAACCTGAAGTTGCCTCTGGGAAGATGGACATTCTCCGTTATTTGAGAGACTAGTAGCCCACAGAAAAGCCAAAAAGAAACAAAGTTTATTTACCTCCTACATATTTAGAAACCAGCAAGCCAAATCCCAAATACTTACAGCAAAGAAAACCAAGAGTAAATGAGGGAGCAAGCATGAGCACTGGCTCATCTCTGGGTAGTCTCAAATCAGGAAGAACTTAAGGAAAAGACAGTCTATTTGCACAGGAGGAAAATGAAATGGGCTCAGATGCCCAACCAACTTTCCCACTGGACACCAGACAACATAGCTCCCAGACATTGGCCCAGCCTGTTATTCTGTATCATGGAAGAGGGGATGGTGCAACACTCACCCGGGCCTCACTGACTCTCGAGATGGTGGTTTTCTTCAGATTTTCTATCACTGTCACCAGCATGTGGTTGCTTGTGATCTGCCCAAAATGTATCCTGGGAACAAAGGAGGCAGTGACATATTGCTGCATTGTTCTTAGAAACATCAGAAAGCGCCTCTCCTGAGCCTCTGTATGTTCTGGACATAGTATTTTTCTTAAATTAGGCCTCCCCAGACCAGCCTTATATAAGAGGCATGGGCAGATTTATCTGGAAAAGCTATTTTCTGAAGCTTCTCTTTAACATACAGTGGTTTAAGGGGCAGGTATCTCTGAGGGTGTGGGCTCTACAATGACATTTTGCTGGTCAACAGTGCCATTTCAGCCTTGATGTAGGATCTTTCATACCAGTGAGACTTAGGGGACCCACGCCCAGCAACTCCACCTGGGCATGTCAACACTCTGCATCTGATCAATCCATTCCCCCACACCATTTGCAGCGAGTCCTTATCTACTGCAGAGACCACATTTTTATTCCCAAGGGCACTTCCCAAGAGCTTCAGACCCAGAGACATATGAGAGAAAGTACAAATTTTTCCCACACTCTTATGCTACATGTGTTCACAGCAAGCAACGTCATCTTTGCTGCTCCAGAAAACAGAGTGTATTTCCCAGCTCTTTGCTGTCCCAAAGCACTGACTCACAGTGCTGGAGCAAGGAGTACCTCTATGTTCACGTAAATGGCACAGAGTGAGTTCATGACGTGCACCAGCACGAGGGGCCCAGAGGAACTGGCAGACTCACTACTGACCAGAGCCCTGTTAGGGCTTCCTTAGGTCCAGGTTCTGGACAGCAATAGCAACTGAACTAAGACTAGCAGATCTGTCTGGCCAGATCCAAGACTCACTTGAGCAGGAAGAGGAGAGCTCGGCACAGGAGTTCAACTTCCGAACCCAGCTGAATATATTCATTGAAGAGTCTAAGCAGGTCAGGGACATAGGAGAAGGGCAGCACCAGGAGAGACTCTTCCAGCTCACTGAGGAGAAAGCAAAAGGACAGAAGCATTAGATTCAGCCACTGCGCTGCTACAGATGAGCAGGAAACAATTCCGTATAATTAGGTTCTGGAACAAGACCTGTGCTAAGCGCTCATCACTGCTGGTCTGTGGCTGCTCACAAAGCACAGTGCAGCTGCAGAGACTAGAGCCCAGGCCAGCCGACATCATCTGGCACAGGGAGCAATCTTCCCTTCCCAGCATCCCCAAGCTGCTCTTCACATACATGTGCACCTCCAAGCAGCCAAACCACAGACACAAGCTTAATTCAACACTCCCCACGGAAGGAACAATTTCTATTCCTCAATTCCATGCAGGCTCCAGAAAAGGCTGCCAGGAACAGTAACTCCAGACTCTCTAGCACACCGATACCCAGCACAAGAGACTGTTCCACGATTCCAGCCAGTCTGGGGCCCAGAAACACAACACTCAGTCACAAACCTGTTCTGCAATAAGGCTCTTGGGACTCACCTTGACTTGACCTTCTTGAAAACTTCTAGCACATACGCAGAAGGCTGTAACAGAGGAAAGACATCAGCTCTGCATATCAAGAACCATTCCAGACAACTATGTCCCTTAAGGGTCATTTCACCCAGTTAAAAACACGCAGTCACATCTTATGAGATGGACAGATCAAACTGAGTATAACAAAGAGGAAACTCCTTTATCTTCAATCAGCTGCCAGTCTGAGAAGTTCTCCCTCCCCAAAAGATAAACCCAGCCTTCTCAGGATACTCTAAACTGGTGCAGAGTATTGTGCAAAATCTAATTTATATTCAACCAGCTAAATCATCTCATATTCATTTCAATGACTCTTGTACAAACTCCTTAAAAAACTTAGTGAAACAGACAAATTATACATATAAAACCTTACACAAACTCATCTCCCAAAGACTTAATTCCAGGTACTCCTGTTTCTGCTGAAAGCGTTTGGAAGATGCAGAGCAGAGCTGGGAATTGCCAAAGAAAAGTGCTAAGTCATAGGATTTCATTCACTTCTGTTCAGTCTATCCAACTTACAATTAAATATACCTATCATCATGGAGGAAGGGACAGAAGGGCTCTTGTAAGATGATTACAGATGGTTAGGAGGAAGACAAAACATTCTTTCATCTGGCATTGACATACTCCAGAAAAGGGGAGAATGAATAAAGGATCTTCCTAAGGGTAATTAAAAATGCAATCTCAGAGTATACATTGGAATAAGCCAGGAAAACCAAAACTAACCTACTCCGAGTAGTGGATTTGTATTTATCAATGAAATCCATGCATCCATGTGTGTCTATTTTGTATAGTCAAAAATTCTGAGTTTAGTGAAAACTGTTGTGTACTAGTACGACATGAGTGGGCAAAGGCACCAGCTCTACCCTGCAATACCTGGACATTTAACTATCATACAGAATTTTCTCAATGTAAGTGCTTTAGGAATAGAAACAGAACTAGTAACTGCTGTACCAATGTCACAGAAATAAACCTGGGCAGCTACAACACCCCTGCCTTGCTCAGAGCTGCCCTGCTGTGGTTACAGCTGCACAGGCTGTAATTTAGGGTCAGAAAGCCTTCACGTGCTTCCAGCTCCTGCTTCTTGAGTCAAGGGATGCTGGGACAAGTGTTCCACAAGCAGCAGCTCTCCCAAAAAGGAGGATAAGCAACTGTCAGTGCAGGAAGTATTTGTGTTCATGGTCTGACATACTGAACGCTCATAACGGTCAGTTCACCACGTAACAGGACATACCGTAACTTGCAGCTATGCTTTTATTCAGTGGCCTAGCACTTGTACTACCACATTCTTCCAAGGCTTTGGAAACGGGTCAAATTCCCTTCTCTGTACAGTAGAATTCAGCCAAAATCACCCACCTCCAAAGAAATTGCTAGCTACTGAGCCACAGGATTTCATTCACCCTGTTCATCTATTCTACTTGCAATTAAATATGCCTATATCCACAGAGGAACGGAGAGAATGGCTCTGGCTGAATGCTTACCAATGTCAAATGGTGGGGGGCACAGTGACATGAGTTCTCAATTATGCATTCCAGTGGATGCTCAGGTATTTTGTGTGAGATGGCACAGCTCCTCTGAAATATGCTATAGCATGGCAACTGCACCCTCCTGTCAGCAGGAGGGCGTGCCCTTAGGCACAGGAGAGGTTTGAACTAGCCTTCCAAATCTTGGAGAATACTATAAACCAGACTTGTGGTAAGGTACATGACTACCATCAGGGTGATGGCTACCATCAGGGTTATGTTTAACCTTGATGGGATTAAACTTCTGTAACACACATGCAAGATAAAAAATAAAACACACAAAAAACCACAAAAAACCCCCCAACCTGTGTTCACTTTGCACAAGCAGAAATGCTGAGTTTTCATTTCAAGTTGAACCAAGTAGTCCTCCCTCCCTACAGCAACCCAGTGTTTTGGCTCAGCCAGCAAAACGACCTGCCCCACACCAGTTGAGAATGGCCCGCAGCCTGCGGCCTGAGCATTCCACTTACTGTAATATTTCCATAGGCACGGAGGATTGGATTGACAGGAAAGGGAACCTGGAGACACAGAATGGGTTAGAATGGGTTAGGCAGGCATGTGTGTACACATGCATATTCATGGAGAAAACTTTAATCCACAGTAGAAAAGAGCTTTTATCAAGTGTCTTAATCAATTCCCACACTTCTACCCTCCCCAGAACGCCGCTGAAGGCCTCATTTGCAGCCACTAGACTTTCTCACTCTCAGACGTATATAACTAACTCAAACATGTATGAATTTTCTTCCACTTACTGTCACTTTCCCAATTATATCACAGACCCTTATTTAGCAAGGAGTGTTGAGATGAAGGCAAAAAATAGGCTTAGGGATGAATTTGCAGCAGCATGCTCTCCTAGGGACAAAACATCCTAGTGTGACTTTAAACATAAAGATCATTGTAAAGAACACAGCACTAAGCACACCCCAGAGCACAGTGCTGTTTTGTTCTCCAAAAGATTTCAGCAAATCTCTGCTATTTCCAGTTGTCCTGATGTTACCTGCATGCTGAGCCTTTCCACTTGAGCTGGAAGGATACACCCAACACACCTTGGGATTGGTACATTCCTCAGTCTTTTACCTCTTTTCCTGCAGCTTTGCATATGGCCTTGTGTTCCTTTAGTTTTGCCGTCTCCTCTCTATAGAGCTCGATAGCTTCCATGATCCGCTCAGCCTGTGCAGCACAAGAATGGCACATCAGTGACACCAGACAAGTCAAAGAAAAGCTCAAGTTCAACTGGACAAATGGAGCTGAAGGGCTGACACAGAGCATCACAAGACACCTCACTCAGAAAGATAAACTCTGCTCCAGATTGCACCACCACCCTGAGCACATCAATCATGTCCTGAAGATGTCAGACACCATCCACATTCCCCCCACTGACCCAGGTGTTCTCCGCTGCAGCTTCAATTGTTGCCTTGACATTGAACTTCACTCCACTCCCAGCAAGCAGTACCCCTTTGAGGCACAAGCCAGGGTCGAGCCATTGTGACTATTCAGATTAAGGATTTCCTCTGTATTAACAAGGACATTAGACTATTGAAATCTGTGGCCATGGAACTACCCACCCCCACCCCTTCCAGGTACACTCCTGCCCTCAGGCACTGCAATATATTTCTACCTTCCACAGATGCCTACAGGACTGGGCAGTCCTTTGGGGAGACTCCTCATGCCTAGAGAGCATCCCAGCTGCTTTGTGCTCATTTGGGCTGCAAAATCCAAAGGGCAAGAGGAGCCATGTCTGTCCCACATGTGACAGGCAGAGAAAGCTACAGGAACCTCACACCTGGAGAGTTGGACCCCTCCCTGTTGGCCATGGAGCAGGACAGACTGCACTTGCAGGCAGAAGCAACCTGCCCTTATGTGACACCACAGGTTACTCCTCTTCAAACTGATGCTCTGACCCTGTGACAGCCCCCCTCCTTGAGAGACTGCTAAGACATAAGGCAATGCTGGCGGACCCACGCAATCTTACCGCTTTGATGGTTTCAATAGTCTTCTTTCCTGCCAGCCCCGTCTCTCCTTGCGTCTCTCCAGCCACCTACAAAATACAGAATTTGCAGCTCCCTCCTTCCGCAGCTGAGCAGATGATACACGTAGCCACACCCTGCATCCTACCACAGTCCACACTAAGGAGAACATCAGCCCCGTTCCCTAAACTGGTCATTTATCTGGGGAAATACAGGATTTCCCAAGTGCATAGATCTTCCTCAGGAGCAGAGGCACTGTGCTAACACTGAGCTCTGGGAGGCAGGTAAACACAGCTCTTGTTCTATCAGCAAGAGCCGAGTGATCCAATCAGTGTCAAAACAACCAGCAATACAACCCAAGCATCTGAGCAAGAGCGATCAGGCTTTCCCACCCATCCTGCACTACATGGACCTGGAAGCAGCTGTCAGAAGGCAGCCCAGCCTTGGTATAGAGCTAGTGTGGACCTGAACCGGGAAGATAGGAAAGGCAACAGCACAGCAAGGTTTCAGCATCCACAGCTACTGTCTAGCAGTTTGGCCAGCTCCACATGCTCTCCTGAAGTTGCCTGTAGGAAGTACCAGTCAACTGCATCATGGGGCAATCACAGCTTCAGCAGCACCTTCCCCCCTGCAGCTCCCCAAAGAAAGAGAATTATCGTCCTCTCTGACACCTCTTCTATGCCTCTTACAGAAAGAGTTATTCCAGATTTTGTACAGTCAGACTGACGCAAACTCAGATGGTGCAACTCACCGCAGGCTGCTCTTCCTTCGCCACACTCTCTTCATATTCAGCTTCTCGTTGCTACAGTGGATGAGAATACAATATATTAACACAGGTGAGCAGGCAGCAAGCAAGGGTCCAAGTACCTTCCAGACTGGTAGAGCAAAGGAACCTGCAGCTTCATGTACCCTATTGCAAAACCACAACAAATCAGCAGAGATCAACAATGCCAGTGCAAAATGCCCGCTTGTCCCAGGTCCCAGCCCCACAAAGAACTCTGGAATCTCCCAGACAGAAAGAAATCAAGGTCTCTACTCTGGATACAGGAACAGCCCTTAGACAGCCCACCAAGCTGAGAGACAACACCAATTCAGCATCCACCTAGCACACAGCACAGAAGAAACAAGCGTAGAGAAGTCCCAGGGCTGCCCTAACCTGCAAAAGGGAAGAGCCCCCTGTCTGGCATCTCTTAGATGAACAAGGCCCTATCAGTGCATAATTCACTACTGCTGTATTCATGCCCACCTCATTACTCAAATTTCACCCAAACCACACGTTTCTGGCATCCAGGAGAGAAGCTGTCTCTGTCTCTCCTTTTACCACCATCGTTCCTAGCACACCAACTACTGGGCACCTCAGCTCTCTGCAAACAGGCTGTGACAAAAAAAAACCACCCACGACATTTATTGCAGGTTTCTCATCGACTCCTACTCCTGCACATGCTGCTACATCCTTCCCCTACTGTGGTTTGAGAACCACAAGTTCTCAAGAAGTGGGGGACAGAGCCAGACTCCTCTGAGGGATACAGTGAAAAGACAAGAGTTACAAACTGTTCCAAGGGAACTTTCAATTGGATACATGAAAAAAATGCGTTTGCCAACCCCAGGGGTGGTTCAGCACTGGAAAAGGTGCTCAGACAGCCTGCAAAATCTCCTTCCTTTAAGATGTTCAGAAAACTGAGGTGTCTGATACAGCTTTAAGTTATCCTGCAGCGAGCAAGGGGTTGGACTAGAGACCTCCAGAGTTTCCTTCCTATTTAAGTCCTTCTGTGAGTCTACGATTCCTCACAATACATGCTCAAATGGAGTAGAAGGGGCTTCTTCCAGCATCCCTGAGCTCTGGGGCCTGCTACCGAGATAGAATGGACTTCTCACAGCTAGAAAAGGGGAAACCGAGACAAACTGCATTTAACAGGAGCAGTGCTGTCCATCACTCTACAAAAGCCACCTGCTGAACTGCCTCCAAAGCACACTTGACTTGAAAGGAGCACAAGAGATTGAGAGAGGCTCAAAGAATGTAGCCAATAGGCCTGTAGAAAACCACAGAAAAGTCTGGGAAGCAATAGAGAAACAAAGCAGAAAGCACGTTAGCCAGGTATATGCAATGCGTACAGACAGGACAGCACCAGTTGGTGCAGTTACTGATGACCAAGTCCAAGTGCAGAGCCAGACTCTTCCACAGTGAAAAATGTGGAAACTGCCTGCTGGGGACAAAACAGGTCAGGAAGTTGTCTTTGGCAGGAAGAATGACACTCACCATCTCCCTCTCCTCTTCCAAAACAAGTGGCTCCCTTGTCCTTTCCCAGAGGCGCAAGGACTTGTCATGGGATGCCGACACCACATAGTCTCCATTGGGACTGAGTGCCAAACACCACACCTCCTGGTGATGCCCCTGCGCGGCAGACAGAAGAGATAAGACATGAACACCACCTAGCTTCCAGCTCCTGAGAGAAGTGCTGCTCATGCAGGTATAATGCTTCCTTTCAACAGCCTCCGAAACTTCCTACCTCCAGCGTCTGAATGTGCTCAAATTTATCTGCATCCCACTGCTTAATCTTGCTGTCCTTCCCAGCTGTGAAGAAGAGATGGGATTTCGCCACAAACTGCAGATACATCACACTGGAAGGGAAAAAGGCCCAAATTCACCCACGTGGGGAACACTGCAGACCTGCTCCCACTCTCTGCTGGACAAAAGGGTCATTGCTGCATCACAATGCCTTGGGAGATAAAAATAGCCCACAGCCCAGAAATGCTGTAGGATTTGACAGAGATGCTGTAGGATTTGACTGACCTGTCATCATGGGCAAAGAGAGAGCGGTGACAGTCTCCAAAATCCAAGCCCCAAATCTTCACATTCCTGTCAGCAGAGCCGGTTGCAATTAGAGTGCCATCCTACAAAGCAACAAAGAGAAAGGAGGATGTGGGTAGCTGGCTGGCAGCCTCATGAGGAATTGCTGCTGAGCCAGTGACTAAGCAGTACTGAGTAGACAGATACCTGGCTCCTGAAACATGCCCTCCTCTTCCCTCTACCTCCTCTCACCAGGGTGGCCAGTGCTTGTGATCCAGGCACAGCCCACTGACAGCACCCTGCCTCTTTTCTGGACCTCTGCAGGCATTTAAGATCTTAGCTATATGTTGATATTTTCAGCTTTTCATGAGTCTCATGCCAAGGACACCCCAGAGCAAAATTCAGCCCAAGAATGAACAGGCATGAAGAGGCTGCTCCACCTCAGCACCTGCTCTCTGTTTCTGCTAATGAAGAATTCAGACTCCATTCACACTTCAGCAGGGAACAGGCTGTACCTCTTAAGATGAGTGTAGGAAACCCCCACAGCATTTTGGTTTCCACTTGCTCACAAAATGCCCAGGTCAGTTCTGACATGACTGCTACTCTGTGATCCCTCCCAGTGAGCACAGGCTGTGGGAACAAGAGGGGCTTGCTGTGTTCCGCCAAGAAACTGCTGACTAAGTCAGGAGCAAGGAGGTGACAAAAAAGCATTATCCTAGAGGCCCTGCTGCCAGCAGAGGTTCTCAGTCATCGACATCACCACAGTCCCACCTACAGCACACGCACAGCCCTAATGATACTTACGTAAGAGATGTCCATACACAGGACTGGCAGCTTGTGTCCATACAGAGAGAGGAAAAACTGGAGCAGAAGAAAGGTGTCTCAGTTAGACATGCTGGGTAGAGACATCTGAAAGTCTCAGTCTCCAGGCTAGTTCTGCGCTACCTCAGGAGCTGTGTCTTTCTAGCACTGCCCCACTTTCATTCTTCCCACAAACACAGTTAGAAGCAGGGCCATGATGGCAGAACTGAGGTGAGGGTGGAACTATCCAAGGAATCTGAGCTAACTCTGGTGCTGATCACCACTGCCCGTGGAGTTAATCTCCATTTCTCTTTGTGTACCTGTCTGCACTGGTCTGTCTTGCATCACTCCCTAACATTCACATGCTAATACACAACTTGAAAAAACTACTACAGGTGCTTACAAGGAAGATCCTCCTCCCCCAGGCTTTGCCTCTGCTATGCTCTATTTAATGCCATGTGTGACACATCCATCCCCGCCCTTACAGTGCCTTGCAGCTCTGGAGTACCATCATGCCTGCAGGGTTTAGAGAGAACCTTGCCACCTGCAGGTTCACAACACTTTCCAGATGAAAAACGTATCTTTTCCCCAGTGTTGGACAGCCATGGTTCTGTCAGGTTTGCCAGCAAACAGGCACCTGAAGCGGTATGTATGGTCTCAAATCTTTGATTCTTACTAGCGTCCTGCAATAAACATACACTTTTCCTGTGCATTCGTCATCTTTCAGGCTACAATTACATCACTCCCTGCACAGCCTCACAGCCCATTTGGTCATGCACCTTGAGCGTGTCAATGTAGAAAACCTTCACAGTACAATCCAGTAAGGAGACAGCCAGCAGTTTCTGGTTGGGGCTGTACCGCACACAGAGAACGTCTTCATCCAGCTGCAAGATGCGCACATGTTTCACGGAGAGTCTGGCAACAAGAAAAGGAAAAAACAGTTGTTATTCCAAACAAACCAGTTGGGAAGAGGCACAAATACAACTCTGACATTGCACACTGGGAAAGCAAGGCAATTCTAACATGTAGCATTTCATTCATCATTAGGACTTGAACAGACTGGAAATAAGCATGGCACTGCAGGCTGATAGACTTTACTGTTAAATTTACCACTTAATGATCTGGGTATCCCTCCTGTGATTAGAGGCTAACCTCACACACAAGTGAGGGACCAGAATGTGGCAAGTGCCCTTCCCTACCTAAGCTCAGAGCTTCACAAAACAGCACATAGCTCACATTCTTCTCCACATGTTCCACTAACATGTCATGGGCACTTTTTATAGTGCACAGCAAAGGCCAAAGCATTTATCAATGAGAACAGATACTACAGCTGAATGTACTCTAGAAAGGTTTATTTTCTCACCTTTTCTGAACACTGCTCTCATCCTTCACAAGCTCAAACTCCCAGAACTTGACGCATTTATCAGCACCTCCTGTCACAAAGCCACGCTGCAGGGTAAAAACATAAAACTGTAGTGAAACCAGTTTTGCTATAACCCAGGTATAGCAAAATTCTACAGACAAGGAACCATCAACACACAAGGAGGTTTTTTGAAGTGCCCATTCCCACAACTAACTGCTGTTTCCATCAAAGGAAATAAACTGATTATGGAGAAATGAGCTTATAGAAAATTAATTTGGCAATTTTCTAAATAATAGAAAATTAATTTTAATCTTTTCCTTAAAATTAAAGCTGCAGTGGATAATAGTAACAGTGTTGCTCATGCAAGGCATGGCTCAGTCTTGTTATGTTTTCATTACAAAACTAGGATAATATAGTTCAACAGAGCACATACTCCATGGATTAAAGACCAGCTAAGAGGTTTCAAGACTTAATTTTAAATGAGAAATATCTAATAACTTGACGTTATTGTCAGAGCTATTCAATCTATTTGAAAAGGAGTGCCCAAACAGAGCCAAAACATTAATTTATATCCTGGGAAGCAAGTATCTAAGCCCTACATACATGCCTTCTGCAAAGCAGTGCCCCAAAATGGGCTTTGAGGGACACAATGGATTATTATCCAACTACACATTCTCACCACAGAGCTATCATCAAAAGAGCTAAGTTAGCGCTTGGATGGATTCAAAAGACACTGGTGCATTTGGTACTGGTATAATTCCAAACACAGAGTGTACCCAGATCTTGGGACCACCAGGAAAAAACCCACTACAGTAACTTTAAAAGTACCGCAAGAACAATTAAGAGCCTGGAAAATGCATCCTGCAGGGACAGAAGATGTTTAGCCTAATGATCATCAGACAGAGGAGGAGGCCGATTTGGTCACTCAACAAGAGCGCAACACAAACTAAAAACGTCGCTATCTTAACAAAATCTTTAATCCAGCAGACAAAGAAGCAGCAAATTTAACATGGAGGATTATCAGCCATTGCAGCAGGCTGTGAGGGGGTTGAAGCTCTCCACAGCTGGAATACATCCATAAGATACATACTGCTGCACACACGGACTCCACCAGGGAAGTCCTGAGTGTTCTCAAATCATGCAGAAGCCAGATGAGGTCATGGCTCCCTCAGCCCAAAGAGTCGTTGCCATGTGCCACACAACTAGAGTGGTATTTCATCAAGCTGTGCGTGTAGCCACAGCTGAAGTTCTTAGACACTACCAGCTGCATCCTAACAAGATGAGGGGTTCCCATACTCCCACCAGCAGTGCAAGCACAACACTATAGAAAGGAGCAACAGGAAAAGATGGGTAACAGATGATGCTTAAAAGGGTGGCTGAGTTACCTGGTCTGGTGAAAGAGCAATGGACCACACTGCCCCATCGTGAGCAGTAACTGTCTCCATCAGACTTCCAGAAGCCAGGTCATACAGCTGCAGCTTCCCTGTCTGGGGAGAGAGACACATCACAGAGGACAAATCAGCCCCTTCACCTCCACAACACACAAGAGCTCCTAGCAGAAGAGCCCCCCACCACCCACCTCTCAAACAGCCAACTTCATTCGATGGCTGTTACACACAGATGGCCAAACCAGCAGGGTCTTCCCAAAGCTCTCCCCAGCTCAAACCACAAGAACTACGTAAGGAGTCTGGGAACACTGTCAGGAATGTTTTTACACCTAAACCAGAGTGCTCCAGATCAGGAGATGCAATGCATTTTCTGTAAGGCTGCCTTAATGACATTTTCGTAACATATTTCCAGACCTGGGCAGTCTGGAGCGCAGAAGGACACTATTTACCTTGGTGCCAATGATGACCTGCCGATCTCCTGGGACAAAGAGCGAGCAGAGCGCATACTCACAGTCCATTGTCCGGATGCACTGTAAGGTCGATCTGTGGACAAAAGCAGAGCCTAAAATCTCTTGTCACACACAAAATCTGGCCCGCTAAGACAGACATGCTCCAGAGTGGCCTCTGCCCACAGCAGTCTTTTCCGCTGGGGCCAGAAGATAAACCACCACCATCCTATGAACCAAATGCTATCCAGCATTACCGCTAAGAACATTTTCCATAAAAACATGCCATTACATAGTCCACCATCATGACTTATTGCTCCTATAAGCAAGGACAGAGGTCCTCTTCTCAAACTGCAATTCCTGTTGCTCAGGAGAGGAGGGATAGCATGCTGAAAGGAAACAGAGCTTGGAATTGCCACCACTCACGAAACACTGGGACAGCACTCTAGATCAAACCAGCAGCCTACTCAGTTTAATACTAGTTCCTTCAGGTAACATGCCAAGAAACCCACGTTTCCTGAAAAACAGGCAGTAGCTAACAGAGTAACTGTTAGTACCTCTTATTAAAAATGAAAAAAGCCCAACAAAATACAGTCTCTGCCGGACTGCTATATATGACCTTTGTGTTTACAAATTTGTCTTTCCATACCTGCCACTAAACTTAAGCCTCGGCGCTGCTTTACAGCATCAAACTCCGTAAGTTAATAATGCAGTTTTAGCTCTCTAGCTTCTCTGTTTCCCTAATAAGGAACAAGTCAAATATTCTTCTATTTACTTCCCTTACTTTGTTCACTATTTCATATTTCTCTATCGTCCCCTCTTCCTTATCACTGCCTCTCTGAACACAGCATCCCTGAGTTCTGGGCGACCAACACACATAGGGCAGAGGGAACTGACGCAGCAGGACTGCATACCTGTTCCAAATCTTTACAGACTCTGCAGCTGCTGAGAGAATGGCAATGTTGTCAGAGCTAAAAGCCAACGTCCTGACATCACTGCGGTGGCCTCCAATGGTTATCCTGGATGCACGGACAGCCTGTGGGACTTGCGCTGACAGGTTCAGGTTGTACAACTCAATGATGTTGTTCTGGAGCAGCAGTACAATCTTCAGCTCTCCTTTTGGAGAGAGAATCAAGTCAAATGACCTGTTTGATTAGACAATATCAGAGCTGTAGACAGGGGCAATGAGATAAAATGTAGAACAACTAAGAAAGAGGAAAATAGAGTGCATGCCACAAGCAACAGCACACTAAGGCAAAAGTGTGCAAGAAGGGGACCACTTGTGGAAGAGGGTTGAATGGACTGCCAAGCTGCGGTAGGCCTCTCCCCAGCTCCAAGCTGAACAGATGTTGAGGGGGAAACGCCTTCCATCTCCCCCTATGAGTTATAGAGAGCTCTCCCCAAGCAGCTGTATAATCACAGCTGAGCCTCTATAACAGGTTTTCCACTCACTTGATTTTAGAAGAAGCTCTGATGTTAGTGACCCGCTGAATCTCCTCCTGCAGGCTCAGCTCCACGGTCCCTTCAGGCTCCTCTTCAGAGCTCTGTCTAGGAGTGTCAGATAATGGAGGACAGTCAAATAACTCAGCACAGCCACCAAAAACTAACACAGGACAGAGAATACCATAAGGAAACCACTTAACCTGCTGAAAGCAACCACCCTCTTATCCAGCAGTGCTAACGACATTTAAGAACAGGGTGAGACAGTGAAGTTCATGCTGCTATGCAGACTCCTAAAGACACAAACTGTCCTAAAAAAGGCAACCCCTCTGGAGCCACAGCACTTCAACAAGGCATGTTAGAAAGATGGGTGCAAAACAGACAACAGAAAGCTGTGCTTGAGAGGGAGATCAGCTTCTGCTCATCTCCTACCATTCACCAAGTCTTCAGCCGTTGCCAAAATGCATCTCCAGATTTACATGCCCTGTGCTTCAGTTTCTACTCTGGAGCCAAACCTCTCCCTAAGGGCTGTTAAGAGGCACGTTTTTAAGTGCCAGGATACCCAAAGAGACACTTAACACGAAGTAAACATTAAGAAAGCTCTCACCTCCATCTCTGCCTGCTATAAAACAGGAGACGAGGTATCAGAGCCACTCTGACTTCTCAGATGAAACTCTCATTCCTGTATGTCCTATCAAGGACTTTATTTGATGCACCAAACAGTGTAAATATGAACGTCAGGTAGAAGCAAGCAGCTCTGAAAAACCCATTTTTTGTCCATTCCTTTGCACACATTAGCTTTTTCTGCAGGGAGAAGACTCAGAAAGAAATGTATTTCCTTAGTCTCTGAAAGCAGGTTCCTATGCACCAAGGTTGCACAGGAACAGTGACCCCAAAATACAACAGCTAGGACAGGCAGAATGACCAGTAGCTTGGAATTCAACCAGTGTGTCGCACTGATGAAGGGCTTTTCTAACAGTTCTCTGGGCACAGACAGCATCCAAATACATCCAAAAGACTGCTTACTTGGCTTTTTTCTTTGCTTTCTTCATTTTCTTTTCCAATTTCTTTTGGACTTCCTCTTCAGAAAGGACAGAGAACACTTCCAGAACAGCATCTGTTCCCTAGAGACAAAGGAAACAAAGTCACGCAAAGCCCTGACTGGCCCTTACAGAAATTACCCAAGGTCTCTAACAGCCTCCTCTACAACTCAAAAGCAGAGCCCCCCATTACTTACATGGCAGGCCAAAATCTTGCCCGTTCGGTCTGTGGCAATAGTAACTACTCGGTCTCTGCCTTCCCGCATGATGGATCCAACCTTGCTGCACTTTACGATGCGCTATAGGGAAAGAAGGAGAACTTTGGTCTGAAAGGTCAAGTGATCTTCTCAAGCAAACTTAGAAACCTACTGGCAAGGGAAGTCAAGAGAAGAGGGGGAAAATGAACCTTCAGGATCCTGGTAGAACAGCTAGAAAGAATAATCTGGGGACAAAACAAGCACTTGTGTGAGCTACAGGCTTATCTCCTTATGTTTTATTGCATTTTAGCTGAAAATAATCATTGACAGTCTCAGTGGAAGAATACCTTAACTTTATTGGCAAACCATAGCCATTTAAGAGAAGGAGATGAATTTTTATGCTACAAAGGCAGGAGAACTCAGTGCCTCTACCAGAAGAGGCAAAGAAGGAGAGAACAGAGACTCTTAAACAGGTGGTTGAAGGGAGAGAAATCTTCTGGAGGGGAAGTTGGAAAACTATTTAATAAGGTTAGGTATCTACCATAACTACAAGCAATCTGAAATCTGAGAAGGATCCCAGCAAGTTCTACCAGAAAGACCAATTTGGTAAAGTGTCCAAGAACACCACAAGTAGGAATGGCTCTTTCCAATTGAATCTCACACCATATTTTGTTATGGTGCAACTCTGACCCTCAGCTTCTGCTACTGGCCTGCAAAGCTGAGCACTGGCACTGATCTCAACAGCTGCGAACCAGATAGTAACTATTTTATTCCTGTGTTGTTTGACAAAAGAGCTCTGTTAGCACTGTCGAACTTTAATCATTTCTTAGTCCTCCCCAAACGGAAGGCAGAGAAAAAGCTTTCAGTGGAGAATAACACATGTATGTGTTTTGGCACACATACTTCTGCTGACGCTTTGCAGGTAGATGAGGCAGCAGCTGCCGCTGAGGAAAATGTTATGAAGCAAGACAAGAATTACCACATTTTCCCTAATAGCATAAATATGACACTCAGGGTATAAACCCAAGACAGAGAAGCAATGTGTGAGCAACTCTAAAACTCTTGCTGACTCTGCAAGTAGCACCATGCAAATGGGGTTAGATACACCATCCCAGAGACAGCATGGAAAACTGAGCTTACTTCCTCAGGACGCTCATCCAGCTCTAGAGTCTCCTCCTCTTCAGCATTTTCTTTTGCTCCGGGTGAAGACTCTCTGCTTTTCTTGGATTCCGGCTCATCAGGGTCTTTTACCTGTTCACAGAGAAAAAAACCCATAATGAATACCTTAAAGCACTAGAGCATTCTGGTTTCTGTCTCGCTTACACTTCATTTCCCTGGAGGAACAAGTGGTTAACGTAGGCACCAAACATTCCATGTCCTCCCCTGCTTATTATCCACCCACAAGACTGTCTTCTCCAGCAATAAGCGAGAAGGCAGGAAGATCTGTCACACTCTGGAGATCTTGTTCTGGAAATGCTCACAGCTTCACTTGAAAGCTCAAACCACAGAAAACAGTAGTCTATCCCAAGAGCAGCTTCTGGACCCTTCAGGCAGCAAAGACATTGCTTTAGCTCTGCCTCCCAGAACATAAATCAGATTAATGTGTTCCAGTCCCCATCTTAGTCCAAAGTCAAGCAGCTGGGCAAGACTGAGGTGTTACAGAGCGAGTATCTTACCTCCTGGATGTACGTGATATCCCACACCCTTAACTCACTGTCAGCACTCCCAGTGATCAGACGCTTCTCTTCAGATATCAAAGCCATACCCCAGACCTGTCCAGAGGCACAACGTGAGGAATTGGTTTACAGCTCCTTTAACTATCATAACAACAACAAAACATCTTTAATTGATTTATTTAAATGGCAACCAAGAGACTGGATCTAGCCAGGACCTCGTCCAGGGACATCTGTATTGGAATTGTCACCCACTACATGTTGATGACAGCTCCTGGAAACTTTGGAAGATTCTCATTTGCTCATCCTTAAAGCCTCATGGCAAGCAAAATGTAACACGGTGCCAGTTTACAGCTTCTGAAAGCACAAAGTGAGCCACAACACATAACCCAAATTCGCTCCACCCCAACATCTCCCCACAAACACATACTCTTTACCTCAGTACGGTGTCCAACCAGAGTTTTGAAGCAGTGCTGGGTGTCCAGATCCCACCATTTCACCAATGTGTCTTTGCCACTGCAACAAAGAAGTAAAACTTGAGACTCGAGGAAAGACTGCCAGAGCTCACATGCTTAGAAAAGTGGGAGAAATACAAAAAATCTAAAACATGCCACAACGTATCACAGAGCAGCTGCTCAGACATTGAATTTCACAAGCTATGCAAGGACAAAGTATAGCAATACCAAGGTGCTGCAAAAAGTTATCTAGCAAGTCACTGAAAACTGCTTCCTCCTCTGTATTCAGCTGCAAGCCCCAATGTCACACAGCCTCCTTTCTCAGTTATTGAGGGCGAGAACAATAAGTGCAAAATGCTGATCAACTCTAAAGCTGCTTCTAAAACCCCCGCCACATTTTCAACCTGTGCCATGCCTGTGCATTGACCAGGCTACACGAAAAGCAGATTCTTTCATTTTGCACAATGATTTGCAGTTGGTCCTCCTAAGAAAGACTTACAGCTGTTTCATTCCTTCAGAGCCCTCACAGGACCAGATCTCCTTGAAAACACATTTCTGGCTATATTATGACACCCCAATACTACAAGAGCACCCAAGAAAAGTAAATTGAACCTTTATACAGATCCTTTCAGTACACCCTACGACAATTAATACTTTTTTTATTTTTGATAACTTTGTTAGAGCCTATTTTCCTCAATAAGTTTCAAATAAATCAAAATATAAAACTTGCTCCATTACTAAGCTCCCTCAGCACAAAAAAAAAAATCTGATTACAAGTTGTATTTATTGTTAATCCATCTCTTGTTACATAGGATCCAAAGGTACTTGTAAATTGGACATATTAAAATATCACAAATAATTCTGTACACAAAGGACTGCAGTTAGCTACTTGGGCCAAAAATCAATCTAAAATAAGGAAGCAAAACTTTGCATCTCCAGAAAAACAGGAAATCATCTCTACTCTGTTAATAAAAAATTTAAAAAATGGACAGGAATTATTTATCTCAATTTTGCTACCGAGATAATTAAGAAGGATTTCTAAAGCTGACCTGCAAAGACTGGGAATTGCATTAAGAAACAGGCATCATCTACCAAACCAAAAAAATACTACTTTTTTTCCATTTGAAATAAAAAAAGCACATGAAACTTCTTCTAATTTTGCACTCAACTGATTGCATGCACTTTTCTATTAAGCTATTAGATGACATACAATAAATGAATAAAAATTATTGACTGGTATTTGAGCGAGAGCATCTCCTGTCAACCATTTATTATTAAAGGATACAGTTTTTTATTAAAGGGATACTAGCAGCTCATGTTGAATAACTAAAAATCAACTCAAAAAAGCATCTATCATCTTTTAATTAATTCTTGTAATTACAGCTTACTAGGAAGCAATTTTTCCATCACATTGCTGTGCGAATTACACATACAAAAGGCAAGTCTGCTTAATTCTTCAAGATCAACAGGAAAAATGGTTACATATATAACAAACATAACATCACTATTCCTTGTTACAACAATTCTAAGCTGCTATATTTACCAGCAAGCTAAACCCTTTTCCAAACACTATTCTTCAGGATAGCCATTTCAGGATTCAGACACCAGACTTAAGAAGTATGTGGACACAACAAAATCATATTGTAAGATACTGATGGGTCTGAGATATCATGAGTCAAGAAAGAAAATACAACTGGCTGTAGCACCTAGGATGCATAAATTGCAAATAAAACCACAGCTGCTCTCCTGATTGACCACTACGCTTAGCCTGGCTCACCTGGTGACCAACAGGTTCTTCTCCTTCAAGAAAAGGACTTGGGTGACAGCATCTTTGTGTCCTCTCAGCCGGTACAGACCGCACTCATTGATGACATCCCACACAATGACATCTGTGTCCTGGAAGAGACAGATCACCTCCAAGAGACTGGCATTTGTCCCTGCAAAATGTCTACCTCTGCTAAGAGATGGAAAAGGCTATCTGAGAGCAAGCTTTCTCATTCTGAATTTGAACATTAGGGATGATTAACGCAAGTGACATTCCTTCCCCCAAGGCGCATACAGACCAACAGACGCACTTCTGCCCTTCCTTTTGCTATTCTGACCTCACAAGCTTCCTCACCTTTAACAGCTCTTCTAGTACTCCACTCCTGCCCTGCAGTCCCCGCTGCTCTTCCAGCCCTGGGCTCCCCAACTCCATCGCTGTCTTGCAGACCTAATTCCTCTCATTGCCACCTTCTGGCTATAGGCAGAGGCCACATAACCCCCTTAAAACACCAAACATTTTAGCGCAGGTCAGCCTTCTCTATGGAGCATCTTTATGAAAGAGTTGTCCTCCAGATGTGCAACCCTCACCTTCGAGCCAGATACCAGCCGGCCACCCAGATGGTCATACTGTAGGGCTGTAACTGCTGCCTTGTGTCCATTGAAAGTGATATTCGCTTCTCCACTTAAGAGGCTGAAGACACGGATTGATCCATCTTCATACCCAACAGCCAAGTGCAGCCCATCTGGAGAGGGGCAGAGGCAACTGACCTCCTGCTTGAGACCCTTAAGGATAAGAACCTGCAATTTTTAGGAGACAAAACACATATAATCTTGATTAATGACATGTCAGAGCCAGATACTTACACAGTAGAAAGAATATACTCTGCCCTTCTACTGAATTTCCAACGGAATGCTTCTGCCACTGTAGAAGTTCATTTTTCAACTTCCTGCACTGCATACGGTGTCATTAGCCCCATTTTACAGGGCAGACAGCAACTAGAAGGGAAGTGATTTCTCATAATTAAACAGGAAACTAGTGCAGAATGATGACTGGAACTCAGAAGCTCAGATTTCTGCCTCTGCTTTTTACGTGTCAGAGAGCAAGGAACATTGTTTGAGAGTAAAGTCTGAATGCTTCTTCCTGAGTCATCCTCTCTTACTTGGCCTTTCTCGGGTATAGGACAGAGCTGCTTTTCCACGGACTGCACAAGAGCTTGAAAATGATAAAAACATCTCCAAAACAACGTGCCACTCTAGCGGCTGCTAAACCAAATCCCGAATTCAGTTTGTAGTGGACAGCAGCATTTACAACGATTTCAGAATCTGACAGGAGGAAACACGTGGCAAAGTCCTTAAAGCCAGAGCTCACAAACCCACTCTGGGATACAACTTTCACATGGGAAGCCCGGTTCCACAGCTGAACCACAAGCTCCACGACATCCCCGTTTCACCCCAGAAGTTTCCCACAGCGCAGCTGCTGGTCACCAGCTAAACAGGGAACCGCTTTCCGGTCGCTGTGGCAGCAATTCTCTTCCCGGAGCGAGGCTTGGAAGGGGAATCTCACAGGATCAACAGTGCGGCGCAGCCAGGGCGCACCCTGAGCCGGAGGCGTCCCGGCGTGCCGAAAAAGGGGGAATCCGTGGAGGCGGCACTCGCCTTAAAACGTCGCCCGCTAATAATTAACGGCTTGACTTCAGGTGGCCCCAGAGCACCACGCACTGCACCCCCCCGCTCTCCTCGGGGTTCCCCCCAGCCCACCGCCGCCGGGAGGGCTGCCCGGCAGGGCCCCGCTCCCACCTTCTCTCCTTTCCGCGCGTCCCACACGAAGACGTGCTCGCAGGCCGGCACGGCCACGCCGCGGCCCCGCTCGCCGCGCAGCCCCACGAAGGCGGCGTTGCCCCTGGCGCTGGCCACCAGTCCGAAGAGCGCGGCCGGCCCGTAGCGCAGGTACTGCCGGGTGAGGCCCATGGCGGCGCGGCGGAGAGATCCGGGCGGCGGCGGGGAGCGGGGCGGGAGGAAGGCGCTGCGGACACCCCGTCACCTCTCGCCCGGCCTGGCCTGGCCCCGGCCCGGTGCCACCAGCCGCCGCACGTGCCGAGCGCGCCTCCCTTCGCCGCCAAGGCCGGAAGTGCGTGGTGCAGCCCTCGCCGGAAGTGGGGCGATGAAGCCAGCGGCCCGGGGAGGTGGGTGGGGTGGCGTTACTCCCGGAAGCGGAAGCGCTCGGCGGCCGCTCCGCTTTTCTGGGTGATGTCGCCGAACCGGCGCCGACCGAGACCCTCTGGCCGGGCGGGGCTGGTAGCGGCGGCGGCGCGGCCTGCCTGTGAGTGGCGGCGTGGCGGGGATTCCGCGCTGAGCGCTCGCTGGCCTCGCCGCCCGGCGGTGTGGGTTACCGGCAGCCCGGGTGCGGGCGGTGGGTTGTGAGAGAGACGGCGCCCTCCTCCCCTGCCTCCTCCTCCCCCGTCCCGGGCAGGGGCACGACACCCCACCCGGGGGCTCTGGAGGCCTCGGCTCCCGCTGGCAGCGCTTTGCCGCCCCTTCTGAGGGCCGCCCCTGCCGCGGGAGGGCCCCGGGCGACAGCGGGGCGGGGAGGGGAGGGGAGGGGGGGGTGTCCAGGAGGAGCTTCGGTGCGTCCCTCTGCTTCTGACTGCCTCTTCCCCGCGGCCTTGGCTTGGGCTGTTCGTCGGAGGGAAGACACCGCTGTAGGCAGAGCTGTTCGGTCGGAGCGGCTGTCACTGCTCTTACCTTCGTGTTCGTTGCTTTCCTCCCCACCCTTCGCGGCAAAATTCTTGTTTAGATGCTCTTAGGGCCATCTCTGTTCTAGTATCAGCATTTGTTTACCCCTTAGCTTGACTTTGGATGTCTGGTTTGTTTTGGGGTGGGTTTTTTTTTTCCTAACGATTGTGTTTTATTATTCGTGTTTCAGAGTTACCGCTTGTGGGTGCTATCTTTTCAAAATTATTATCAATTGTGAACCTGTGAAAAAGGTTAAATAGTAGGTGTGTATGTGGCAAACTGAAATTACTTACGTGAGTGTTTTTGTGCCAGCTTAATTTGCTAGTATAGTTGAGTAGTTACAATGAAAATGTAGTAGCATGGATGTTATGTGCTGATAATTGGAAAGCACATTTTGGAGAGTATAAGTCTTAATCTAGCAACCAGTGTGATCTCAGCCTTTAAAAAAAAAAGTTTAGTCTGCACGTTCATTTTCTCTTTCTTGCAGAACCTTTTTGGGTGAAGGAGTTTTGTGCCTAAGTGCATGACTGTAAGAACTAAGCGATATTTAACTAAGTCTTACTTGCAGTGCTTCAAAACTCACTGAACTGCAAGGGTTGTGTGATGTAGGGGGTGGGAAGATGTTTTTATTAATTTATTGGTAAGGGTGTTTTGGGGGTTTGGGGGTTGTGGTGGTTTGGGAGGGGTATTTTCTCTTTTTTTTTTTTTTTTTAAAGTGTAGCCTAGGGCTAGACAAAAATCTCTGATTATGCATACCCTGCTACAAATTTGCTTGTTGTTTAAATATAGAAATAATAATTTTCAGAAAGGCTAAGGTCCTTTCTACGCTTGGGAATTTGTTTTCAGTGTTTTGAAAACAGAGCAAACTGAAAATATTTGATCACAAGTCAGTTGGACCAATTTAATAAAGAAGGTGCTTTCATCTTGCACTACTGGAAAAGACTTGTCTTTGCAAGTATTCCACAAGTACTTGTATCACCTTTTTTGCATACAGATAGCAAAATTAGTGAGAAAGAGAGAGGAGTTGAGTTGGAAATCTGGTTTTCTGTTTCCTGCTTGCTGCAATTGCTTTGCAGTCTTGTGAAAGCTTTGGCTCCACAGGAATTAGTCTTAGAGAACAGCTGGTGACCTGGTTTGATTTTCTTCCTTTAAAGCACCTGGAAGACTCCAGTGATAATTGGAGTGTGACAAGTGAGCGGCGAAAAGGAGTTGTTGTTTCCATTCCATGGATCCCTTGGGTGCTCCTTCCCAATTTGTGGATGTCGACAGTCTGCCAGGCTGGACTGATGCCTATGAGACTAAGCAGCTGGACTCTCACCAAAATCCTGTTGAAAAAGCTCAAGTTGGTGTTCGATCACCTTTTCCATACAGGAAAGACATCAATGCAAAAATAATCTTATGGTAAGTTCCATGTGGCTCTGGTGTGTTTGTCATCACGTCTCCATTTAACTGTGGGATCTGATTGCCTCATATAACAATTGCTCCTATAGAATAAAGCCTTAAAGCCCTCTTGTCTTGTGTCAAACATTACAGGTCTGAGAAGAAAATAATCTTTTTGTTCACTGTAAATCTGCAAGTCTGAGACTTGCTCCACCATAAGTTATAAACTGCATGTTCCTAGACATTCCTTAATGCAGCAGACTGGAGCTGTACTTCCAACTGTCATACTGTATGCTTAATATCAAAACCTAATTGGACACTTTGATACAAATTATTAATTTTAAATATATATATATGTGCATATATACTTGCTGTCTGCTCGCTTTTTTCTTTCTTTGCTGGCTTTGTTCTGCTTTCACTTTTCCAGCTTGGATCAGTGTTTCTTTCATATGGTTCTTGTGGCTTGCTTTGGGTTCTTCCCCCACCCTCTATTCTGTGTTCCATCTCCATGGCTTTTTACCAAAATCTATTGATAAGTGTGGTGTGATTAGGTGAACCTCATCAATTTTTGTTTCCTGTAACTCAGATACTCAGACCTGTTCTCTAGATGAGTAACTGCTAATCAATACGAAGAGAGAAGGATTTCTCAGGGACACAGATTCAGGGACCAGCCTGAACCTCTGTCTGGTTAATACATGCAGGAAATGGGACCGTTGGTGGATTTCCTGAACCTGATTAAGTAGAGAAAGAGAGAAGTAAAAGGCTAAACATCTCTTATGACTTGGGTGTAATAGATGTGAGCAATTTCAACTGTTATTTGAACTTTTCCCTGTGTGGGGGAATCTTTATTTCCCTTCCTATGCTCTTTGATCCCAAAATCTCTAATGGCTGCTGCTGTGAGAAAAAGCAGGTCAGAGTTCTGCTATTCCATTGTGTCTCTGCTGTATTTATCTTCTGCATGTCTGATCCTTGAACAGCAGAATGACCATTGTCAAATTGCGGGTTCACAATTTTAGAACAAAAGCAATGAAAACTTGACTAGCGGCAGTGTCATTGTAGATCCTCAGTGGTCTGAGGAAGAGCGGCAGCAGTAAGGCGCCCCGGATAGTGTGTATGCAGACTGAAAAAGTGCATTGAAAAAATCATTGACATTTTGAAGGTAATATATCACAAAGACTGTCTTCCTATTTCCAAGGAAGAGTACACTTTTTTTGGAGTGTATTACACTCTGTCGGTTTAACGTGATGCTGTGCATGTTCTGCTGGCTACATACAACTGCAATACAGCCTTTTCTACGTACATCACTAAGTTACTGCTGCAGCTGGGAGTTTTTAAGGAAACAATGGCTGGCATGCAGTTTTTCTTTGTCAGAGGCAAAGGATGGTTTTGCATGGTGAGCGTGTCAGGGAACGCTATGCTATATAGGCACTGGAGTACTGTTAATGCTTTTCCTTGGCATTTCCTTGCTTGTCGGCACTTATTTGAGAATATCCTGCTTAATCTGACATTTAGCCTGCAATAAACTCTTTCCTTGTTTCCTCAGGAAAGGAGATGTAGCATTATTGAACTGCACAGCCATAGTAAATACCAGTAATGAATCTCTCACTGATAAAAATGTGGTATCTGAAAGTATATTGATGCACGCTGGGCCTGACCTGAGGGATGAACTCCAGAAACTCAAAGGTAAGCGGCTGGAGACATTTCTATCTTACTGAAAATCTACTGTCCCTGCATAGTACAAAGCATCAGGATTTGGGCATAAACTATAATCAAGGTATAGCTTTCTCCCAGCATCTGGTGCTAATGTGAAATAAATGGAGGAAAGGCATGCCATTGTAGTTATCTTCTTCTGCCGTTCAGGTTACAAATCATTCAGAATCTGTGGCAGATACTTGAGTTGCTGAGCCTTTACTTTGGGATACAAGAACTCCCATTGTTATCTGAAGCCACTTAAAGTAGTTGGCTTATCAGAGCTTTTACTGGAGGGGCCAGACTTGTACATCTTCAGATTTTGCTCATATCCTGTTCAGCATGTATACGCTGTGGAAGACAGAAACTGAAATTCACTATTGCAGAAATTAAGTGGGTTCATAGATACACTTTGTGTATCCTCTTTCAGGCTATTAATATACATGTACAATCTTTTAGGGAACTATGGCAATAATGGAATGAGAAAGCACTGTGTATCTAAATAAAGTCAGAGCACTGTGTGTCTAAATAAAGTCTTAGTGACTACTTAAATAGTTTTGTTCATTTTCTATTCTGTACAACAAATTACTGTATTAGAAAGTTACGAGACCTTCCCTAATGGGAGGCTATTCTGGAAATGGATGAAGTTTGCTTTACCTAGGTTCTTTATTAACAGAGTTTATAGCTGATAATGAGATTTACAAATACTCAGCTTTATTCACAGTGCCTGTTAGGTGAAAATAAAGGGGACTCTTTTTTTTTTGTGTGTGTGTGAGGGACGAAGAGTTTATAGTTATCCAGGGTCATACAGAAGTCTAATATCGTTTTCCATTAAAAATTCATATTTCTAATAACTATGGTACTGAGCTAAATTTTGAGGCTCAACTGATCCGTGCTTAATACTGCTCACTATATTGGGTAGCAGCTCTATCTTCTTATCACATAGTAACAAAATGAACAGAAGAGCCATAATATTTCTAATATAAACTTTCGCTAGCTTAAGCTATAATAGAATAGCTTAGCCTCTGTTTCTGATAAAATCGTATTTTGCTGATTCAACTTGCTTTTTGTGAGTAACCCGGGAGTATAACAGGAGGAAGAGTAGCCATTTCATAGGAGATGGAGAAGTTGGTGTGCATCCTCTGGGTGGAAACAACTGTTAAAACACAGTAGATGTTACAGAATAGTTAGGACCCTGCTATGTAGGCTAGAACTCTTCTAAAATAAACCTGAGTATCTGGCGTGCCCTGTGAGCTGAGAAGAGAGGGACAACATTTCAAGAAGTCCTTAAAATTTGAGGTCTGTCAGCTCCATAGGGAATTATTTGTAAAAGTTGGGCTTAGTTTCTTAAATTCCCTTTTACCATGCTGAGTTACGTGTAGTTTTGCATCCTCCACCCCTGTGGTGACACTGATGTCTTCTCCCTCTAATGTGTTCTGCAGGTTCACAACTCCCTATATGTGACAGTTTCCTTTTAGTCTTGTGACAAGCTTTTCAGGAATCAGTTCCTCTGTGACACTCTACTGGCATGTTGTGTGGGGAAGGAAAGAGAGACTGGGTTACAGCTTTGGCTTTTGTGCACCCTTAATGTGTTTGTCATGGTAGCAGAAGTAGAAGGGAGCTTAGCTAAGAAATTAGTTTATGGTTTTTTGTCACTTCTGCCTCCTTTTTGCACTCTTTCCCATTTAACCTTTTTTTTCACAGGAGAATGTTCTTGACGGGGAGAAAAAAGTGAAAATGTATGGTCTTTGCTGTAAAGCTGTAAAATGGGTACAGTGGTGATTTTCAGTTAGTTCTCTCCTGCTTTATTCGTACTGCTTGGTATATATTCATATTTCATAGATTCCAAGGAAAAAGTTGTGATCTTAAAGCATGTGATGTGCTGACCTTTCAAAGGCCTGTGCTTTCTTTAAGGCTCGGCTAACTTGTGTGTTCCTGGGAACAGTGTGTAGTTTTGATTAACATAGAAATACTACAGCCTAAGGTCCAGGCTTGCAAGTGAAATGCTATTGATGTATGCTTGCTTATCAGCATATACTTGCTGCAGTCTAATAAAGACCTTCTGTAACAGCAGTGCATAGTAATCTTCCAATTCCAGTGGGACTTATTCTCTGCTGCACACTTTATACAGAGGATTCAGACTTTACATTTTAAGCTTGGAGAGAAAGCTATTCTAATGGTTGAAGTCTCAATGGATAAAAAGATCTTGACCTTGTGCAGCCCATTCTACTAGGTCGCCTCACTTTCTTCAAATAGGACTTATACTTGCTGATTCTTTTAGTTTTATATATTTTGTAGAGATTTCCAGGCTGAAAGCATTGGAACGTACTAAGTGTGATGTAAGTGTAATTAGAGTTTACTCATGCCATGTCTAGTTGTCTGAATTTATTAGTTTTCCCACTGAATTCACAAATATACCTCAGTCAAACTTCCTTCATTCTTTTTCACAAGACAGTTTTTCCTACAGGCCTTTGCTTATTCTTTTGAAGTTGTGTGACTTGGATGGATCATGCAGGAAGGATGGTAACTTGATATCTGATCTATTAAGTGTTTCTGGTTTAATTTCTACTTTTTCCATATTGCGCTTATTTAGTTGCACTCTTGAGCTGAGATGTCTTAGAACGTGTGCAGTAATTCAGAAGAGTACGCTTAGTTTTAGTATGCTGTTAAATTCCTTGTGATTAACTCAGAATAAACAAGGTGGAGATCTATAGAAGCTAATGACGTGACTTACTGGATCAAAAAGTTTACAAGATGTTGGCTTAAAGGCAACATGTTGTTGCCATTAAAAAGACACACTTAAAGTTTTGAGCAAGAGAGTTTCTCAACCTGGAATGTCTCTTGTCATAAAATATGCTTTCGTGCATGCTGATAACCTGGCTGAACACCACAAGGTGCAGAGTGTAGTGGGAGAGATCGATGCTCCTGTTCAGTGGGCAGCTTCATGATTGACTTCGGCCAAGCTACTGCAGTGCTGATGGCCAGAAAGTGGTTGCAGCCACTTGTTCCCGTCTCATTCCTTTTTGTGGGCGCTAGCAACCTGTAAGATCAGGTTGAAAGCTGAGCCAGTGAAAATATTAGTTCTCGATCAGAAAGCCGAAGTGCAGCTAGCTGCAGAAGGAAGGAGGTGGAAAATGCTTGTCTTTGAGGGTAGGGAAAGAGAAAGACAAAAAGTATTTCTTCAGCTTTCCAGAACTGGAGTGCACTAGATTTTGGTGAGGAAGGGAAGACTTGGCAGATGTTTCTTCCAGGTGCTGAAATAAAAACAGATTTCAAACACAGTATCTGGTCCTGGATTTTTTCATTGTCAGAAATGTATTGACAAACTGAAGGCAATAGGGGAATAGAGAGGTCAGTGGATGTCATCGAGGGTTCTGATAAACTGATTTCCCTTGTGGAATAACTACAGGAATTAAGTATAAGTAACTTGCAGGGGATAGCCAAAGAGCATTCAAAACCAAAAAGGGGTGTAAATGTAAAGTATGCTAGCACGCAGTAGATGATCTTAGAGTATGTAACCGGAGGGTGCTGTGAACAGAACAGTTAAATGTGGTATTTGAACTTCCTTGCCTTGAGATAGCTACCTAGTCTGTCAAGAAAGTATGATCTCCATGAGAATCATAGTTCTGCCTTGTGGACATGAAAAAACTTGAAAAACAAAGAAAGCTACCTTGTTCTGGGAGCATAGATGAAACAAGTGCTTCATCTATTCATTTTTTAATAGCTTAGCAGGTGGGTTTTATTAAGGAGACCTGTAGTCCTTTTTTCCAAAATCAGCCTCACCAAACCAACTTGTTAAATTCAGGACTTTTTATTGCTGGTTATATAGCATATTTGTGCATGAGTTCTCTGCACATTGTTAATTCATTTCTCATTTTGGCTCTGTGTGTAGCACTGCAATTAGGACAGCATTTCTGGCAATTTCTGGTTTGTCCTTCTGTGCATAGTTTTAAAACTGAGAGGAATGAGCACAGCACTCTCACCTCTTCAACCTGACTAGCGGCTGTTGTGAGATAGAATGCTATCCTTAATATTTGATGTCTAAACCACTGACTTTTATATATGAAATGGAGTTGTCCGACTCTGGAGGAATTAAAGAGCGTGAATACTTCTAGCTTTCTTATGATGGCATTGGCATATATCCCTGTGTTTATTTTTTTTCAGGGTGCAGGACAGGCGAGGCTAAGCTCACCAAAGGATTTAATTTGGCTGCACGTTTCATCATTCACACAGTGGGACCCAAATACAAAAGCCGGTATCGTACAGCAGCCGAGAGTTCTCTGTACAGCTGTTACCGCAATGTCCTGCAGCTCGCAAAGTAAGCGCACAACAGCTTCCATGAGGGTTCGCCATCTATAGTACATTTTTTCTAGATACTCAGGTCTGCACAAAGGCCAAATGGCTGTGAACGTCTTCTCATGTATACTGGATTTGGCTAAGGACATGAGAACATTAGTGCCTTCATGCCTTTTGTTTTCTGTGTCGTAGCGCAGATAAAATGTGTAGGGAGATCTGAGCTGGTTCAAGTCCTGAAAGTGTAGCTAGATCTGTGTAGCATGTAGGGACTTTGAGAAGAGACAGCATTGATGATTGCATTGAGCTTCATGCTGTGAAAAGCTTTAAATGAGCTTGCTCAAGCAGCGACTTCGTGCATCTCTGCAGCTACCTGAACTTATACACAGACAGATCTGACTGCTCTATCAGTTCATATATGTGACCTCTCTGCTTTTGTACAAGTCACCTAGAATTCTGAGTCAGGGTGCGACGTTATTACTAAATCCACCGTCGCTGCAGATGCATTTGTAGTTTTTCCTCTTTCATCTGTGGTATTTTCTACTTCCTCTTAGTGGACAGGTTTTCTTGATCTTTCTGCTTTCTATTTTTCTGTGTTCTTTCCTGTATTCTGCTGTTCTCCTGTGGTGGCCGTTGTGACGGTAGCAGTCACAAAAAACACCTGAAGAAGAGCAATGTCAGAAAATATATTTAGCAATTTCTTAGGGTTGGGAAGATCAGTTCTTCCAAGTCTGGACCACATGTTACAGTGCAATAGTAACTGTTTCCTAATCAAAATTATGGGTAAGGTTTCTAGTATGTGCCAGTTTTGTTCAGCCTCAGAAGTAACAATCAAAGTCAGGTCTGGATTGAAACGTGTTAAAAACAATTAAGAATTCTAATAAATCTGCTTACTAAGTTATGAGTGCCTTTCAGTCAATCTATTCTCTAGAGTAATTTTTCACACTTGTAGAATTGTCTACCAACTCTGAGCTTGCTCAAATCCCTCTGATGACTGTTGGCAACACCTCTGCTTTACTCTTCTAAAAATGCGGCTCTGCTGGAAGCATCTTGGTGATATTAAAGTATGTATCACTTAAGGCCAACGATTGTCTAATCATACCTAGGATTGAGTAAGCCACCTGGGGCTGTGTCCACACCTCTAACAAAACAAGTGATAGGTCAGATGGAGGAACAGGAGAATGTTTGCAATAAAGAACACCTTTTTTTCCTTCTGCACCTCACTGTCAATCCTATACAGGAAGGAAAGTATTTTGGAAAGCATTGCAGGGAGCTTGAGGGAAGAACTTCTTCATTCAGGGTATGAGAAATTGCAGGAACAATTCCTCCAATGGTTCCCTCCTCTGCTTAACAACGGTATGTACGCATCTTGCTGGGAAAGAATCCTTCTGCACAAGTCTGAAAGGATTGCTGCTGCATGGAGGCAGGAAAAAAAGTCCTGGTGTTATCTGCTGTACTGACAGACACTTGTTCTCATTTGACCTTATATTAATCTGTGCTTCTTTTTCTGGATTTCAGGGAACAGTCAATGTGCTCTGTAGGATTTTGTGTCATTAACTCTCTGAAAAGATGCTACCCCTTGGAGGATGCAACTCACATAGCGCTGCGTAAGTTTGAAAGTGACGTAAACTGGATAGCAGTATTCGGCAAATCACTTACCTCTGACAGACAGCCATTGATATGAGGAATCCTGCTTTTAGGGGTCTGTAGTCTGTTAGAGGCTGTAAAAAGGCAAGGCCTTTCATGGTTAATCAGGAAACAGAGGATAAAAACAAATGATCCTTCCTCTGTTGAGAGGTTACCAGTAAAGATGCATGGTAATCTGTTCTGGAGCTTGCAGTCTTTGATACGTTAATTAATAACCTGGAAAAGATGCTGAACAGTGAGGTGAGAGAGTTTGCTGAAAATTGTTCAGAATAGCAAGCATGAGGCCTTACTGTTGAGTAACTGTAGATGGACCTCAAGGAACAGAGTGAATTTCATGTGCCATTTGAGTGTCATCAGCATATCCAAATGTGAAGTGATATTCTTCCCCTACTGACACACCCCTATATGTTTCTGCCTTCACATGCAAAATGATGGGTTCGTCCTAGGGAGCAAAATCTTGAGACTATAATAGTTCTGTGAAAACAACAGCTTACTGGAGTTCAGAATGGCAAGCTGAGTAAGACACGACAAAATTAAGAATGTCATACTATAAATCTGTATTTTGTCCACCCTTTAATGCTGCACATCCAAAAAGAATGTAGTAGAACTAGAAGTTAAGGAGGTCAGGAAGAATAACAAAAGGCAAGAAATAGTTACGTAAGCTAAAGTCTTTTTTCCACACTGGAATATGCTGAACTTGAAGGGAGTGTGATAGATGTCTACAAACTCATGAGTGGCATGGCAATGGTGGATAGGAATCAGCTGTTCACTGTCTTCCAAAATAAGAATCTTCAAACAGTGCTAGTATGAATCGGGTTCAAAACAAACAAGGAGAAGTAGTTCTTATCCTTACACTATTTGTTTTATGGAACTTCTTACCAAAAAGCATTGTAGATGCTAAAAGCTTTCAAACTTGTTTGGGTTCAAGAGGAAAGTATGTTAAAGAAAAAAAAAAACAAACAAGGCTACTAAAAACAAATCAGAAAACTTGCTAGGTTGACAATACTTAAAGAATAGAAAAGTGCTCAGAGAAGAATATTATATAATTACCTGGTTCTTACTTTTCCCTTTTCTCTTTTGACTTTTTCATTTCTTTTGGCCTGCTCCTGTCTGCTTTCCACCACCACTACCCAGTCCCTGGACATTTCTGCATGGTACTCCTGCGCAATAGAAAAGTTATTGCAGATGGAAGGAGTGGGTTTTCCTCTTGCTGTACAAGCTGACTGGAGAAATCTTTCTTACCCTCTGTTTAGCAGAGGTGCTGACACCAGAGAAACAGATTTGTCCATAGTTTTCTCTGCTATCTGCCTGTTGAGTGAGACATCTGAAAGCATCTGCTCACATAGGTTTGGAAGACTGCTGTGGAACCGTACAACTTCATTTGTCCTGTAAAGTAGTGTTACAGGTCAACCCAATTACACCTGAATTTCTGTACAGGAAGTATTTGAAAATGGCTCTTTTTTTTTTTTTTTCTCTGCTATTTCTTGAAGAACTCATGCTAGTGTACTCTCTGTAGAGTAGACTTCTTTCCTTTGTTGCTCTCTTCTGTTGTCTCTGTAGGACTATATGGTACTTGAAAAATACGGATAGACCAACCTATTTGTTTGGACACTTCTTGGCAGTCTGACAGGAAAGTCCTTGAAAACCCTGACATGTATCAAGATTATTGCAGCTCAAGGACCTCATCTGTACAAGCACATATCTGACTGGGAGCTTGGTTACAAAACTTCCCCCACCCCTCTCAGCTGCAAATGCTTAGGAACTTGACTGTATCCCTGGATTATGCTAAAGCTTTGGGAGAGTCCAAAAAAAGTAATAGAGGAAATAAATTATGTCGTGATTTACAAATACGACTTTTATATGCCTCTTTGGCATAGCTGACCCCAGAGATTGTATGTGGATGACTCTGTCTTGTACCAGCTTCTGCTGTGGCTTGCTTATCTTGCTTTCCAGATAACTTAGGGCAAGATGATTTCTTATAGGAATATCTGGGTTTGGCAATTTGCACAGGGCTCTGTAAAAGGAAGATTTGGCTTGATTTTTGCAGGGTCATAGAATCACATTCTGCAGACTGAGGAGTACCTAGTAAGCTAAAATCAGAGAGATGCTTTTCCTCTTTTTGTATCCATCTCTAAAGTAAGAAGCAGAAGAGAGTGGTGATGGAATTTCCAATATGGTCAGCAACCCATTTCGTGTGTTAAATTACAACTTAATCCACACTTGCATACAGCCTGTGGAGGTACTTTGTAGGAGGAGAGAGATGCATTTCTATTCTGCCCTCTGACTTCCTCAGTTGTAGTCATGTGTGTAAATTTTTCTTCCTGCTTTGCTAACTGTATTTAATCCTCTTCCTTGCAGGCACAGTTAGAAGGTTCCTGGAAATCCATGGAGAGACTCTGGAGAAAGTGGTGTTTGCCGTCTCTGAGCTTGAAGAGGTATCTCCTTGATGTTCATTCCACCAAAATTCATGGGCATGTTGATCTTCTCTGCAGCATTGTTAACTCCAGCGTTGTAGATCTGGGTTTGGATTTCCCCTTCAAATCACATAGACTTTTGGTTCCACAGCATCCTTTTGTCTCCTGTTAGCATAGCATCTTTCCCGGTACTGTTTGTGCTCTTAACAGTCAGTATGAGTATATTCAGAATCTTTCCACTTCTGATTTCTGTGTTTCTGAGCCATGAACAGGAGCTGATACTAGAGGTTATACCATGCAGTTGTGCTGGATGGTATCTGCCAGCCAGAAGGGAAATTCCTCATACAAGATTTCCTCCTTAGCTTCTCTTGTGCTTTCTAAAGGCCAGTTTAGCATGTCCAGATTGCCTGCAGACATCTTAAACATTGCTGGCTGAAATAACAAGCTTGACATTTAATGGTCTGTGTTGTGTTCAGACAGATGTTAGCAGTTTGAACGTTAACTTGTCTTGGATATTGGACTTCATAATGGCTGTTCCTGGGCAGAATGCCTACTGTGTTCAGGTTCTGTAGCATCTGGATGAGGAAAACAACTAATTTGCTGGGGGTTCTAAAAATGCTGATCAGTTGGAGAGAACACATGCAGTATTACAATGTTCGGCAGAGATTTTTCACTATTTTCCTTCTTGTGGGGAGGGTTTCTCTTGGCTGCTTGTTGCTTTTTTTTTTTTTTGTCTCAGTCAGACCACTAAAGCTGATGTATATAGCCGTGCATTTTAATGTAAGCAGCCTTCGCTGAAGTCTGTCATCCATTAATATTGTAACTTCATTACAAAGCTGAAGTATGTGCTATCTGAGATAATGCAGGTTAAAGCAAAGTTGTTTCCAGGTCACTTGCCAGTATGGCAAAAAAAACCCTTAACCTTTATCAAGGCTGTCTGCCTTTATTGCCAGGTAGCAGCCCAAAATAAGCCATGGAAGAAAGTGGTACTTTGCCTCCAAACCTCTGAGAAGGTCCCTGCTACAAGGGCAGGTGTTAGTTAACTGAAGAGCAAGGATGCGTGATAGACCTTCATGCATTTTTTTCTTATTTGTAGGCCACTTACCAGAAGTTGCTGCCTCTGTATTTTCCAAGATCGCTGGAGGAAGAGATGCAGTCCTTGCCTTACCTCCCTGCAGATATTGGCAATGCGGAAGGGGAGCCTGTAGTACCAGAGCGGCAGATCAGGATTACTGAAAAGCCAGGTGTTCCAGATGGTGAGTTCTTAACTGAACTTTGGAATAAGTATCTCTCTGTGAAAGTCGATGGAAAAACAGAAAAGGCAGGCTTTCTACCCCACCTCACCTAAGGCAGGCTGTAACGAAGACAGTTGTGTATCTGCCTCACTGGTTTAATGTGTTCCGCAGCAGTAACTTCTGCTTTCTGCCTCATTGTGTAGAGTGGTGTGGTTAGAGGATGTGGGAGAGCTGTTATCTGTCTTTTTCTTGGGCAGGGGGAGAGGTGGGGTAGTTCATAGCCTTTGCAAATTTTTTCCCGAGGTAATTAGGAATACAGAGACATTGTCCAGGCAGCCAAGGAGAGGTTAGGAAGGCTAAAGCCCAGCTAGAGTTGCATCTGGTCAGGGGCAACAAGAAAGTCTTCTATAGGTATATCAGTGACACACAGAATACTAGGGAAAATGTGGGCCCACTCAGGAAGGAAATGGGAGACCTGGTCACCCGGGACATGGAGAAGGCGAAGATGCTCAACGACTTTTTTACCCCAGTCTTTACTGGTAAGGACTCTAACCATACCGCCCAAGCTGCAGAAGGCAAAGGCAGGGACTGGGAGAATGAGGTACCACCCGCAGTAGGAGAAGGGCAAGTTTGAGATCAGCTGAGGAACCTGAAGTTGTACAAGTCCATGGGATCTGATGAGATTCATCCGCGGATCCTAAGGGAACTGGCGGATGAAGTTGACAAGCCACAACCCATTATATTTCAGAAGTCTTAGCAGTCTGGTGAAGTTCCCACTGACTGGAAAAGGGGAAACATAACCCCCGTTTTGAAAAAGGGTAAAAGAGGAGACCTGGGGAGCTACAGGCTGGTAGTCTCACCTCTGTGCCTGGCAAGATCGTGGAGCGGATCCTCTTGGAAAGTCTGCTAAGGCACATGGAAAATAAGGAGGTGATCAGTGGCAGACAATGCAGCTTCACTACGGGCTCGCAGGTCAAGGAAAGTGATTCTACCCTCTATTCCTATCCGGCGAGACCCCACCTGGAATACTGTGTCTAGCTCTGGAGACTCCAATATAAGAAGGACATGGGCCTGTTGGAGTGGGTCCAGAGGAGGGCCATGAAGATGATCAGAGGGTTAGAGCACCTATCCTATGAGGACAGGCTGAGAAGGCTCTGGGGTGACCTTATAGCAGCCTTCCAGTATCTGAAGGGGGCCTGCGAGAGACCTGGAAAGGGACTTTTTACAAGGGCATGTAGTGACAGGATGAAGGTTAATGGCTTCTGAAATAGGGTAGATTTAAATTAGGTATCACAGAATGACTTAGGTTGTAAGAGGCCTTTAAGATCATCAAGTCCAATTGTAAACCCAACACTGCCAAAACCACCCCTAAACCATGTCCCTCAGCTCCACGTCTACCCATCTTTTAAATACATCCAGGGATGGCAATTCCACCACCTCCCTGGGCAGCCTGTTCCAGTGCTTGACAAACCTTTCCGTGAAGAAGTCTTTCCTAATATCCAATCTAAACCTCCCCTGGCGTAACTTGAGGCAGTTTCCTCTTGTCCTATTGCTTATTACTTGGAAAAAGATACAGACCCCCACCTCCCTACAACCTCCTTTCAGGTAGTTGTAGAGAGTGATAAGGTCTCCTCTCAGTCACTTTTTCTCCAGAATAAACAATCCCAGTTCCCTCAGCCTCTCCTCATAAGACTTGTGCTCTAGACCCCTCACCAGCTTCATTGCCCTTCTCTGGACATTATTAGGAAGAAATGCTTTACTGTCATGGTGGTGGGACACTGGAAGAGATTGCCCAGGGAAGTTGTGGAAGCCCTATCCCTGGAATTGTTCAAGGCCAGGTTGGATGGGGCTTTGAGCAGTCTGATCCAGTGGGAGCTGTCCTTGCCCATGGTTGGGGGGTTGAGACCAGGTTATCTTTAAGGTCCCTTCCAACCTAAACCATTCTTTGAAATTACTCATTTTGCATATGTAGGAGCAAATGGGTATAGCAGAGTCCTGCACTTCTGTCCTGTTGCCACTGTAGCATGTCATACTAAAACTGGGAAACCCAATTCCTATCCAGATTGTCCAGAAAAGCAGTACTAAAAGCCTTAGCGGTATTTCTTGATGGCATCAAGTTCGTTGGAGCATTCTGGTATTGTCACCAGCAAGCGAACCTGTGCTCTTGTACTTTGTCACACAGTCATGTTGTAAACAATACTATAAAAATGTTCAAACTCAGGTTACCACCAGCTCTACAGGATCTGTTCAAGCAGCGTCAGTGATGTAAAAAGTGAGCCCTTTCTGCAGTACGTCTTCTAAACTGAATAAAGGTGCAGCATCTGTCCTGCATACGTTTTTTGTTTTTTTTCTACGACAAGTAGGACAACTGTAAAACCAAAGTCTCTCTCCCCAGACCTTATTTTCTGAGAGAGTTAACCATTATCCCTTTGTCACAAGCTGATGACTAGGACTTGCCCAGTAAGTTTCCAGGCAAGCTAACGTTTTAAGGGAGTCTGTAGTTATCAGTCACATTCTATAATCTATCATCAGTCTTGGCGAGACATCAGAGCCGCATCGTGGTTTTTCTGTGTTAGTTTGTAGCATGATGACTGGGTTGGCTCACTGAGATATAAAGCAATTCAGCAGCAGCATTGCTGTCTTGTACACAGCTTGAACGTTTTATGCTACCTTTGTTTCTACTGCAGATGCTTCAGATGAAGAGGGTCTGGAGGCAGATTTGTCCTTCATTGGTTCCCATGCTTTTGCCCGCATGGAGGGAGACGTTGATAAACAGAGACGCCTCATCCTTCAGGGACAGTTGTCAGAGGCAGCACTGCAAAAACAGCATCAGAGGAAGTGAGAATCGCCTTGTCTGTGTGAACGTTTCGGGTTAGTTAGCTGCTCAGAGGACCAGCTCTTGAGATGATCTTGTGATCTGTAAAGCCTAATCTTCTGGAAAGGAAATACAGATAAAGCCTGGTGTCACCCTGGATCACTGTGGTAGCCTCTTTGGCCTGAAGGGAAGGGGCAATAGGAGAAAAAGGGAAGCTACTGATGAACCTACTAGCGTGTCCAGTGTATCCAACCAGCTGGCTTGTATCTTTGCCACAAGGTGTCACTGTTTTGTCACCACTCTTTATAGTGGGGTCACTGCCCACTCGCTCCTGAGGCTCTGGGCAGATAGCAAAATATTTTTCCTCTGTCTTTCAAAACAGAAAAATAAATGAATGCTGAGGATTCCCTCCGTCCCCGCTCCACCCCCCTCTCCCTGTTAATCCTAATGTTAATGATCACTTTCTTAAAAGCCAGTTCCATGCTGGCGTACTGGTGAGGCATGATGCTTGGCTTGTTTTATCAGATGAGGCACTAAGTTGTCCACCATTCAAAGGAAAAGAAAAAAAAAAAAGCCACATGTGGCACTGGTTGGTGCATAGTTCCATTTGAATTCTAGACTTTTTGAAGAAACTTTCTTTTTTTCCTATTTTTTTAATGCTGACACTGAAGTGCCCAAATGCAATGCCACTATAGTTACTAGCTGGTGCATATTCATTGCCCTAGTGAAAATCACCAGGTATGTAACTGATGCTCAAGTGGTTTTTTTGTTGATTTCCACCCCCCCCCCCCCCCCCAACACTTTTTTCTTTAACAACTTGATAGTTGTTCCATAGGTCAGAAAACCACAATATTAGAGAGAGGGTTCAGTCAGAAAGAGCTTGTTTTGTCCTTCCTTTCCCGTGTACCTCTTCAGGCTTCTAAAGCTAATCAAAAGGGGAATTGGATCTGATGAGATGTTTTTAACTTTCTAGTTATAATCGCTGGCTGTGTCAGGCAAGAGCTGAAGACCTCTCTGATATTGCTTCTCTTAAAGCCTTGTACCAGACAGGTAAGTTCAGGGTACCAATGGCTGATGTATATTGTCTAAAAGTAAAAATACAAAATAAAAATATATTTTCTTTGGACTTGAGTATACAATGCATCATGTTGTTATAGCCTGGCCAAGACCTAAGCAGCATCTCTGCAGTAAAGGGGGAATTCTCTCTTGATTGGCTTTGAAAGACATTGTGGTAAACTCTAAAACTGCTCTGCTTTAATGATCTGAGGAGACACGCATATCCCAAATTATCTGTAGCTTTACATGTAAATCAGTACTTTTAGATTAAGCCAATGCATAAGGGGCTCTGTATGAGATAACCAAGACCAAAAGATGAAGTATCTCCACCCTTCTGTTACAAAGAAATGAGTGCTGCTTTCAGATGAATAGTGTAGAGAATAAGCAGTTACCAAAGCAACTTTCAATATGGCTTTTCTGAACAAAACAGCTTGCTTCATTTCCCTCAGGTGAGGTACGTGTTGCTCTCCTCTGTGTCTCCTAGTACTATTGGCTGAGTACCATGGGCAGCACATCTTCCAACCTTGAGTGTTCAGTAGGTGAGGAGATTAGGGAGAGAATCATAAAATTGCAGTCCTCAAAACTTAGGTTTCTGGGATGTGATGCACCCTTCTTTTTTTGAACAAGTATAGCTTTTGGTATAGTGAGAATGGTAACTCTACGGTATTTTCTCTGTTCATAAGATGGAAACCAGATGCATTGCAAAAATTCTGAGTTGTGGCTGGTTCTGCCTAGTTTGAAAGGGACCAACTCCAAAACCTGGCATGACTGAGAAATTTTGAATCATATTTTTCTTTCTTTTATAGGTGTGGATAACTGTGGTCGCACAGTGATGGTGGTGGTTGGAAGGAATATCCCTGTAACATTAATAGACATGGAAAAGGTAAGGCTTTGTAAAACTAGAGTTGTGTAGGTTGACTATGAGTGCTCAGGATGTGAAAGTCTGATTATAGGGGTAGTTCAGTGTTAATACTGGAAACACGATCTGTAGAAGACAAAACATTGAATAGAAACTGTTTTTGTTGGCAGATAAAAATTTATTGCCTTAAAACTTTGTTGAGATGGCTTTTCTTGAGCAGGAACTGGACTATTTTTAGAGAAACTTGCCTAACGTGGACTCCTTTTTCTTCTCAAGAAGAAAGACGTGGCCTGCTGCTATAACTGGCAAGACATGAAGAGTGAAATGTAACAAGTCAAATTAGATTTTCATGAAAACAGTAAGAATTTATCTCCATCTGTGAGGTCAGCTAGTCAAAAAAGGCATTTAAAGGATTACAGTAAAGTTGAAGACTTGGGATGTTCACTTTGCTTTTGTAGCTCAAACATGTCACCCAACTTCATGATTCCTGATTTGCATATGAATTAAACCAAGCATATTAAAAAATAATGCAAGTGTAAAAGAGTTCTTTGCAAATATAAATTTCATTTCTTTCTGCCTCAGGCTCTTTTGTACTTCATCCATGTCATGGACCATATTGCAGTGAAGGAGTATGTCCTGGTGTACTTCCATACACTCACAAATGATTACAATCAACTAGATTCTAATTTCTTGAAGAAACTCTATGATGTTGTTGATTCCAAGTGAGTATCAGTAGAAGAAGAACCCCTTCTAGTCTTCCTCTGTGTTGTGCAAATGCTTGTCATTTCCTGTACCTGGTTTCTTATTTATTTGTGAGAGAGTTTTGTTGGGACAAAATAACAAAGGCAAGAGGAAGAAAGATACGGTGGGTTTTCTCCCGTTCTCAGAACCATGTATCAAACCAGGAAGTTCTGTGCTCTGCAGTCTCCCTCCTAGAGCTGTTAAGAGACATACTGGGTGTGTTGTCTGTCTCTATCCAGAGGTGGAGCTTCTGGAGCTTGACGTTGTTAAAAGTATGTTGCTAGCTGTGAGGGAAGAGACTTGGGTAACATTAGCAGTCATAATTTGTCCATAACTTTCACTGCCCACATAAAAGACTGCAGGCTATGATGTCTTTCCTGAAAAATAATCATCCTGCTTTTTTTTTTCCCCTTTACATTTACTCTTCTGGCATATGGCCTTGTATTAGGTCTAACTTTGTAAAATTACATCACAGGCACTTAAGCAAAATGACCTATGTTTTAACTGTTATGTTGTATAGGTAAGCTTAACTAGAAGTCGCTTTAAAAGGGTGTTTTTCTTTCTTTTCACCAGGTACAAGAGGAATTTGAAGGCACTGTATTTTGTCCACCCAACATTTCGTTCAAAGGTGAGGTATATAGTACAAAAGAAAAGAATGTTTTGGGTGTTGGTTGGGGTAATGTGTAAGACCGTAGCATGGAGGTATATAGAAAACTTCCAAAATTAGGCAGTATCTTCTGGATCCGTGGTCAGTACTTGCAATTCATTCCCATCTTTGATCTTCTTGTAGTCTTCCAACCCTAGTGATAAGCTGAACTCCCATGCAGTGCAGCTGCCTGTGCCTTGTTTTGCATGTACTCTTAACAGAGGTGGAAGCTTTGGACCTCACTTCTTTCAAAGAGAAACGTTTTGTCCTTTTTTCTGCTGTCTGGCTGGCAGGGTGACAAACCATGACCAAAAACTCCTAGAATTCTTTTTTGTGTAGTTCATTTCCTGGATGTTTTGCCTTTTCTTTCCTCACAAGAGATATTGCGTGTGTGCTGCATATCACTTACGATATGGCCTGGTAAGGGCAGAGGGCAGTGTGTCAAGCAGCAATGAGATTAGTCAGGATTAGAGAGCGTAGAGCAGCAAAGAAAGATGAGAAGAATGCCTTTGTGACAGAGTGCAGAAAAATCCTGTTAAACCTTCAGGAGATGGAAAAAACTGAACTCATCAAGCAGGGAGATATTATCCTTGGCTATGACCTGTGTCAGGCAACAGAAGATGGAGCTCGCTCTGTTCTGTACTTCATACACGCTACTCATTGCAGCAGCGTGAGTACTTCGGATGAACTGTCAGCAGCAGCCCTTCCTAAAATTTTTGTTTGTCCTATTAAAACAGTTGGAAATGCGATCCTCCATGTTCACATCAAATTAACCTCTGTTTATTCTGCTTTCTGCTGACATTGATCAAATTTGAGAAAATTATACACCTGGAAAAAACATCTGTTTTCACATGTTCAGCAAGAATTTCTTTGACTGCTACATTCCCTTTCTTTGCATGTGCACAGCTGGGACAGCATGAGACTTACACCTTTCTTGTTTTCATGTAGATGAGACTGAGGCGTCCCAACAGTATGCCTTCCAGTTTCTGTCAGGGTGTTGATTATTCCCACAGGGTACAGATCTGAGGACTGAGGGCTAGAATTACAGCTTCCAGCTCTGGTGCTCCTGAGAATGGAGGAGCTGGCATAGAACGTTACTAAGGTTGCAAAGTTGAATGGAAAAGTTGAAGCTAGGAAGTACTAGTGTTCTAGATTCCCAGCAGCTCTTTATCCCCCTTCTCTCTTCCCATACACTTCTGTTTGGTTGAGAAATGTTTCTCTGTTGGAAGGTGAGAACTTCTGTTTACCTGTGCATTGCCATGTTCTCTGTCCCTTTGGGAACTGCGGTGGAACTCACGAGATCTATGGGGCAAGTAGATAGTTGCTGGGAAGCCGGAAGGGTGAGAGAATTGAAGCGCTCTGACTTGCTGGAAATGGAGTCGGTTTGTATCCTATTCTAGCAGCACAGCTGAGGCAAAAAAGGATGCGTGTCCATGTCTTTCTGCCAAGCCTTTTCTCTAACTGAAAGGGAAATGGGATTGCTGGTGGTTCGTGCAGAAACCATCGACTTATGAAACATGATGGGGAATATGCAACAGAAATATTCTGTTGGAGAAGGTGGCTGCTAAGGGGGAGTGATTTTTCTCTCCCCTCCTTTCTTGGCTGTTTCAGGGCTGTTGTCCCTGCGGGAGATTGCTAGTCCAGAAGCCTCAAATATCTTAAAAAATGTTTGGCACATTCATCTTTCTACTTGGAGCATTGACTTCCTTCCCTAGAAAGTCAATAGTGGAAATACCTCATGTCTCAAATGTAGGAGGAAGGCTTGCACATTCATGCAGCTTTCCAAACCCATCCCCCTTGTGCAGGTGTCTCACTCTTAAATCTTTGATATAAATGGTCCATTGTATCACAGTATTGAATCCTGACATGGTGGATGTCTGCCATCTGATAGTCACATTGCTTATTTCTGGGCTAAAAGGGATCAAGAGGCTTTTCGTCACACATCTTGGAAACTCATGTGCCCCTAGAAAACAAGCACAGTTCTGAAAGTGCTTCATAGTGCCAACAGTGATTCTTTGTTTGGTTTCTAGATGTAAAACTTTTAGATTATGTGTATTCTGAGGATAATTGCCTATCTAGAATACATGGGTTTCAGTATGCAGGGAGCAGTTGTCCTAAAACACAGGGTAACTGAGGCAGAGCGTCTCACTGCACAATCCGGTTTTGTACACTAGTCCTGCCTTTATTCATGCTTTGATGTGAGCATTCTTTTGATCTGTGAAGAACTTCATTCTCTTGTAGTGCTGCTGAAATGTAACCATTCTTACAATTAAACTGCATCATAGGCAACAGCAGTTTTTTAGGCTGGCAGCAACTCTTGCTGTGTGAACACTTCACCAGCAGGACTTAGATTAAGATACCCTTGAAGTGCTGTCACAAATTCCCTTATACTTTTCCTTGTAAATGTACTTCTGCTGTTGATATATAAATACAGGGCTTTTGGAGCATTTTTGTGTGGATCCTCTTAGCTCCCCTCTTCTGAGAGCTCACCAAATAAAGTTTTATAGAGCTTGGTGTGTTCCGAGTGCAGTGTCAGGGAGGGATCTGAAAGAACTCACCCAGAGAAATTCTGTTTTTATAAAATTTAGTAACTTTGCTGTGAATCGTGAATGTTTCAAAACTGAAATGTACCTGAATATTCAAATTAAATATTCACAGTCATCATAACCATTATATTAAAAACAAGACAAAAATTGTTCATCATTCTGTAACAGTCATAAAAGCATTTTGTGGAGATAAGATGCTAATGTAAGTGTTGTTGCAAATTACTTAAGGCTTTTTCCTACACAAGTTCCTTCCAATTGTAATAAAATTTCAAGCACGGTCAGCAAGCGCTGGTTGTGCAGGACTGTGGGAGTGGTCCCTAATATGAGCGTTTGTGATCTGTAGAACAGTAACCTCTGGTTCCCACAAGTGTTTTTTCTTTCCCTTCAGTCTGCCAGGAAAAAGACTAGATAAGAAACAAACAAAAAGCAATATAGTGCCTAATTTTGGAGAAGGTGGGTTGAAAAGTAAAAGCTTGTGCAATCAATCTAAACAGGGATATTTAGTAACTTGTAGAAGTATCAATGGTGTCTTGCTGGCCTTTGCAAAACAAAAATTCCTTAGCCTGTTTACATCCAGAAGAGGCAGAGCTGTGGATTCTTAAGGTAAAATTTTGTAGAATAAGTTGGTAAGGCTTTGATAAGAAATGTGGTAAAACAGAAGGACACACACTCACTCAGACAAGCTAAAGCAGAGAGGAGACTTCAGTAGGACCTTTGAACAGCTGAAAGTCTCTTCTTGTTCTTCTCCCTCGAATTGCCTTCTCTGTGAAAACTCTAAGGCAAAGGGTTGAAAATGCTTCTGTCAGATTAGAGAGTCAAATAGATCATATTCTGAGCTGGCTAAACTGGAAGTGAAAATGTGCCACTTATACAGATGGGTTTTTTTGAAGACAAATAGCAGAGTACCTGTCACTCTTGTGCAGCAGAAAGGGACCTTAAACAGGCAGCTGGGGAGGAGTGAGTGTGGAGCCAGAAAACACTAGCTTGAAGGTTCTCAAGACAGTGCTTGCTAGCAGTCAGTGGTGTGTACTTCCTGACCTTGTTGTGTTATTGCTATGGTATTAGTCTTTCAAGTAACAGCACCAGCTTAATTTGGCTTTGTTGGTGTTTATTTTCAGGTCTCGGCATGGTTTTTCACGACCTTTACAGTCTCAGGGCTAAAGGATAAAATCCACTATGTGGAAAGCCTTCAGCAGTTGTTCACAGCCATACCCCCAGAGCAGATTGATCTCCCCCCTTTTGTCCTTGAGTATGATGCCAGGGTAAGTGATTGCATGTGGCAAGCATCAGTCTTTGCTCCTAAGTGTCATTCTTGTGCATCCCTTATTCTGCTCTGCAAGAGCTTTAAAGGTGCTGACTTCCATGTCTTAAGAATGGGGAGAAGAAAGGGAGGATTCCCAAAGAGTCTAGTTGTTCTGTGAGTAAAAATTTTCCTAATTTTTTTTTTCTGCATCACTCCAAGTAGAGGGCTTGGCTAAGAAGCAGACTTCTTTCCCAATAGAGCAGTCTCCTATATGCATAAAAGGCAGACTACCTTTCTTCAGCCAATAGCTGTAAAGGTAACACATAAGAGCCTGTGGACAAGATAAAATTCATGTTATATATCTGCTATATACCTTATACTGACTGGGGAAAAAAAAACCTCTGTTTCATCTTCCCTGTCCCACTTATCAAGCGTACAGGAAGAGGGGGGAATGGGAGGGGGGGTAGAATAGCCATGGGGAAAACCAGAACTGTAGAAGAGTGCCTTGCCTTTCTGGTGTTTCCCCCCTCCTCCTCCCTTCGTTATCCCAGGTCTCTAGCTAAACGGTGGAATGAACATGGCTCGCGTTGGCCAAATCATTCCAAAGAGGGTGTGCTGTAACTACAAAGTAATGGCCAGAGCTGTGTGTCTGCGTAAGAGTGACTGGCTACTCCAGCATTTGTGACTTCCTCGCATCACAGCCTTGGCTCAAACGCAAAATCTTAACCTACACTTTTTGCTTAAAATAGAGGCAAACCCAAGGCCTATTTTTACCTGATTATTTGCACAGCTGTCTCCTGGGTGAATTGTGGCAGTTACTGTACTTGTGGAAGATGAAGCCGAGAGTACTTTTTTAGTCATCTGTTGGACCAAGGTGTGCTGGAGAAGACTTTTGTTCAACTGCTCATTCTGTTCTCATTGCAGGAAAATGGGCCTTACTATTCTTCCTATCCTCCATCCCCTGACTTGTGATCTGTAGTCCTGTGATGCTGCTGGTTTCCCATGGATCCAATGACCTGATGCCTGCCAAAACCTGTGCATTTGCCCATATACAGAATTCAGAGAGAGGGTTTTCCTCCCCCAGCTCTGGTATTTTTTTACTGACGAGATATTTTCAAGCACTCAAGCAATCGGAGAACTTTATGCCACTGTGAACTGTACAACTATTTCAAATATATTTATCCAGTTGAAAAGTTGATTTAAAGAATACTAGGTGCATTTTATTTTTGTTCTTTTTGAAGCTGTTACATTTATTTCTGAACAAACCTTCTCTTTTCTGGGAAAACCATCATGATCCACTCGATGTTTTTAACTATTATAATTTTCCAGCTCCGTTTGTAATACCCACTTCTGACTGGTCTGTAGCAATATTGTGCAGTACCAGCCTGACAAATTGCTCATCATTTGGGCTCTGTGTTTCACATCTGATTATTTTTCCCTTTCTGTTAGTGCTGATTACTTTGATCTTGACCCAGCAGAAGTGTCTGGAATTGGGAATGCCATATCGGCAGGCTGAACAAAGCACTACAGCCAAGCCAAGATTACTGTAAGACTCCGTACCATAAATGCTAGGTGAGCTAGGAGCCTTGATAAAGTCCCTGTCAGTTTTCATTGGATGATGTGACATGTCAGGATGACACTACCCTCCCAGTAAGAATAAAATTGAAAAGCATTTACGGTTTCTTTTCTCTAACTATAGTTGTTTATTGTTCTCCTTTACATGGCCAGATGTGTTTGTATGATAAATGAATGCCATCTGCCTGAAGTATGTATGGAAGGGAGGGGAAACAGTGAATGCAATACCAATCTCTGGTGGCAGAGATTGTTTCTTAGTGATATCAGTGTCCCTTTTATTTCATGTTACACTGGCGCTCACTGATTTTGACAGACATGATACAAGGAAGAGAGTTCAGCCACAAGGAACTTACAGAACTGGAAGTGAAAAATTTTTCAGCCTGACAAAAGAAAGCTAAAAGAGAAGGAAGAAGGCTCCCTTGTAAAACATAATCAGGAATGGCAGTCCCAGATATGGAAGGATGGAATCTCTGGTAGGAAGAATGGCACAACAGTACTGAATATGAAAATGATGGTATGATTTTCATGTTTTCATTCTAGCTGCTTCCTTGTCCTGACTTCTATCTGTTACTCTCTTTACCAAACTTCAGTTTTCCTTGTGCCACTTCTACAATAACGACCTCTTTTAAGCAAAAGTCATTGTGAGATATCTTAGAAGGTGGTTATTCACGCCTGCTGAGTTGATTTGAAGTAGGTATTTCTCTCCTGTTTAAAGATACTGTAAATTGTTGGTATAAATAGGGAAAAAAAATGCTCCATTGGTCTTGGTCACCTAATTGCTTGTCACAATTTGTGTCTGCAGTCTGCGAGTTAGGGCTTTTGTGAGTTAGGAGTGTAGTGAAAGATGGGCCATACTGAGTTTCCTTCCATTTCCTACCTTGGCCTCCTCACTTAATGTTGTGTTTATACTCCCCATATCCTCAGCATGTTGGTATGTCAGTTACACATTAAGATAATCACTTGGCTGAGGTTTAACAGTCATGCATGTACAACATATAAAAAGCAAGTGGGCTTACTTTTTAAGTGTCCCCCACGGTCCTTATGTGATTCCATTATCAGATCCAAGGTGCTGCTAAAAGCTGGAAACTGTAGCGCAATGGAAAAACCACCTTGGTGTTAATACTTGGGAGTGTTGCACCTTATGGTCAGTTCACATGTGATTCTTTCAGCACTTTTCTGGTGGTTTTTGAGAAGGAAATAGCAGGAGTCTATGCAGAGCAGCTACCACGTGTCCATACCTCCTTTCACCTACCTGTTTATAGCTGCCCTTGTCTAGTGACTTTTATAGCCAGCAATGAATTTTCCATGCTTCTCTAATGATTTGTATAGCTTTCCACCCCCATGAACCATCTGCTGTTTTTCACACCCATGGCATTTTCAGCAGGGCTGTTGCAGAATAGCCGGTGTCCACTTAACAGGCAGATTAAAGGTGATTGAGTGCATATAGTGAAAACCAAAGTCTCAGCTTCACTGGTTTTAGATGGTTTCTGTCCCTTTAGCTCACAGATGGCTCAGAGTCATAAAACCTAAACAGTTCTTCTTAGGACTCAGTCTGCACGTTTTTCAAGCCCTAGTCCAGTCATTTTAAGAAATTATTTGGCTCAGTGAAGTGCGAATTTGCCTCCAGAGCATTTGCAACGCAAAAAGGAGATCTTGGCACTGTGCATCTTATTGTGTATATCTTTCCCTTGAAAGACTTTGCTTTAATTTTTTTTTTTTTTAACCCAAGTCTCGCAAACCTCAGTGGTAAGACAGACCTGCATTGTGCTGCAAAGATCCTGCATTTTCCAGTGAGTCTGGAGTAGTGGCAATTTACCAGTTTGGGGGTTTTTTAATGGAGACTTCTAAATGTAACATGCCAGTGGGGGGGAATCATTGAGGTGCTCAGGATATTCATTGCTATTAAAATGTTTACTTGTTTAATTCTAACATGCAAAAAGCTGCATTAAACCAGCTGAACTGCATTTGGTTTAGGCATGCCGTAGTTAAGGGTGGATAAAATGCTTTCCTCTTGAGGAGGCCAGGGAGGCAATCTGTATGTCATAACTCTGTGTGTTTTAACACTTCTACCCAGTGCAGTCACTGCAGAATTAAAAGTTCTGGTGAAGGTTTTATTGCCTTGCTTAAAGCTATTTCACACCATCTGCGGGCTCAAAAGGGGAGTCTTTGTAGGGAAGTGTATTATTGTAATTATGAGTGTTATTACCACTCTGACACCCTCTGTGATGTTGACAGTAGTGTGATGTAGTTATTGTCAGTAAAACTCAGATGTGGTGCTTAGGCACTCATTAGCCACACACCTCTTCTGAAAGCATTGTATATTCCCTTGCTGACACTGCGATTAGGTGTCGTTAAGAGCCAGAGTCTGTCCAGCTGGTGTCTCACCACAGACAGTTGACTCGAAGTATCTTGGCTTACCTGTTGTTATTTGGCCAATATGGAGTTTGAAGGAATTCCCAAGGCGGTGAGATGTAAAGTATCTGGTGGCTGCTTCTCCTGTTGTGTTTTGTGCTTGTTTCTCAACCGGCTACTGTTGGAAGTAGGAAGCTGCAAAAAGTTGTGGACAAAGTCAGAGTGGCAGCTTTCTACAGGCCACTGAGCCAGTGTGAATTTGCCATGTGTGCTTGAAGCTGAGTTGCTCTTTTCCTGTGCTCTCCTGCTTACAAGACCCTAGAATGAAAACAGAGCCGCTGAGTTTCTCTGGCATCTTCTCTTCCCCAGCAGTAGCCTAAAACCTTGTGTTTTTCTATCATATGTGTCTCTTGCCTCGGCTTTGTGCTGAATTAGGCCTTCTCCCTGGTCTGTCCCTGAGCACTTATGTGACTGTAGTACTGCAAAGGATTAGCATCCTGCTGCTGAGACGAGGCACTCCATGTGAAATTAATTTAGATGGTTCTGCTGTTCAACAAGCTGATATCAGCCCTTTTGCCTTTGTCAAACTGAAAAAACAAGAGCAAAAGGAATTATCCCCTTTCCTTGGCCTCTCTGGAATGAATCTCCTGTTACATCTGTGACCAAGCAACCGAATGAATAGTCCCAATCTGAAACTTGTTTGCACCTCTAAGCGTATTACAGAAATTCCTGAATATGTTGATTCTGGCTAAATAGGAACTGATCCCAGTGACTTCTGTTAGCAAGTGCAGTCTTGGGACAGTAAGGGAAGTGTTTCAGCTGTGTTTGGGGAAGAGGGTAAGAAGTCTACCTGGAACAACTCAGTTTGTGATCCTCCAGTGCCAAGGGGGGGTGAATACCAGTACCTATCCTGTACTCCTAAGGCAACTGGTCCACTGGATTTTCTTCAGTCTCCCATGAGAAACGAATCAGTCCCAAGTTAAAAGGATAAATGACCATTTACCAACTTTTTCTACATGCTGCCTATGTAGACCAGCAACGTGAGTCTCTGCACTAGGCTAAGATGGGGCTATGGGTGAGCTAAAGCAGCCCTGAGCCACGCTGGAGCAGTGGGAGGTGAGTGAACCTGCTGCTGCAAGGTGCTGTTTCCTTCCGAAGTTGAATGAGAGAAAGATGTTTTACGCCTCAGTACTGGGATGCAGTAGCTCGTATGCTCAAACCTAAAGCAAAATATGTGGCGAGGGTATTCCATCTCTGGTCCCAGAGGCGATGGAGGTGCTTTCCTCCAGGAGAAGTGGGGGAAAGTGCTGTGTAAAGGTTAAGGACTGCAGAGATTAAAATGCTACAGCCCCAGGCCCTCTGCAGCATGGCCTCTGCCTCCTTTGAATACCAGGTGGATTTCTGATAAGCAGTCAACTACTTGACTCTACAGTCCCTCTAAAATATTTTAAATGGCAAAACCATTCACAACATGTATAACTGAAAAAATGCCAAGATTCCTAATGCAATGTAGACATAGCTATGGGGGACGTGGCTTTGCTTGGAAGGACATTATGTACCAAAACGAGGGGAAGGGGATTGTATCAGATGATCCACAGCAGCCTGTCTGCCAGTACAGCATCTGTTTTTAATCGGCTAATCAGATCCTGTTTGAAGCCTTTCTCAGCTGTGCTTCCCTTGAAAACCAGATTCCTCATCCAGATGAGGCAGAACTGCTTGTGATTACAGTGCAGTTAGCACAAGAGCAGTGAAACTCAATGTAGTGTGTGCTCAACACTTTCACCAAAATGTTATGAGAATAAGCCCTTACTCCAAGGAGGATGTAGGCAGCAGAGCCTCTTCTCCTTGCTTCCTCCCATCTATTGGAGGGGGCTTATTCTCACCTTTTTGTGGGGTGAGAAGAAAAAGGAAGATTGTTAAATGCCCACCTCTGTGCTCTGAAAGGAGGAGTAGCCTCAGGGTACTAATGCCATTACTAACTTCCTGGCTCTAGAAGCATCAGTATTAGAGGAGGACAGTGAAATGTTGCTCATACAGTTCAGTTGTCCTCTGCTTCTGGTGGAACTGGTTTTGGGAGTGAGATCTGGCTTTGTAGCCAGGGAGTCAGTAATGGCATAAGTAGCGTGAGCCAGGCTCTGGAGCCATGAGCTGGAGAGACTGTACCTTGACACACCAAATCTGCCTTGTGTCTGGGTTAGTCAGCACAGTCCCGATGCACCTCTGCCTGGAGCCTGCACCTGAATTGCAATCTACATATGTGACTTCCAGATCACCCATTAAGGAAGCTGTGGGAAAATGTGATGGGCTTAATTTCAGTCCTTTGGGAAGGTCCTGTAACTTCCTGGCAACTGACATGACTAGCAAACACTCAGAAGAAAGGCTCAGTATGACTATTTCATTCTTGCTGGGTTATTTTGTCAATGAAAGGCACTTTTTAAGCAGTTGATAAGGAGAATGACTGATTTAATCATTGACCTTTTAATGAAACTCACCACCTCTGCTGGGACCAGCTGTGTCACAGAGCAGTCGATGTCCTGTGTTGTGCATCTCTTCCCATAAAACCATCTGTGCCTGGTAGGTGCCCTCAGGAAAGGTGGTTCCTGGGCATGACTGGGGGATGCTTTGGGTGGGATGGTCTTCATGGTTACCATAAACCTGAGCTGCTACCCAAGCTGCAGTTCTTACCTGGCACATGGATACACCCTCTCCTGAGCAGTTAGTACAGCTGAGCTGTAATCTGGCTGCCTGCTTGAAGAAAGGGATGGAGCTGAAGTTTCAAATGTGGCTGTAGTGCTAAGTAGAGCTACTTTGTCAACATGATCATTCACAATTGAGCCTTGTTTGTAGGATTGCTTCGGTTTCTAGTATGACACTGTAGCAAACTCACCCCTACCATAAAGCAATATTGCATGAAACCCAACAGACTTGAGTCTGGTACGTGAGTGTCCTGTGCTGGGTGCCCATCCCACAGAACATTCCCATTCCCCTGTTGTCTGTGCAGTTTACCACGCTGATTTCCTAGAAAGATCTGATCACAAACTCTTTCTCATTCTCACCAGAATGTTTGCGTAATAAGGAGCTTGTAACTTGCATGGTTTAAAAGGTTAATAACAGCAGCTGGCTGGTGTAACAGCTTGGACACACTTAGACATTGCTAATGGTTTGGCAGGAAAAGCTGTATTTACATCATCTGAACAGGTTTGCTTATTTGCAAGTAAGATGTTACCCTGTCTGCCTGGAAAGGGCATTCCAAAGGTGCCTTTGCACATCCAAGACTAACCTTAGTGAACATCATCACAGGAACAGGAAAGGTGCAATATGTCCCCTTGACTGAAGTAGCAGTGACAGTAAAGGAAATGCCTGGCTGGCACTTGGTAGCTCTGCTGGTTCTCAGGTTCACTGGTCCCTTGGAATCTTTTCCATTGGATCTTGCTGCGTTGGGTTTCTACCGGAGCAGTGAGCCACCATGTGCCTGCTGGATGGAACACAAGGAAAATGGCAAAAGTGTGCAAGAAAATGCTTGAGGTTTGGGGTAGGTGGATCCATAGCATATGAACCTACTCTTCTCGGTAGCAGCCAGCAGCAATAACAGGCTGTGTCAGCAACCTGCCCTCAGAGTCGCATACACCCTATGCAGATTCCGGAGTTCCTAAAAGTCTTTGGGCCACCTCCTCAGTAAGGACTCAGAGATAAGCCAGCAACAGGAGATCCCAAAAAAGAGTCACTGAACCGGCCTGGCACCTGCTCACCCAGACACCGAAGAGTGGAGAAAGAAACCTCAGACCCTGAGGTGGCTTGAATCTGGAGCCATCAGTCAGTAAAGCCTACCCAGAGCAGCCCGTCAAACTCTTCGAGTCTGCAAGGGGACAAAAACTGACAGAAGACTGCTGGGCACAGCTGAAGCTCTCCCTGAAAATGCTCTGTCTTGCAGGCCGGGGGCAATCCCCTTTTCTTATCCCGGTGGACTTCAGAGGGGTCTTCCAAAGGTGGCTGGACAGTACAACTTTTCAGGAACTTGAGCCTCTGATTTGTTATGAAAACACATCCAGAAGCTCATACATACCGTCAGTGTGAAACGTGAACTTGGTACCATGTTACTGAGCAGAGACCAATTGAAGGTCAAGAGCATGGTCAGAACGATAACATTAAGAATTTCTGGAAGTCCAGAGCCGTAAGGAAGACCACTAAGCAGAAGAGCGGCTTTCCTACAAGACCAGACAAGAGCATTTGAAAAATACAAACATATTTTATGGTAATGGTAGGATCGCTTCTTTTGGCAGATCCCAATTAAGTAGTTACATTAAAGGGAAATGCTCCATGTCCTGTCTCGGTAGCTTTGTTTGCCCTTGAGCATCCATTTGAACTTAACTCTGCCACACCAGGATACCAAAGCAAGTTTGGGGGGACTGATCCAGGAATTAAAAAAAAAAAAAAGATAACATTTTAAACCCCAGCAACTGACGACCCCGAAGCGCAACATGTAAATGTGTTCTGCAGCCTGGCTGGTGCAGCAGCAGCCACCAGTGGGACCTGCTGATGTGCCAGCTCAGCCCAGCGGGGCTGCCGAGGGGCGTGGGGTGGGTGTTCAGCACAGCAGAGCCTACCGAGACCCATTTAAATGTTTCACTCTGCCCTGTGATCATCGCTGTTATCATTCGCGAGCAAAAACTAGTTAAGTAGTCATTACCGAAGCAGCAGTACAGCAATATTCCACAATTAGCAACCAGCCTCCAAAGCGAGTCACTAAAAACAGACCCCGGGGCTGCCCCCCTGCAAAACCTGTTGCTCCCTCCTGCCCCGTCCTTCAGTGGCGTATTTCCAAGGGGCTTGAAGCACAGCAGGAGAACACCTGGGTTGGAAAGGCATGTCAGTGTTTGCTGCTGGGTGCAAGTTATTTTATTGACTCAGACAGGCGGCAAGCAACAGAACTAGAAACAGTCCCTTTTTCTAGTTTTTTTCACCTGTGGAAAGCGCATTGTGGAGTCGGCAGCAAGGGTTTCTGATGAAGGTCTGTGTCATTAGCCCGGTCTCACCCAGGCTCCCTGCCCGAGGAAACATACCCGGAGCAACCAGCAAGGACGACAGGGGCAGCAAGCAGTTGCAGTGGCACCCCGCCCCACGGCACGGCTCGGCGCAGCTTTAAACCGTCATCATGAAATTAAGCACGTTGACTCTAGACACTTTGGGCTTGGGGTTGTTTCTTTTTGGGGTGTGGAGGAGCAAAGCTGTTTAGGAGCCCCCTGGAATCTTCGGTCGTTCTTTGACGTGTCACAGGGTGCATGAATAGAGTGGGTGCCTCACGCTGCTCCGAGCCCTCTGCCGCCAGCTGCCAGCACCCCACACAGTCTGAAGAACACGGGGTTTGCTGTGTCTGGCAAATCTGAAGAGAGGAGCAGCTCCAGGACGGCGGTAGAGGGATGTGCACATGAATCCAGAGAGAAATATTCTTTTCCCTTGGCACTGTAACAAGCCCTAATGAGAAGCAGCCCACCAGAGCTTTTGAAGAATGAACTCACCAGGAGGCTCCTCTGCTCTGATCGATCTCCAACCCTCTCATCCGCTTAGGAGAAATAATAAACTGAGACGTACGAGTTATTTTCATGCGCACAGTTGAGTAACCTCACACAGGGAGGACTGGCGAGGACGATGGGGGCAATGCTGGGGCGGCTCCCCCCAGGACCAGACAACACAACAAGAAATCTGCAGGGCCTGCAGAGACTCTCCTGGTGCTTTTGGGAAGATGTGGGAGGGGGAGCAGGGACAAGGGGACAGGGTGCTCTGTTTCCCAGGGCCCAAAAGACCATAGTATTTTTATTTTAACCCGGGGCTCAGTCCTGGCTCATGCTGGCTGCCATGCTCTGACCCAAGGTCGTGTCCCAGGACAGACACTCACTTGCACAGGCAGCCACGTCCTGGGCAGCTTCTTGGCACTGCCCAGAAAACCAGGCAGAAAGCACAGGGTCTTCTTCAACTGAAGAATAAACTTTGAGAATGTTATTTGATGGCCCAAACTGTGATACTGATGGGATTTAGCTTTTTTTTTCCTTAAATTTTCAATATTTCAATTTTTTTAAACCTTTTTCCTTTAACTTCTGCTTTGCTGCTGGCAGGCATCTTTCTGAAAGGTCGCATCCAGTCAACTTCCTCCCATCCTATTCTTTCCACTCTCCAAGCTAAGTAAGGCATATTTGACTTCCTAGTCTAAAAAAAAAAAAAAAAAATTATCGCATAACTATTTGTTGACCTAAGGACGCCAGATAGCAGGAGCAGCAGCACAATGAATGGAGAACCACGGTCCTGAATTCAGTCCCTCACCCCTGCCCCTGGCACTAATCTGGCCGGACATGGGGAGCCGTGGTGGATGGACTTTGGCACGGCCGGGCCTCAGGGCTGGCAGAGGGAAGGCGAGCAGCTGCTGCCGCAGCGCTGCTTTTGGGGGGCAGCGCTGATAGGGGCGACCCTGAGCCCGGCCGTGCCCTTGCGCCCGCGGCAGCTCTGTTTGCACGGCAGGGAGGCACCGAGCTGCAGAGGGTGGTGGGAACAAGCCACACGGGCCAGACTTTTTGTAGATTTCCGCTCGAGCTTTTTGGGCTCATGGCGCGCAAATGCAATTACCTCGTTTTTCCAAGACCTTCCAAGCAACAATACAGCTATCCCTTTATTCCGTCCCCCACCACTTTAGCAGCAAAAGCTCCATTAGCCTTTTGCAAAAGCTCCTTGGCCAGGCAAAGCCAGCGTTTGAACAGGCAGAAGGTTTTTTTGAAGCAAGTTTCATTCTTTCCCAAGATGCAAACAGGTTAAGCCGAAGTGTCCTCCCTGGGTAGAAAAAGGGGTCGTGTTGTGGAGTGAGTCAGCCCTTTGCAACGTCACTCCCAGGGGCAAAGACACAGAGATGACAGTCACTCGCAGTCTCCAAAAGGTAACAGGCAATTTGTGGCTTTATGCAAGTTTTATTTGTTGTAGGGCTTTTGCTTTCTGGTCTATAAAAAACCCAAAGTAGCCAAGACAGCGTTGGGGTTGTGAATTTATTTTAGATGTGGATTTGTTTTTTTAATCCCGAATCGGGTTCTCTTTGCAAGACCTGCTTTCCCTAACGTCTCCTTTCTCCCTCCTGTTTCCCACAAGAAGATGGTTAGATAAGGACAGTCAGAGATGGGAACCTTCTCCACTGTAGCTGAAGCAGTAACCACTCTGTGAATTTTCACATAAAATGCTCCTTCTGACTACTTGCCAGATATCAGGAGACAAAAGGAACCAACATAAAATGCATATGTTTTGAATCATTTGATTGACTAAAATATTTTTGCCTTTTGGTTGCTCGCTCGGGTTGTGTCAAATCCATCTTCTACACTATCAGTACTGGGCAAAGCTTTCCAGGGAAAAGAGAGCAATCCAGATCTAATTTCCTAAATAAAAAAAAACACGAACAAACAAACAAAAAGAAGAAACCCAAGTCTGCTAGTGTTGCAGACATTTGTGTCTGCTTCTACAGAAACAAACAACCAAAACCATCCCCCAAACAAATCAACTGTCCTCCTTCCTCCCCCTCACAAGACAGGCTAGGAAGCGAACTCTCCTTTCTGTTTTAATGCTGCTTTTCAAAGAAAAAGGAAGTTTTCAAGTTGGAGACAGAATGAAATGGGATAATTTATGCCAGCAATTTGCGTTGAGACTTCCAAAAAGCGTTAGCCCACCATTTTAGAGAAGAGCAGACCCACAGAGCTTGTACCCCTACCTGGCACATCACCAGAGGCAATAAATAAAGGAGAAGCAAAGACGAATTTAGCAAAACTGTAGAGCCACAGACTGTCACGGGGGGATGCCTTCTGCAGAGCAAATGCCATCGTCTCACAAACATGCAGTTCCTCTTTGACACCCCAACATCTCCCATGCTGCCACCACTGTACCACCACCTTTCAGCCTGGGAGCAGCACACAACAGCTGGGTAGACCCTTTTTTTAATTATTTTTGGCCCGCTTCAACATATGGTCCTAATTGCCTGGGCCAGCAGCACCTGCCCCAGGCAAAACCCCCCCCCTCAGCAGGCTCTGCTGCAGGAGCGATGCTGGCGGTGACCAGCGGAGCTGGCACATTCGGCCGTGGCCGGTGGCTGCCCGGCTGGTGGCACGGCCCAAGCAGCGCAGGCACAGCCTGGGATGCCGGTGCTCAGGAATGGCATTGGTACAATTGCTGCCTCCCTGGGGACACAGCTCCTACAGCACCCCGAAACATGACGTGACTCTTGAGCTATAACAGCAAAAGCTCAGGGCTTGTTTTGCCTCCCCTTTCTGGGATAAACGCCCGGCTCTCGCAAGCCCGGGGACGCGCGCCAGGGCAGCGAACGTTGCCAGCAGCCGGATGCACGTGCTAAAGGGTCTCTCCAAAAAGGCTGCAGCTGGGGAAAGGGTCCCATCCTGGCACGCTGCCTCGCCTCGCTGCCTCCTCAAGGTCTTTTCAGGATCTTTTCCTCCAGGACAAAACATCAACAACTTTGCGCAGGGCTGATGTTTAGTCTGACCTGGCTGCTGCGTCTCCAGCGTGCTGCTGCCGCACCAGGGATCGACGGCTCTCGGGCATTGTGCATCGCAGAGCATCAGATGTGCCATGGCTGCCATCCATAGCTGCCAAACTCTCTGAAAAACTCTGACTTCCCTTCAGAGTCCCTTCCTGTTGCAAAACAGAGGGGTTGGCCAAGTGAGCATGTTCCTTGCTCCGTCTGCTGCGCTGTACCAATCAGACATGGGGGCACAAACCTGCCTGGCATCACAGAGACCTTTCAGTAGGAGCATGAGTTGGGCTGCTCTGCATTCGCAAAGGATCAAGTGCCTCCAGGGACCACATCCACCAATATTTCAGATCAGTTACGGGGATGGACTGTGAACAGCTCAGAAACTTCCTAAACTGGTAACTAGGTCAACCCACACCCAAACGTTGCTCCTCCAGGGTGGACAGGAACCCAGCCATCCACCAGCCCCAGGTTCCCCAGGGTGGAACGGGGATGAATGCCACCAGAGCCGGGTGTGGGCAGCACTGGAGACATAGAAGACTGGATTCAGGTTTGGGAAACAGCCCAGCCAGTCCACTAAAGAGCCGTGCATGGAGCAGTTGCTGCATGAGCCACGGACTCCATTGCAGGACACTGTGCGAGCAGTGGGCACCCAGGTGGCGCTGGGATGGTGGCTCAGTCCACCACCAAGCTGACCCAGGGATACAGCAGCACATAGAATCATAGAATAGTTTGGGTTGGAAGGGACCTTTAAAGGTCATCTAGCCCACCCTCCACTGCAATAAGGAGGGTTATCTTCAACTAGATCAGGCTGCTCTGAGCCCCATCCAACCTCACCTTGAATGTTTCCAGAGATGGGGCATCTACCACCTCTCCAGGCAACCTGGTCGTGTTTCCCCACTCTCAGCATAAAAAATGTCTTCTTTATAGCTAGTCTGAATCTACCCTCTTGTAGTTTATAGCTGTTTCCCCTTGTCCTTGTCAACAGGGCCTGCTGAAAAGTTTGTCCCCATCTTTCCTTTCCGTATTCAAAGGCCCCAAGATCTCCCTGGAGCCTTCTCTTCTCCAGGCTGAACAACCCCAACACAGTACACATCTACCCACCGTTGCTCAGGTCAGAGCACAAAACCAGGGGCAGGAGTGATTTTGTGGGGTGCAGGAAGGCAGAGGGATGCATTTCTTATCTCAGTGGTGCAGAGGCAGCTCCATGTCACACGCTGTCTGCAGGCATGAGGGGAGAGGAGGAGAAAGATGGGGACAAAAGCATCTTATGGAAAAGGGGTGGCTGCGAGGCCCCCCTCACTCACGCACCCCAGGAAACACCTGGTTTGTGCTTCGGTCGGGAGCCTGAGCTGCTGTGCATGCACAGGAGGATGTGGCTGGTTTCTCTCCCCTTTCCTCCCTCCCCTGCTCAGTTTGTTATCAGCACCTGGGACGCTACGAAAGTTTTCGCACAGGCTGCACCTGGCCCTCCAATTTTGTCCCCTTTTAGCTGCCATGTCCTCTCGCAGAGCTGCTCTTCTGAGTCAGAAAAGGGCACCGAGAGAGCAGCTATTTCCAGCCACAAGCCCTGCTGTACCACCACCTGGGCTCAAAATCAGCCAGCCCGGCTGATGAAGCAGGTCGGGAGAGGGATGTTCTTCACAGGATACTGACAGTCCTCAAGTGTCCTGGCTGCAGCGTAACCAGAAGGCCCTGTTTCTGAATGTTTTCCCTTTTGACTCTGGCCCCCAGGAAACCTGGCCTCTCTTCCAGGGCGATGGTATGGCCACGATGGCCACCGTGCCTGCTGGCCACACTGCTGTTGCCCCAATGGGAAAGCCAAGTGTGTGTGATGCCTCTGACAGAGAGGGTCTTCTTCTGAGGCTGCTGATATGCTGGTGAACGTCGTACTTGAGCACAAGCCAGCTTTTGCCTAGATCCAGCCCTAGGAGAGCTCTAAGCCTGGTCCTAATTTCAGAGGTTGCCCTTTGCATTTTATCAGGCCGTGTCTGACGCAGAGCTCCCTCATCCCAAGCCTACAGAGAGCTACAGGTGGCTCTCCTCATGCAGCCTGCCTAGAACGGCCAGGGAGCACCACCTCATCCCTCACAGCAGCTCCCTGTGGGCTCGGAGGGGCAGCGATTTATCATTTACAATCATAAGCACATCCCCTGTTAGCACTGGTGGGCACCCAGCAAGCCGAGCCGTGCCAGGGAGGGAACGCCAGGCAGCTGCGACCCTCCCCATAACATCTTCCAGGGGCTGAGAGACCGGAGCCGCCTCGGCCCACAGCACGCTTCACCAAGCCAATCTTTCCACTGTCTAAAAGCTGTGGCCAGACCTGTCAGAGAGGCCAAGCTGGGCTGAATCTGGCCAGTAGCTGTGTTGCAACCAACGTTACTCATCCCCTTTGCTGAAGAAGCAGTGGGCTGGATGCAACCCAAATGTCAGCATTTACAAGAACTCCAGCTGCCTAGCTTCTTGTCCTAGAGGTAAGGGGGAACCTCCAGGCTCCAGAGCTTTATTTCAATCCACCCCACCTTTCTGAGACACTGCAGTCTCCTGTGGTACAGGGAGCTTCCTTGCTGGAGCTCCATCTCCTCTGGCTTCTTCTGCAAAGCAGGAGGAGGTGTGGTGCAGAAGAATGCCACAGCCTCTTAACTGTTGGTCCCTAAGCCAGCCACGAGGCTGCTCGAAAATGCCGGCTGGGATCACGCTCAGCTGTTTTGGTAGCAGCACCAGAGCCAGCAATGGAGATGGGGCGGAGGTGGGGGCTGGCTGCAGCAACTCTGCCAGAGGTAAGGGACTTGCACGGTACCAGGATGTGCCACCGTGCAGGGCACAGCAAGACTCCTGTCCTGCGTAGCAACAAGGCTCTCTGTGACAGGCTGTTTTGATACCCGTAGTCTAAATCAGGCGCCATGGCCAGCACCAGCCTCCCTCCTGAGAAGCCAAGGTAAGGGGAAGCGAAAGCCACAGGGACCGCGACACCTGCTCTGCCTCACTGTGCCACTTGTGTCTCTCTCAGGAAACCTTGAGTTGCTATATTTGAGCACAGATTACGTCCTGGCTCTGTTCTTATCCTTGTTTGTGAAGTTTGACTGAGTTCACACACTCCTGTGTACACAACGTGCCACCCTCCAGCTGCCAGGGAGCGCTCACAGCTGGCCAGGATCCCCCCACACCGCAGGGACACGGGCTCCCAGGGAGGATGCAAATGCTGTCCCTGGGCTTCCTGCACCACTGACACGCTGGCACACGCACAAAACTGGAGAGGAGCTGCTGACAGCCCAGGCACACAGCCCGATCCACCCCCTGCACAGAGCATGGTGAGATGGAGGGTATTGGCCCTTGTCCCGCAGAGCAGAGCACCCCTCCGGAAAGGGCAGGGGAGCTGCAGCGGAGGACCTGCAGTTAAAGAGGGAGAGGACAGGGATAAAGTCAGCCCAGGTGCAGACCGGTCCTGCAAAGGCTGGGGTGGGGGAGGCTTTGGGGGCTGTAAGGGTTGGGGTCTGTGGGAACAGGAGGGAGAAGAAAGGAAGGCCACTTGGCCTCAGGCCATCCGCTCCTGAATTCCCTGTTGTCCCTCAGCAGCAGCATCTTCTTGTTCCTAAGGGTGATAACAATGATTTTTCCACTCTAGGAGACTTGCCGGCCTGGGGAGGGCTCTTCCATGGTGTGACCCCTCACCCTCTTCTCTTCAGTCCCAGCCCACCGGCAGCTTTTCCTCTCCATCTATTTTTCTGCCATTGAAGGGACCTCTAATTCTCCAAGGTGTCAAAGGGCACTCAAGCCTACTTTCAAGCCAGCCCTCAAGTCCCCTCACCCTTTTTCTCCCCAGTGAGAGGGGGGCACACTGGAGGGAGGCAGCCGGGGTGGGCAGTTGAGTCCTCTGGGGAGGACATACCAGTGCACATACCCCAGAGACAGCTTTTATGGCCGCAGAAGAAAAGTCACCTGTGTATCCAGTTCCTCCCTCCTGCTGACATTTCCGTGGTCAGGCTGGCCTACTCCTGACCTCTCTATCCTTAGTTATATATATTCTCCCTTCTGATATTTTCTGTCTTTTACACACCGGTGTCACAGTCTTCCATACACAGGTCTCCATAAGAACCATACAGCATGGCCTAGCCATTATTTTTCTACCACGTCTCAAGGGGATTAGGAATTCTGTTGAAGTACTGCCCCAACACTGCTAACAGGTGGTCTCTGGCCCCAGAGAGAGAGCAAGCAGACTGAAACAAGGCAGGGACCTCTCACTGTAAAACCAGAAGAGAAGGGGCAATGTGCTACTCAAAACCAACAGCCGGGTATGCATTGCCTTTTAAATGTTCTCAGCCAGCTGGAAACAGCAGTCCCTAGAGATGTTTGATTAGCATACACTGAGCATCAGGAGGGAGATGGGGTGGGAAAGCTTGTCTTCTCATATTTCTTCTATTATAGCCCTAGTCTTGAGTTATCTTTCCTGCGTAGCTGCCTACTAAATAGGATTTGCCTTGAGACTTTGCTTGTCTGTGCTTTTTGAGAAAAAAGTGAAGGAATCCTTGCAAGTCCATAGAATCATAGAATCACAGAATCACTTGGGTTGGAAGAGACCTTCAATATCGAGCCCCACCATAAACCTAACACTGCCAAAACCACCCCTAAACCATGTCCCTCAGCACCACGTCCACCCGTCTTTTAAATACCTCCGGGGACGGCGATACCACCACCTCCCTGGGCAGCCTGTTCCAATGCCTGATAACCCTTTCGGTAAAGAAGATTTTCCTAATATCCAATCTAAACCTCCCCTGGAACAACTTGAGGCCATTTCCTCTTGTCCTGTCGCTTGTCACTTGGGAGAAGAGACTGACTCTCCATGCTGCAGGGAAGAGTGTTTCACAGCAAGTGCAGAGGTGAGCCTGAAGTGACCCAAAATGGTAGGGTCCTGAAGAAAAGGACTTCACTGTGTGACTATTTCAATTTTCTTCTCTTTCCTTCTCTTTTCAGTTCTCCACTGGTAAAACTGTTGTGCCAGAGGCAAATTGATTGATCCTTATGAGACTCTCAGAGTGAAAGGATCCACATGAAGTGGTACAAAGCACTGGTGACCAAGAGACTAGGACACCCGTGCCATAGCTGTGAGTAGGTGGGTGTGCAGTATTTGTGTAGGTGACAGGTACAAGAGAGATGGGTGAGATGGGTGGAAATGACCCTTCAACTTCCCTTCATCCTTCTCATCACAGGAGAATGAGAGGATGAGCTGTGAGCTCAGGAGAAGTTCTGTCACACGCGTGCTGTGAACGGACAGTCTCCAACTTCAGCTGTTCCGCTAGCTGTGGGCTGGTACTTGCGCAGCAAGCAAAGACCCAGCTTCAGTCATTTGCAGCGTGATCAGTGCCCTCCCTGAGCTGAAGGAAGAAGGCTGTCTTCAGAAACACGGGTGGAAAGAGGTCTTGGAGAATAAACGCCCCCTCTGGAGCCTTCCATTCAGATTTTTATTTATTTTTTTTTATTTTTTGAGATTCGTTCATCAAGAGCGGAAGCTCTTCAGAGAGTTTATTAACTCGAGGGTGGGCGCAACACCCGAACTCTTTCCCTTCCCTCCCCGACGCACGCGCACACACACATACACACATACCCCCCCCCCTTCCAGACCCCACTCGCCCCACCAAAAGCCAATTTTTGGCGGGGTCCCCGTCCCGTCCCCCCGACCCCGGTATCCACCAGCTGCCCCCGGGGNCCCGACCCCGGTATCCCCCAGCTGCCCCGGGGGGCGGGGGGAGCGGGACCGGCCCCGCCGGGCGGCCCGGGCGCTGTCCGCGGTGCTGAGGGCGCCGCCGCCGCCGCTCCCCGGGGCTGTCTGGGGCACCGGGGGGCGGGGGGGCACCGGGGGCCACCGGCGGCAAAAGGGAAGAGTCTGCTCCTTGGGTGAAGCCGGGTGACAAGGGGGAAAGGGAGGGAATCCCAAAAAAACTAACAAACAAAGCCTCAAAACAAAAAAACCACCAACAAAGAAACAAACAAACAAACAGAAAGAGAAAACCCAACCAGAAAATTGAAATTTAACATGGGAAAACGAGTTTGAGGCATGACTTGCTCCACCCCGTGCCAGCTCAGGGGTATTGTCATCTTCCAACCCTAAAGGTACAAAATTATTACGAGCCAGTCCTCTGTGTGCTTCACGACATACTCAATCCATGTTCTGAACTACGTTCCCCAGCCACTGAAGGAGCAGGCACCTTGCTGAGCTTTGCAGCAGCCTGGAAAGCAGGTGGAGAGCGTGGAGGCTGCCTTTCAGAAAATCCCTTCTGTAAGGATACACAGTTAATTGCCCTTACAGGTTTCAACAAGCCGGCTTCTTTACAGACATTTACCATTACCATCCTTCCGGGCCTCTCTCTGACCCGGAATGAATGCAAATCAAAAAATGAGACACATGGCAGGGGTGGCCCATTTATCGCTGGCCCAAACAGGCACATGCAGCTGCTGAACAGGTGTGTGATATGTACAAAAGGTGGCAGGGAGCAATAGAAAATGATTCATGGGTTCACCCAAAGAACACAGCAGACAGGCACAAGTAGAACGCGTCGCTGCTCGTCTACTGAGGCAATGAATCAGAGGCAAAATCAGAGGGGAATGACTTATCTGAGCCTAAAAATGGGCTTTTAAATGCCTGTCTCTCTTCTCTCTTTTACCTGGCAAGCTCACGTTTCTCCAAAATGAGAAATTAAAACCAAAAGTTTCGTCTCCATGAAGGTCTGTTCCTCTTAGGGTGGCTTTAAAGAAGGAAAAAGTTGCCTTACGCCCAGCCGAGGCACCACGCACCTTGTGACAATTCCTAGGACTGGTGAAGCTGGCCTGCTACTGGATGCACTCTAATTGCCGCTGCTAAATGGAACGGAAGTAAATGGGAGTGGACTACTGTAGGTGAAGCTCTACAGCCAAGCAAGGCTACGGAAGGGTTCTCAGAGCTGACACCAGGCTTCACACGGCGTGATCTTGAAATTGAGTGGGTTTACTGGATTGTTCCTGAGTGCTAACTAGGGCTGGCTGGGGGGTTATGCATTTGCTAGCTAAGACTGGAGAGAGCCAGTCTCCTGGACTCCTTATGCTGGTGCCACAAGACCAAGTGGCATATCTTGTATCATCCTCCTCAACTCAGTTCCAGATCCTCTTGTGTGGTCGTATCAACTGGGGACTGCTCTGCTGTGCTGTGAGAAGTTCATTGCCCCTGCCCATGGCCAAAACAACACGCTCGAGAAGCCTGTGGCAGAAAAAGAAGGGAATTCTTTCCAATTCTTATCTTTTAAAGTGGGTATGATGCTTCCCCTTGGACCTCACTTCATATTATCTTCAAAAGCTTATGGGAAAGAGTGTCCTATTCACCTCACAGGCCATGACCAGTCCTTCACATGTACAAGGCATTTCTTGCACTGACCTGAAAAACTGGAGTCAGAGATGAGGATCTATTTCTTAGATCCCTTCTTACAATATTGGAATAGAGGCTGTATGTTTCCATTCTCCTGGAATTTACCCAGTACTTTAAGATTTAACATTAATATTATCAGACCAGAATACTCTCCAGCCAACTCCTCTCACAATCTGCTGTTCTCTAATAATTTTCCCTTATTGCTAATGGGCTCAAGAGTAGTGCTTCATCTAAGCAGAACACCCTTCCTTCCAAACATTCATCAGAAAAAATTATTAAACACTTCCATCTTTTTGAATCTTTATTAACAGACTTAAATCAAAAGTACGCCCTCAGTACAGTAAGTTTAGTTCAAAAACTGAAGCACCTTCCCATTATCTTTAAGGAAAATGTCTCTAGTTGGTTTTCAGCATCCCCCCCTCTGCAGTTTTTTATACTTCAGAAGTCTCACTTTCGTCAAATACCACCTATTACTGTGCCGCTTTTTTTTTTTAATATTCTACATTCTACTTCTACTTGCTGCCTTCATTGTAGTTCGGTACAATGGCTTTTAGCTAAACCTATCATCTCTCTTGAATGTGAAAATACAGCTCTTTGGCTATCTAATACATTCTTCCTAAAGAACTTTCCTCATTTGAAAACATTTTTTTCCTCCGCAGTTTTCTTCCCACCTGTTTTGCTCAGAATTTCCTCCTGTTGGGATATTAGGCTTTCAGAGACATGCCACACACATCAAACCAGTAGTACGAACACCCTGGTTCATATCCTGAAGAAGGATCGCTTGGAAATCCCTTTCCAGACCAGCTTCCAGACACCTGAACCCCTCCTGGTTGAACCAGTCTCACCTGTATGGTCACCAGCCACTTTTCATCACCGACTGGTTTTCTCCCTGCTGGATCCTAAATGTTTTGGAGGCATTGTGGAGCATCTGTAGAGTCATTTTCACTTGGAAACAGGGGAATCCTTGAAGTCCATGGGGCTGACAATGACTTCACCCAACTGTGGATCAAAGCTACTTGATGAAAAATTATCAAGAGCGTGGGTTAACACGCTTGAAGGATGTGAATCATTCTCCTCTGGTCTCTGAGTCAGACTTTCCCCTGAACCCTCTGCTCCTGCCATCACAGCAGGGCTTCCTGGCACATGCACAGGCATGGAAAAAAATAAAAGCCGAGACAAGAGGGTCACTCAACTTTAGAGGGGAGTGGAAGACAGACGGTGCAAAGGCTTCTCTTCCCTCCAGGAGATGTCTCCACCCTGCTCCCCGCAGACCTTTGGCTGGAAGAGTTGCTAACACCTGGCTTGACAGGGAGAGGGAGACTCCAGCAACCTGCAAGAACAGACTCACGTTGTCATCACAAAACAGAGTCACAAGAAAGGAAGAAATGCCTTCAGTGGCCTGGGAATAAAATTCCTGGTATTTTTGTCTGATTTCTGGCAGTTTGAGATAAGACTCTGCTTGGTCCTTTTCAGTTATCTGTGGTGTAGGTATCTGAGCCAGTCACTCCAGCATTTCCTCATAGTCACTGGAGAGACAGGGGCGATTTTAAAGCCCAGTGATCTCACACTACAGCACAGCTTGTCAGGAGCGGGGACAGGCTTGAACAAAGGCTTCCAAAATGTATTCCCAACAAACAGCGTGGGCGCAGAAACCATCACATTCTCGCAGCTTGTTCTGGTCCATCTGAGATGACAACACCTCTCCTCTTCCCCGAACTTCGTCCCCCCCGTGCCACGTTGACCTCAGCCAATGCGTGGGTGCACCAGTCCCTTGCAGAAGCAATGCCGTAAATATGAACCAGAGGCTGAGTTTGGATCCCAACCAGCCCCAAGCCAAAGCGTCAACGAGTGAAAAAGCCCCAGACAAGTCTTGCAGCCGGTGACCAGCACCACCAGCTGCCTCGTCTCACAGTAACCCCCTGAGCTCAGGACACAAGGCTGTATGAAATACTGTCAGCAACTTATTTTAGGTGGCCGTACATCAGGAGCCCTCGGCCAAAATAAACCCCTAGGCTTGCTCCAATGCATCTATTTTTGGTAAAGAATTTGTATAAATGATATTTTGTGAAAGAAAAATATTGTTGTGAGCCTGTGCAATATTTCACTCTGATTTTCTAAAGAAAAAATGGTCTTCACAGTGGACCATAAGAAGCAAAATGTCAGCCTGAATAACAGTTGTACCAACGTTATGCTGTACTCACCATCAACGACTGGAATCTCCAGGTGATATCCGGGAGCCAGGCTACAACTGGCACCTACCCAAAGAAAAATTAAAATTATAACTATGTAATAAAAGTAAGATGCTAGTTCTTTAAAAACATTTTCCATAACAAGAGTCCTTTGATCTTTAAAAACAGTTCTTTAAATGTTTGTTTACAACATATATACAATATTTATACCTTCTTTTCTCAGTGTTTCAGTTTGCTGCTAACTCTGTACTGTGAGAATGAAGATTTGGTTAAAGTCTAGGTAACGTGCCAGCACTCCGGCACGTCTGGATTCCCAAGAATCTACTGCTACGGAAATAAAAAGGAAATTAAACCACTGGAAAATAATGAAAAAAGGATGTTAGGTTGCTATGGAGCCTGATTAAATTTGGAGGTAAGGTTTAACTCGCCGCTTAATTCACCTCATTTGGAGGTAAGATTTATCTTGACGCTTAATTGACATCGCTATGCAGTGAATACGGCAGGAGATGGAAGGCCCCTGTGCTGCTGCTCCGTGCTCAGCAGTGCCCCGGGGTCCTCTCTGAGACGGTCCATGCACAGAAATCCTCTCCTCGAGATGCACCGCAGGCGCCACCAGCTTCCAGACAGCTCTGGCCACCCGGACCTTAAATGTCTTCCTGCAGGTTTCTCAGTCCTCTGATGTCATTTGTAAAAGCAGTGTCCGTTCAATGGGTACAGACTGTAGGCATTTACATCAGACTGCTTCAAACAGCTCCACGCGCCAGTGCTATTACACTGCAGCCTATTTGTGATATATTAAAATGTAATACATACATATAGCAATGAGCACATCCTCTGAGACGGTCCCTCTTATAAATTAAACACAGTTTGTAATCTAGCAAGCATGCCTGAAACGGCTTCAAGATCAGTCATCATAAAGAAACCAGGTTTAAATTGTTTTTTCTGTGCTTTTTCTCTTATTCAAATACAGATCAGTATAATGCATCACAGCAGTACCGCTACTACTTTTCCATGAAGTTTGTGAACTGGAGCTTTTGTCAGCAGTGGACATAAACTCTCTGAAGATGGGCTGGTGTTATAATACTGCAAGTCAGTCACAGGCTCCCTGGCATGAACTGTAGCCCCTTTCACTACTCATCTATTCTTTATTAGCAGTAAGTAAAATCAGGAATCAGACAGTAAGCGCCTTCAGAGTAAAAGCTGCTGTTCTGGAATTAAAATTCATAACCTCACAGGCAGTTTTACAGTTAAAGGCAAGCGCGCTTCTGTCAAATATCACATTGCTAGTTAATGAACTCTTACTTATGAAACGTATTTCCTCTTTTTTTTTTTTTTTTTTTGTTAACTAAATCCATGTTTCCAACTGGTACTTCAATTAAAACAAAAACTCAAGTTCTGGTCAACTGAAATTCCCCACCGTAGTTGCAATCATACCCACACAGCAACTTTTTTATTTCTAACCAGACAACAAAAATCTGGCTGCGAATACCAAAGGCTGGAGTTCACACCCTAACTGCTGAGGAGAGCCATGTGTGTAACACATGATAACAGAGAAGCACGTTTACCCCCATGATTTTATATTGCAATTCAGTATTGCAAGAAGTTACAAATTACATGTATACAGCATCCTAAACATGGGCATAACACAGCCCCTCTGCAAGTTCTGCTGGCAGGCTGCAGCAGTTGTAAATCAGACGTGTCTGTGAGAAGATGGCACACCTCTACTTCAAAGCTGCGCTTCCCCAGTCCGTCTGTGGTTCTTTAAACACCCACATCCTTCTATTCAACTTCAGAAATGTCCCAGTACCACTCACACAAANTCCCTGGCCCCCATCTTGCCATCCTGTCCCCATAATCCCATCCAATCCCAATTCCCACCATCCCATCCACCTGGTCCCCATTGGCTATCCCATCCCCATCGCCCCAGCCTGTCACCATCTCCCTGGTCCCCATCCCAGCATCCCATCCCCATTCCCACCAGCCCATCTCCCTGGTCTTCTTCCCTTCCCTTCCCACCCCATCAATACACAGGGCTTCCAAAATACCTACTCCTGTCCCTGCCAGCGAGTCCCTGTGTTACCCAAGTGTGCTGCTTCCCCTTTTAAGGGCTCATTTTTCAGTCCAGGAAATGGTAGTAAATAGGAATCCTCCTTCTATCAGAGAAGTGCTGCAAGGAGAGAGGCTAGCCACCAATTTGAAGCACGCACATACTTAGCTGTAATATTACTCCACATTCAAAGTTTCCTCTGCTCCAAAACAGACGCCGTTTTTTACGAGCAGCACTTCTCTGGAGTGACTCCATGAATTTGCTGCCAGAGGCTGAGCCCCATCTGCACATGTTGCTCCCAACGATTGAACAGGGCTGTGGAAACATAGTCCAGCACAGCTGGGCAGCGGGACAGCCGTAACGCAGCTGCTCAGGTCTGCCAGGCCATTAGCAAATCCCTCATAGCATTTGACGAACTCCCAACGGTGTCGCAGGGAATGGGGCAGTGGGATTGACAGCAGGCTCCCTTCCCAAAAATAACTTACTTTCCCCTGGTCTTAAGAAAAGCTGCCCGGGAGGAGAAAGTGGAAGGGAGCTCATGAAGTCTAGGGAGCTACATCAGTCCCGGCAATTAATCAGGGCTGCAGAACATTTGGGGAGCCCCACATGAGCAGTAAAACAGAGAGGCAGATGACGGTGATGACTAACAGATGTGATGGCAAGATCAGAAACATGGAGCTCTGTGCTTTGGTCATGTTGTGAACTCGTGCCCCAGGGATACAGGGATGCTTGTCACCATGGTGTTTTAGACATGGGGGTGCAGAGGAAAGGACTGACGAACTACTGTTAAGCTTTCTCTGCTGTCTCTACCTTGTATCTGCAGGGGAAAAAAATATTCCCAAAATAGCCTGCGTCCAGTACCTCTGTGGACTTTGTGCTGACGCTGGTTTTAAAACACCTGCAGGTTTCAAAGTGCCCACAACAACCTTGGGTACTCTTCAGTATGCACGAACAACGCAAAACTGTGAGCGTTTCTGTCATCTCCAGCCACTATGCGACACTTAAGACAGTAGGAAAATAAATAGTGAAGAAATCAAGTTACTCTGTCCATCAACATTGCGACTACTTGCCCATAGGATTCAGGCAAAACGTTTTTCCACCAAATGCAAAATACTACATCTGGAAGCCAGGAGCACAGATGTTAATGACACCAGATGGGAGAGGCTGCCTCAAGAAGCAGCAGATGGACTTTGAAATCACCATGAATAACTGACTCGGCACAAGCACTCAGCATGCCACAATGCCACGGCAAAAACAGTTGGGCACAGTTTGTGGGCACAAATATCAGGAGGCTGAGAAGAAATCTTAGCACCGTTTTTTATCCGTGGCGTGTAGAGCACTGGGCCAGCAACTGGTGCTGGCTCATGAGACGCACAGGAACCACGAAGTTCCAGAAGAAAAGGTTTCCAGCTTCTGAATCCAACATAAACAACATAAAGCTTCAAGTGTTCATTTTCCGCAGTTCACCCGAGAGCTGAAGGGATTAGTGGATAGCACGGAACAGTCTGGGACTTTTCAGCTTTGTTGATAAGGATGCAGCGATCCACAGGTCAAAGATGAAGTTCAAAGACCAATGTGGAAATGCAAATGAAGTTCTCAGCAATGACCACAATCAAATATTAGAACAGGTTCTCCAAGTAGACAAAGAATTGCCACTACTGAGCACCTTTAGGGGAAGACGGAGTAACTTTCCGAGAGGCACACTGAGATACAGCTTTCGGAATAAGTTATTCAGCTGAGCAACAGAGAGGGAGCGGAGAAGGGAATCATTGCAGGTGGACGGACAATTCTGAAGCGAGAAGGACATCCACGAAGGGACCAGCCTGTGGGTGTAATTTGCGTGCTGCACATCCCACACGCTCAGAAGAATTCCTGCATGGGGACAGTGACTGAACCAGAAGCCTCACTCTTCAACCATTCTCTTGCAGGGGAGACAGGTTTCCCTCTGCTGGAGGTGCAATGAGTAGCACAGGTTTCACAGGCTTACGGTGCAGATTTGCTACATGAACAGGTAGAATAAAGTTAACATATGTTTCAGGGGTATAAAAGCACATCAACTGCCTGATTATGTCACTCACATGCTGAAACGCAGACTGCAATAAATGACACATAACATCAGGAGGGAATTTTTCCAGCTTTGACAGCGAGACCACCTCCACAGCACCAAATCGTCACTCGCCTGCCGGGAACACATCAGGACAGATTATTTCCCCAGAGCAGCTCCAGGCCTTGGACGTTTGTTGGGGATCTGCCGAAGTGCACGGGCTGGCTGCAGGGCTTTATCAGTGACGGGAGGGTTATCACCACAGATTAAATGAGACCGGCCAGCTTCCTTGTGCTCTGTCTTGGCCAGGCTTCTCCAAGAGTTGGCACTTCTCCATTCTCCAAACGGTGAGGGGGCCACGGGCTGTCTCCTGCTCTCCTTATCAGTGATGAAGACTCAGCACAGCGTTTCTGCCAGATCAGCCAGCCTAGGCAACTAGTTCCTCCTGGTCTGCTGAAGCACCCAGCCGAGAGTCAATGTGGTAACGCTGGAGTATGTAGCATAGCTTTCCTTAGCATACGTGTCAACTACCAGTTTAGCATCTGAATTTGGGGGGTCGGACTAGATGATCTCCAGAGGTCCCTTCCAACCCCTAACGTTCTATGATTCTATGATCTAGCAGCTGCTTTGCACACAGTTCTCAGCGAGGCTCTCCTTTTCCAGAGTGATGAGTCAACTCTTCCCTACCAGCAAAATTCCTAAGGTGTGGCAGGTTAACTGCTCCCTTCACTGGGCAGTCTTGCCTATAGGATACGGAGCTCATCTTTTTCTCACTGAGATGCAGCAGAACAGGTTATAGCGCCACTACTGCAGCAAAACATGATCGCTGCGTCCGACACCCACACTCAAGTGACATATTAATATTACACCCTTTGATAAATCTCCCTTTTAAGCAGCTGGATAAACACAAACCCTATTTTACGGCTGAAAATAGCAACTTCAGGTATTTAGTGTATTAATGCACTAAGTAAGTAGTAAGCAATATTCAAAATGAGCAGGCATGCAAAGAAAACCTTTGTTTTCTCTCACCGCAGCATCTCCTCTGTCTCTGTAAGGGCAGGCTGAGTACTCTGATTGCGAAAACACCAAATATTCCATATTCCATCACAGAAGAAAGCAGGTAAACCGGTGCATCTGCCAGAACAATAGCAAGAATTTAGAGCACCCTTTGTCAAATGCCTCGCGCTCCCCCATTGCAAGGCCGAAGTCATCTTGCACGGCATGGAGAAGGCTGGGTTCCACCAGTACAACAGAACAAGGCACTTAAAATTGTATTTTTACTAACAATACAACAGCAAGAGAGCAAGAATATCTTTCTTCTTTAGTTCCTCTCAGTTTTTACCGTTATGCAAGTTCTTTATGGAACTGAAAGAGCACATACTGCCACTTGCTTAAGCACAGCTATTTTGCTGTTTCAGTATCAAACCCTGCAAATCTAAGGTGGGAGTTCTAGAAACTTCAGGATGTCACCCAAATTAACTCTGAAGCGTTTATGATGAGATAATCCGAGGAGTGGAGGTAGGGGGTTTCAGGTGACAAGCAGATGGTTTCTGTTGCCCAGCTGCATTGTCAGTTCTCCATTTAAGTTCGGAGGGAAGCAATTACAGCGTTAAAAGGGACTACAGGAGCTTCATGACTACTTCCATGGAACCACACTGCCTCTGCTAATCTCTGAAGTTTCCACTGCAAGTGCCACAAGGTCCTGAAGCCTGGAATTGCTCCAGCATTACTTAAATGAGAGGCTAGAGTTTGTCCGAGCTCTGGAGGGGACTAGAAGCAAGCACGCTTTCCACAGTCCATTTATGAACGTGCAAAGTCCTCACGAATGTGCAAGGCATTTGACACCGTCCCACACAGCATCCTGGTCTCTAAATTGGAAAGGCGTGGATTTGACAGGTGGATCACTCGCTGGATAAAGAATTGGCCAGCTGGCTGCACTCAGTGTTGCAGTCAAGGGGTCGATGTCCCAGTGGTGAGCAGTGAGAAGCGGTGTTCCTCAGGGGTCGTTACTGGGACTGGTACTATTGAACATCTTTGTCAGTGACATGGACAGTGGAACTGAGTGCACTCTCATCAAGTTTGCTGACAACATCAAGCTGTGTGGTGTGGTCGACGCACTGGAGGGAAGGGATGCCATCCAGAGGGACCTGGGCAGGCTGGAGAGGTGGGCTCATGAAGGTGAACCTCATGAAGTTCAACAAGGCCAAGTGCAAGGTGCTGCCTGTGGGCCGAGGCAATCCCAAGCACAAATACAGGCTGGGCAGAGAATGGATCGAGAGCAGCCCTGAGGAGAGGGACTTGGGGGAATTGGTGGATGACAAACCCAACATGACCCGACAATGTGTGCTCACAGCCCAGAAGGCCAACTGCATCCTGGGCTGCATCAAAAGCAGTGTGGCCAGCAGGTCGAGGGAGGTGATTCTGCCCCTCTGCTCTGCTAAGACCCCGCCTGGAGTACTGTGCCCAGCTCTGGTGCCCCCAACATAAGAAGGGCATGGACCTGTTGGAGCAAGTCCAGATGAGGACCACAAAAAGGATCAGAAGGCTGGAGCACCTCTCCTACAACGACAGGCTGAGACAGTTGGGGTTGTTCAGCCTGGAGAAAAGAAGGCTCCAGGGAGACCTTATAGCAGCCTCCCAGTAGCTAAAGGGGGCCTACAGGGAAGATGGGGAGGGACTCTTTATCAGGGAGTGCAGTGATAGGGCAACGGTTTGAAACTCAGAGATGGTAGTTATAAATTAGATATTAGGAAGAAATTATTTACTCTGAGGGTGGCAGGACACTGCAACAGCTTGCTCAGGGAAGCTGTGGCTGCCCCATCCCTGGAAGTGTTCAAGGTCAGGCTGGATGGGGCTTTCAGCAACCTGGTCTAGTGGGAGGTGTCCCTGCCCATGGCAGGGGGGGTTGGAAGTAGGTGATCTCTAACGTCCTTTCCAACTCTGACCATTCTGATTGTGGATGCTAGAGGAGGAAGAGCAGCAAGTAGACTGCCACATGCTCCTAGCTTTTACTTGGCTTTGACCTGCTCAACTCCCGTTGACCATTGTAGGTGGAAGCATCAGCTCTCGGGTCAGAGTGAAAGCAAGACGACTTTCAACCTGTAAGTAACTTGAAGAGCAATTGCTGACTTGGTTTCTCAGCTCCTCAGCCCACAAGTTGAGGTGTGCAGAGGGCCCCATTTGAAGTAGCACGTAAACTGGAGCGTATCACAGAACAGACTGGCAGGCTCGAGCTCAAACAGGTCTACAACTGTGTCTTGACAAGTTTTAAAGTCGAGACCAGGAAATGGTCAGAGAGTGCAAAGATTGTTCTCCAGAAACTGATACTACAATGTCACTGAAGGCTGAACCATGTCTCACTTAACTGACTAATCTTCAGTAAGCTGAGTCAGGTGTGTACATCCATGAGGAAAAAGCTCCTTGAGCAACATCTAAAAACCAAGCATTACTGTGTACCCCATCACTGCTTCCCCCCTCTCTGGTGTACCTACTCACACATTGTCCAATAAGCTCCAGAAATACTTTGTCAGCACTATTTAGACACAAGAATTGAGGCAAGCAATGTTTAGCATAAGTTTATTTTCACAAGAATTCCAGAATCATTAAGGTCCAAAACCCAATTTCCAAGAATGACAAGTGAACACCACAGTGCAGAACAGTAGACAAAGTTACTGTGACCAGTCTCTCGTTTGGGCTCATCACAAATCCAAATATTTCTAGTACCTTGTTTTGCCAGCTTAAAAAAAAAAGAGAGACTCGCTTCTTCCAAAGAGGTATGAGATAGATTTTCAGAGAGCTGACTTCTTTTAATAGTAAAAAAAATAAAATAAGAAAAAATTGGAAAAAAAAAAAGGCCTTCTAAATTTCAACAGAAAGTGCAATTTTAATCCGAAAGAGACAAGCCCAATCTAGACACTTCAGTGAGTGGCCTTCTCTTCCAATACAAGTGAGAAAAACCAGAGTGCTCCAGCCATTCCCCACAAAGCTTCTACAACTATAGCCCAGCATCCCACCTTATAACTAGTTTCATTGAAGTTAAAGAACACAAATGAAATACACTTCACCATATTTAACAAATGGCTGAGTAAGATTTAGATGCAAAGGCTAGATGTACTACTATCCATTTGGCTGTCCCAATGCCCAAATTAGACCAAGTTGCCAGTGACTATGGTCAATTTATTGCTTATTCCTGTGCCTAACAATTATGGCACAATTAGCGACTGAATGAGCTGAGTGAGGGAGATAGTAAGCAAGTACCATCAGTACACTGACAGCTTAATTGAAGCAATTTGTCCAAGTTCTCTTCGAAGAGGCCTTTTTCCAAGCACTCATATAGTGATAAACAGAGATCACTACCAACATTAGTAGTTATTCTAGTGATCAGAAACCCACAAAGCCTAGGCACAAAACATACCAAATGCTTAACCCCAGAACTCAATCCCGAAATATGGGTCTTCAAGTTTCAATAAAAAGCTTTAGGTATTTGGACCAGATTTAAGTACTACCTACTGCTTTGTAGACAAGATATTAATGTTAAAATAAAGTGTGACGATCTTTTGGAAAAAAAAAGGTTACTGAAAAGCAAGCAGTAGTCTTCAACCTCCAGCTTAGTGATTGACTGAACTAGCTGAGGACAAACACAGCAAGAATTATATCTTAAGCTGAGGGAGCATGAAGTATGCTTTACCTTACTTTTCAGAGTGACCACAGATCAGCATAGGGATTTTACCAAAGTGACTAAAACCCAATCTACTACTAGGTCTCCTTGGTAGCATCTTTATCAAATTAAAAAATTACCTATCTTATAACAAGGAAGTCACACCAATAAACCCTAAGTCAAGGGGGACTTGGCAATAAATATTGACAACAGATGCTTAACTTCAGACTGGCTTAGCCCAGGCAGAGTTCATAAGCTCCAGGAAGAAAACAGCTATTTTAAACCACATAACCTAGTTTACTAGAGGCCTGGTCCTGACGAATGAGGCACTGATACAAGACATGCAGTCTAGTGTTACTGCAGCTTTGTTTTGATGCCACTGCCCCAAGGGAAGCGCGAGGGTAAGAGTCTGGAGTAGAGTAGTCTTTCTCTAACCTCCACTCGACACACAAGCGAGCAAGAGGATGGAGCAGGTTTGCAGAGGCATCATTAAGTACCGAAGGGAGCCCGGATCGATCAAGCAAGCAGCTTAGGCTTGGCCTAGGGTCATCACTATTAACTTTTACCTTGTGCTGATTCTCATGTTACTCCCTGCTACAGGGGCCACCGTAAACCTGAACTTGAACCAGCTAGCACAGACAAAATGAAGCCACTGCCACGTGTAACATCAGGCTGCTAGGACAACTTGAAACAGAAAAGGGTAGACTGTTTGCAACACAGCGATGAAAAGCTACTGAGTATTCCAGATCTACTTGTCAAGCCAGGATTATTCTGAAGGCAGAGAGACAGTGTCCCAGCAATCCCTTTACACAGTAGGGCCAATGCAGTAGGTAGCATGTAGCTTCAGGATACAGCTTAACTATTCAAGAGCTTAACATCTAGTAGCCAGGCTACAAAGCATCAATATGTCTAATATGCCAGAGCAACTTAAGAGACAGACAGGGAACACAGCAGTCCTGCAAAGCTTAAACCCAGGAAAGTCAGCTGTTCATGGAGCAGCCATTCAACATAAAGCTCCCATAGAGGCCTCAGCAACAAGTTACATTACCAAAAGCACAATATTTATGGCAGAAAGCTCACGTTCTCTATAGCTCTATCTCAGTAGGAATCCATTAGAGCCTTTTTTCTAGCATTCCCTTTTCCAAAAGATGCACCTGGCCTGTGTTCAGCAGCTAAGGCATTCAAAGACTAGTAAAACGTTAAGTCTGTTCGTTTCAAGCTTGTGAGGACTCCTCCTTGGCATGTGACCACTTCTTCAGTGACCACTGATGCACAGGAACAGTTTCTAAAGATCAGCCATGAGATCACATAAGACAGATACATGTCTAAGCTATTTGATACGCAAATCAAACACGGCCCTCTATCCAATGGTTTACTTCTGCAATGGGTATAGCTTAGGTTGGGTTTAAAAACAGCTACTTAAGAGATGGCAGCAATTACAAACTCCTAAGCAAAAGACTGACTTCTTTCTAGTAACACTCTATACTAAGCCAAATATTGCCTTGCATGCAGAAGTTATTCTTGCCTAGGTTTGCATTCCAGCAGCAAGCTTGCACTAAGTTTAAGACACATGACAACACTGGCATCATGTTAGTTTTTAAAAATCTTTCCAAATAGTCAGTCTTGGGTGAGAGATGCCTTGTAAGCTACACCAAGTCCAAGCCACAGTTAATGAAAAAGGCTGGGTTCACTTTCAAGTTTAGCTACTTTGGCTGACTACGCAGGAAGCCTCCAATAAATAAAAAAAAAAAGACACAATAGAAGACACCAAATTATTTGCCTATTTGCTACTGAAGTTGCTTACAAGACTGTTTAAAAACTTAAGCTAAAGCATGCTTGGCTACAGTCTGCTTTCTGGATTGTATCCCTCCCTGCCTTCCTAAGCTAAATGAAGAACTCTGAACAAGAGTAGCCTCGTTGCTCTACTGAGGCAGTCTTTATGAAGTAGTGATGAAAAGTGAGAGAACTTGCAATGTAACTAGCAGGTTTCGGTCCTATGAGGAACAGGCAGGTTTTTTTACCGCCATTTAAGTGCTGCACTGCTACTGTTTTTCCAAATTGAACAGCAACCACACTTTGGCATTTCACCTGCTTTCTCTTTTACCTTTAAGCTTAAATCATTTGCTTTGGCCTCACAAGCTTGCAGAGACAGCCAGAAGTCACAAAAAATGGTTTAGCAAACAAGTATTCTTAAACATTGCACCAGTACACACCGAATAGCTCTAAGATTTGCCTTTCTAGTCTACTTCTCTGGTTAAGCAAAGGAAACTCAAGATCATTTGCTATATGTATTTTACTACTGCAATTCAGTGAGAATCATTCAGTTAATATACCAGTTTCTAATACCACTATATACATAACTGGGGAATTTTTAGCTCTCCTTATAAAGCACAGGAGTTTCAAAGCAGCAAGTTCAGCACATATCCTTTGGGAAAGGCAGCCCCGCACACCTCCAAGGGAGTACATACTCCAGAGGCTATTCTGAAAACAGGTAGACTTTCACCAGATACCACCTCTGTGGAGTTTTGCTTAGGGTTTATATACCTCTTCAAGTGTGGGTTAAGACCAGTAAAGAGGAAGAATTTGACTCTAAACACTCAAAATACCATCTCATACAGTGACCAGGTGATAGTGATAAATCAATAAGCTCAACCCTTAAGTGGTAACAGAAAGATAAGCCTTCAGGACCTGCCTGAAGTTGTATAAGAAGAAATTCATTTTAGGAGGCACTTTAGGAATTTATACTGTGGCAAGAGTGCACATCAGCCTGCAGCTTACAGTGGTTTGGGGTTTTGGTTTGTTGGGGTTTTTTTGGTGGCTGTGGACCTGTGAGAAAGCAAGTCAGGCCAAATCTCAGTGTAAGAGCTATGCTACTTTCCAACTGTGCCAAAAATTGTTTTGAAAGATGCAGTCAGAAAGGCTTTACCTTGAGCCTGGACTTAAAGAGTATTTTGCCATCCTAGCTATTCAAACTGTGGTTCCAATTCTATTTAAGGCTTCAATTCCTCATTTCAAGGACTTTACACATTAGCAAGTTTTAGATCGTGTTTTGGTGCACGCTTAGAGATGTCACTTTCCAAATTTTTGTACTCAAGAAAAATTTAGCCAGCTTATGCTTTAGAAATAGACTTTTACTAATCCATCTTCAACTTGCAAGAAATTTTGACTTGAGGCAGGACCATATATCTGTAGGAAACAACAGGAAACAACCCTTTACAGGTTAGGCCCTCTACAAGACAGACAGTATCCATACAGTTACCAGTTCCACACAGCCAGAAAGTAAAGACAGCCCAAGCATGACATGAGCCACACTTGCACAATTAGTTCAATAGAAAGTTGGCCAGAACTTGAACTGAGGAAGTGTAGGCTAATGAGGTTAGGCAACAGAAAGCAGAGTTTTGCTGCTGTTCCAGAAGTGGCTTCTGCTTTGCTTAAGACATTTTACAGTCTTTTCTCTATTAACTAACAGAGTTTACTGAATACTCCACTTAGATTACATATTAATAGCCACTTTCAGAACTAGTACAGAGTTTTGTAACTACTGCTCTTAACATTTGGCTGCTGGTTCTCTTCTCCTAATGAAGAGGTAATAAGGCTTCTTGGCATTTATAGAGATACACTGTTCATAGTAGGTCACCTGGTTGCATATTCCTACTGCACACCAGAAAATGGACAGTCCGATGAAGTCATGTTTCCATTAGAAAAACCTCTGACAGTTTTTTCTTGTCTATATACAATGAGCATCTTGGCCTTCAGTGGCCTCCACTCAAGAACACTCAAGTGAAACGATCAATTGCAAGGCAACCAAGTGGGGTAGGACTGGCTGTACGGCACAGGAGCATTTGCAAGATAGTAGTTGCTGAAGTTTACATCACTAACATAAGGTGCCGGCTGGTAATAACAGGTAACATTAGTGGCATTAGGGATGATGTTTTGTTCTGCCAGCACTTTGAGTGCTAGCAGAGAGATCAAGTTGAGAGTCTGCCTTCGCTCGTGTCCCATAAGACAGACTGTGCTCTCATTCACCACCCTGCGCAGAATCATGAGGTAGTCGTATTTGCTCCTTTCTTCTTTGGAGAAGTGGTTCTGGAGGTAGGTCTCTAGTTTGCGCTGCTGATCCAGGATGTCTGGGAAGTCTATGAAGAACCGGGAGCACATGTAGCGCTCTAATGTTTTGATCTCATCCTTATCCATGGGCCTGAAGTCTCGTACTAAGAGGTTACTGTACTTCAGAAGCCCACCACCTCGGATCTCTTCAGGATTTTTGGTAGCTATCAGCTTGTTCTGGAGGTGATCAAAAGCGGCTTCAAAGTCTCCATACATGCTCTCCCCAATCACAGTTGGGTGGAAGTGCTCTGACATGGGGGTTTCTGAGTAGTCATAGTAAAAGAGCAGGGAGTCCAGTATGATTTGGAAAGAGTCCACGCTGAACTCAAACTGTCGCCTTATACAGTCTACAAACTTCAGCTCCACATTCCTGCCGTGTTTGTTGGAAAGTGATATCAAGCTCCAGCGGTCAGACTCTGTGTACACTTTGACAAGCTTCTGGATGTAGGCTTCCTTCAGTGTTACTGGACTGATTTTTAGCTTGCTTACTCCTTCTGGCAAGAAATTCAAGAGGGATCTCAACACCACATCTCGAACTAACTGAAACTCTGCCTCACTCGGAAGGGAAACCTGAAAAATGAGATCCAGGTCTTTGCATCCCAGCCCATTATCCTTGACCAGGACATGACCAGCCACAGAGCCATTCAGACGGACATCATGTATCACAATGCCTGCTTCACTCAGCCTACTCCGAACAGTTTGAACAATGTCCTTCAGGGTTATCTTCAGTGTGGGGAAGTTACCTCGTCCATGGATGGGAACCACCTCTGTAAGAACCTCATGCAGACGGCTGACCTGCTCCCAGTTCAGTACGCTGCACGACATGCAGTCTGCATTACTTCTTTTGCCTGCCATCTTAAGGTTTTTCTTCTCCAAAGAAACTGTAAGGAGATGGAATAAAAAAAAAAAGGGTCAAACCTTTTGTTTACCCTTCCTAGATACATCCTATGATCTGCTTTTCAGCATACAAAGACACAAACTAGAAAGAAGTAACTCTATATACTAATGATTATCAGCAAGCCTTTTACCTAAAACAGTACTCAACTTCTCCACTGGTTCAAGCACCAAATTTTCTTAGAGAAGTACTTCAAAGCAGTTTGTTTCAAATGGAAGTTATCAACAAAGACAATACTTAAGCTTTACCCAAGCTTAAGGTCATCTGCAAAACCAGCTGAAGCCAGAGGAGCCATACAGGCAAAGCACACATGAAAGTTAAGCTTTGGACTTATTTCATTATACAAAAAGCTCAGACTGCTCTCTCCAACTAACATAACAGTGGAAAACGCTCAGGTGTTGGCTTCAGGGCTTAGAAATCCAGTTCACTGAAAACACTTTAATTATGCCAGAGACACAAGACTTCTTTTCATGGAAGTTTTTCCTCTTTTAACCATCCAGCAGCTAACATTCACAGCATAAGGGCTAAGTACACCTTGCTCCTGCAAAAACCTACAGCACATCAGCATCCTGGACAGAATTTCAGCTACAAAGTCAGAAAACACAACTATTCAACTTGTACTCCAGTCTTCATAAGCAACTCTTTACTCTTCAGCCACACTGCACGATCAAACTACCTTTTCAGAAATATTCATGCTTGCCCCAACTTTTTTCTCATTTGTGGAGGGCAAGCAAGCTTGTAAGAGCCAGCAAACACTCAGATGAGATTACGGCACACATCATATCGGTGTTATGCTTTAACATTAAGGACTTAAGAACCTCACTGACCAGACTTGGTCGCAGTCTCATCTGAACTTTTGCACCTTTTAAAGAGTCTTGTCACAGTTAAGCACATGACAATGATCTGATCAGGCAGCCTGTGTTTTGAAGTAGGCAGATACTTACATATGTTCTACAGTCACACAATTCCAACTGGTATTAATACACTTTTCTCTTTCTAAGTGTTCCAGGTTTCTATTGTGGCCAGGTGCTTCCTGACAGCTACAGACTAATTGAGGACTCACCTTCTTCTGCCCCAAGTACTTGTGAAGAGTGCAGCTGCCAAGGTCAAACTACTTAGACCTAAGGTAGTTAACTTGCCTACCAGGAATCAATTAAAACTCAACCATATAGTTTCCTAACATGCATCAACATCATGCATGGAACACTTTTTAAGCAAGATTCAAAAAGCAGCTATTGTCATTTCATGCTCTTCCAGCTTTTAATTTTTGAACAGCTCATTTGACTCTACAGAGGAGGGTCAAATCCTAGATCAAATATACAGTAAGGTAAAAACACTCCTGGGGAAGCAACTTCTGCCCTTGAACATGAACTGCTGCATTACAAGCTCTGCTGCTGTGGGTCACATCAGCTCCAGCAGGCAGAAACAAACCATTCACAAGATGATTAGTCCAGGACAAATCAAAGAGTTCTTCAAATTCAGTTCTTAAGGCTGCAACTTAGCATAAACCCAGAGGCATCAAGCCTGCCAGCACACTGCCCTCAGGCACTTCAAACATATTCAAGTACATTTTAATCTTAAAACCACTACATTTCCATTAAATCCTTCAGATCACTAAAGAACACGAGTCTTCCTGACTTCTAGCTTAAACGGCAAGTGCTTTCAGCTTCCACCTCTGAAAGCATTCCCTCTCCTCCTCCCTGTTGCAGCCTTCTCAGCAGCTAAGACAACACATGCAGCCCACCCAGCAACCAGAAAGGACCAGAAGCAGTGCTTCCCACCCCACCCCACACACTTGGTTTTGCTTGGTGAGTCTTATCTAGGAGAACAACATGCCTTGCTGCCCCTGGTGGGAGGGAGAAGATGGACTATTTCATTTCCAGTTCGGTGGAGAGTTTAATTCTCAGGTTGTCAACCTATGAAGCCTCCCAGCCCCAAATCACTCAGGCGTTTGCCTACTCTGCAAGATGTGTATTAGCGACAACAGGATCGTAGCGACTTCAACATACTTGGGATGCTAGCAGCTGGCATGCCTCTTGCTTCACTGCCAACATTTTCCATCACAAGAAGATCCTAATACCTGAAGATGCTCACTCACTCTCAGGAAAACAACTCTGAAGCCAAGACTGGCACTCCCCGTTTTTAATACTGAAAGCATTTCGTAGCTTCACTTGGATGCAAGCCTCAAATCAGAGGCAGAAGGAGCGCGGACAACGCACCTTCACCTTTGCCGGGATGAAGCACATTACTCCGCAGCGGGAGGTTTCCCTCCAAGACACATCATTTGACGCGACACCTAAAAAACTCCATGCGACCGTATATACCTGCAGCTACTCGCACCCCTGCCACAGCGCGGTGCCACAGGTCCCCTTCAGGCGCCAGCGGCACCGCAGGCGGGGGGCTCGGCGTCCTTTACGAGACGTTTTCTCTCAAGAGGCGAGCTGAGCGCGCCGTGCCGCCACCCTGAAGGGGCAACGCGGGCTCGGGGCCCGCGGAACGCGCCGTTAAAGACGTTTAGAAGCAACAACAACAAACTGGAGGAAAAAAACCCCAAAAAACAAAAACAAAAAAGCCCAAATGCGTTGACCAAACCGCTGGCCTCCAGGCGATTCCTCACATAAGCGACCCCGCCCGCCGCGCCGGCTCAGCCCCGGAGCGGAGCCGAGAGCCCCGAACCTGCTGCTGCTGCCGCTGCCTCCTTATCCCCCAGCTCCCCGATTCCCGCCGCTCACCTCAGCCGCGCTCGCGCACCACCCGAACGACCGCGCCAGCCCCGCCCCCCCGCGCCCGCCCTTTATGGCCGCGCCGCCGGCC